>JAUPFV010000002.1:70911506-71511506 GCA_036936605.1 Limnanthes douglasii subsp. nivea | reverse complement strand
TTCCCAAAACACCAATCTTTGCTCTCTAATACACTTAGCTTAAACCACTGTAACTAGAAATTCCTTATCCAATATTGAATGTTTGGCTTTTAAATCAAAAACCTTATCATGATTCAGTAGGATATAAAAAACATAGTCTTCTTTCCAAAGAACTCATATCTTATTGCTACTATTTTATGCACTACCATGATAACCTAAGTTTCTAGATATTCTTTTGAGATTATCCATGGATATTAAAGGCTTTTGAATAGCAATAAAGTCTATTTTTAGATTTTTTTATTGATTTTATTCTTCTTAATATTATTTTGTTACCTAAAACTTGTAATTGTCATTTAAAAATGCTTGAGGAGGATCTTCATGATCTTTGAAGTTATAATTTCTTGGTGTGATAATGAGATTTGAAGGATTTGAGTACTTTCCTAGTTTTCCTACCGTAAGATTTCTTATCCTCTATACCTTTATCAACTTTCTCAGTACTATGAGATGATGGTAAACTAATTTTTTTTGAGATGGCAGAATATTTTCTATCTCAATATTGTCTAATTCAACGAAAGAAGAAAAGATAATTCCAGTATCTATTGAATGTAAAGCCTTAATAATCTATTTTCCTCAATCTTCAAGAGAATCATTATCTCTTCCTTTATCCTTCTCAGTAGTCTCTTCACTATCCTTAGAAAATATATCAAATTGATTTCCTAAGTCCACTAAGTTGTCTAGTTTCTTGAAATCAATAGGAGGAACTTTATCCTTTATTTCTAACATTCCTTCTATTTGTGTTTTCTTTTGGAATGATTGAT
Organism: Limnanthes douglasii subsp. nivea; assembly: GCA_036936605.1. NCBI lineage: Eukaryota > Viridiplantae > Streptophyta > Magnoliopsida > Brassicales > Limnanthaceae > Limnanthes > Limnanthes douglasii. Next base: position 71,510,709 of record JAUPFV010000002.1, on the reverse strand, counting down.
GAGTGTGATTTCTGCTACTTTTGTATTGGTTGATTCCAACAGAACTATATTATTCTTTTATCCTTTATTTTCATCTATAGTTATCGACTTAACGTTAGATATCTAGGTACCTTTAGAACCTTTTGCGTTTTTTGTTGGAGATAATTGAAGTATTACCACGGTTCAACCTTTTACATTCTGAAATATTATAGCCTAAGTCGAAACAGTGAGCACAATAAGCAGGTATAATTCCATGTGATATGTCGTGTCAAAACCTCTTTTTTCTCCAAAACTTACCCAAATTTTGTTTATCAAAACCTTAGAGACATTCATTACCACCCAAGCGTTACAACAATTATATTTTGCTTTGTTTCTTTCTGGAATCCAACTTGTGCAAGGTTGTTCAAGCATTTTTGCAATAGAGTTTATAATGTCCTTGTTAAACATATGTTCATGTAAGTTATGTAAGGATATTCATACATGACCTATAGAGCGTTCAATATTTAGATTAAAAAATGGAATCCACTTAAGGATTATCATCGTTTGATTTTATAAATTTCATACATTTCTCTTTCATATATTCTTAAAATCATCTAGCTTCTCCAATTCTAGAAAAATATATCTACCGTCCTATAAAGATATATTGAAAATACTCATAAACCCAAATCTATCTAGAAATATTTGAACATCAATCATACGAGGACAACCTGAACCAAATTTACAAATTAAAATATATTTAGAGATAGAAATTAAACGCTTATGATCTTGAGATGAAAAGTGGATTGATCTGTGATATCCATGGTCATTGATTTGTACGTTGCTCTGTTTGAATTTCTTTGCAGACTCTTTTGTTGCTTTTTAATAACTGTTAACATTGTTGTTGTTAATCATAGACTATCTTGGAGTATTTTTTGGTGAGATTTGATCATAAATATGGTTGTTTATGCTTGCAGTGATTTGGCTCTGATTGTTAGTTGTGTTATCTTTCGTCTGTTCTTGGGTGAACTGTATTTTGGAAAAGGTAGAAAATCTTCTTTTGCAACAAACACTATCTTTTTTATTATCACTGATTTTTTTCTCCATATTTGTCGATAAAAGTATAAAAAGTGTAGGTAATGTAAAATCTACAAAAATGAAATGGGTTGGTGGGTTGGAGGGTAGATCGTCTCCCGCCATATCCACTAGTGAAAATTCGCAGCCGGTAAGTCCAAATTAGATTTCCAATCATTATACTTTTTTATGTGTATTCTTATTAGAATTTTGGAAGAATAATCAGTTTGTTATAATAATAATAATAATAATTAAAAAAAAAATTAATGTGTATACTTTTATATATTTATTGGGACAAAAGAGTGTGAGGCTTAATATAAATAGTAAAGTATATTACTATAAAGTATGAATAATAAAAGGAAAAGTCAATTGTTTACTTGCTATTTAGGTGTATGCTAATTTGTTTTGAATATTTAATATTTAATATAATTACCCAATATTTATTAGAATAAAATTTCTAATAGTTTTTATATTTATATTTTATTGATGGGCAATGTAATATTTTATGTTCATCTTGTCATGGTCTTTTAAGTTTTCTTTATTATTTTAGCAATAACGTTTTTTAGTTGATCTGAATTTTCATACTTATAAATTTGGCTCATATTATTATTTTTTGGTTTTTATTTGTTTTTTAAAATTTATAATTTCATCTTTATACATTTTGTTAAAAGAAAAAGATTTTGAACGTTTAAACGATATCAACCTTTCCCTTTATATCGTCAGTATTAGCTTTGAAAGTATGCGAAATCAAAACAAATTTAAAATTTTTATTTTTAAAATAAATTTAACGTTATTGGTCCAAATTAATTTTTTTTTTCTCTTTTGTTGGACACGGTGTACTTTACAATTTAGTTTTAAGGATTAAGGATTGGAGCATTTAAGACGAAATTTAAACTATAATTCAAGATTGAGTAGTCAAAATTTCAAATTGCCGAAGAAAACACATTATAGAGTAACAGTTTATATATTTCAAAGTTAGTCGTGACAAATATTCAATATTTATTGGATATACTAAAAATTAAGAGATCAACAATAAACTATTTAAAAAATATGAGAGGCTATCCAAGTGTATCCACTGATTTTTATTTGAACCGAATACAATTTTCATTTCATGGGTGAATCTATATTCAATATAGATTGAATTTGAAAATCATCAATAAACTAATTATTGATGATACAAATATCCAACTTGTACTATATAAAATTTGAAATATTTTCTACTTGAAATGGAAAGGTTAAAAACAAGAGAGAGTAACCCACTCTCATTAAACTGTGTGCAGCTATTATTAATAGAGAAAAAATAACAAGTTCATGATATCCGAATACCGAGACACTCTTGTCCATATGTATTGATGGTACGCAACACATGATCATATTATCTGTATGATGCACAATTTACCTATAAAAAATGGCAGAGGCTATCCAACTGCATCGACTGATTTTCTTGTCACCGAATATTAATGCAGGTACTGATAATTGGACAACACTTTATATTTTTACTGAGGAGCATGAATGATAAATATGATTACAAATAATAAATACCTTAATTTAGCATATTAAATTATATTTTTTTTTGTATTTTATTTGTGAAAAATAAAAATATTTATATTGGATTTAAATTTGGAATGATAATTGTTTTTAATCGTATGAGTAAAAGTCAAAGGCGGGTCTAGAAGCCATAAGAATGAAAAAGGCTAGGATGGATCATGATCCGATCCGGCTAATTAGAAGCATTCGAAGACATAATCAATCTCCTCCTTTTCAACAACCTCTCTCCATCTAAAAAATAATCTCATCGAAGATCCATAAATCTTTAAAACAATCAACAATCCCTTTCATCACAAAATTCAAATCCGATCGAGCCCGACTTCATCATTAACTGCAATTTCATGTCTGAACCCAAGGAGAAGAAAACCATGTAAGATCCCCAGAATCCTCAATGCTAAAAGATTAGGTACCCTTCTTATATATGTACCCGGTCCCCACTCCAAAACATGATAGCCCTAAGAAAGTTTCGAGTTTGATTTCTGTTGAAATCCATTTCAGTAGTGGATTTGAGAGTCTCTTTGGCAATCCAATTAGCCTCTTCATTATGCTCTCTGAATATATGAATCAAGTTCACATGGCTAAAGATTAACTTTTTATAGCAAGAGATGATAGGGATAAGACACCACGACGTTCTACCCCTGATAATCATTTTAGTAAGCAGAGAAGAATTGGTCTCAATATCAAGATTTTTAATACCCTTCTCTTGACAAAAGATCAACCCTTCTCTTACCGTATAACCTTTCATAGCCAAATACAATGAGACCGTTCCCGTCTCTCACAATTCCTCCACCACTAGCTTCATTGAATAGACTACAAGCTCCATCTGAGTTGAGCTTATATCTATTAGATTTAGGATTAATCCATAAAAAAGATATAACTATTATGGGTTTCTGGAGGTGATTTAAGAAACCCAGCGAAGCACCAGTTGAACCAAATCTCCCCCGGTGTCTCCTTTTGAGGAGAAAAGCTCTGCCCGATCCCGAGAGGATAAGAATAACATGATCAATCATACTTTTAGAGTTGATAGCCTCATCTTCATGTTTTTTCTTATTCTTTGAATTCCATAAGAGCCGAGTAATAATATGAGGAAGGATGAAGCATAGATATATATATCCTTTTTAGATCTCCGGAACCAAGTTCTCACAAGATGGGGGAATATCATCGATTGATTGATTTGAATGTTGAAAAACCCAGCAAAAATACCCAAACTTCCCAAGCAGACTGACATTCCACAAACATATTTTTGATAGGGCCTTGAAGATTATCATGGATCATATGAATAACAGGAGCAGCAGCTTTCCTACAACAAAATTCATAATAGCCCAAGTGATAGCAGTGGTTACAATAATGAGGGTAAATATCATAAACCAGATCTTGCCAAAATCCTCCGTCTCCAAACCATACCCATAGTTTCTTAGGCATAGGTTTAAAGACGTCAATTTCAACCCATATTCTGCAGTAATTAAACCTTGCCCTATTTTTGCAAGGCACCCGAACACTCAAAGGAGAGCCTAGAAATTTAGAAATTTCAAGTATCGTATTCTCTTGAAACATATATTCAGGTAGATTAGGAAGATCAATATGGACTAGAGTAATAGGTTTTTCCAGATGAGGATTAAAATGAGGCCCTCATTTAAGTAATCTCATTGTTTTGCTTCCTATAACCCACACATTCCTTTTCCACAGCTTGATAAGATCTTCTTTTAGCTCAAATTCAATAAATATGTGTCTAAATTCCAGGTGAGCGATGTTGTACTCTCCTTTAAACTTGAAACTACCAAGAAAGATCTTAATTAAATCCATGCTAAATTTCGCAGCCCCAAATTTACCAACAATAATGTGTTTAGAGTTGACCAAAATCGTTTCTTTATCTTTTTTATCAAATAAAATAATGGAGTGATGTGAATTATGAGAGCTGTAGAAATTCTCATGAATTATACCTTGAGACTTAGGCTTTAGACAATCATCAAAAGATTTATAAGGATTGGAAATTCTCCAGTTCTTGGAGTTGTGATTTTCGAGACCACCTGAAGTATCTTCATAGATAGGATTTCTTCAGATTCTTGTGTTGAATTCTGATTTAGAATGATTTGGAGTATCATTTAAGAGGGGGTTAGACGTATAACCTTGATTATTTTTCTGATTCAACACGGGAAAATTCGATTCAAAGAATGAAGCCTTTTTCTCAACACCTTGATTATTTGGTGAAAAGTATTCACCTTCATCCATCTACCTCAAGGATGATCCAGTCAAAGAAGCAGGATGATTATAATCGAGATTGAATATGAAGATCAAGTTCTTGAAGTTCTTGAAGATTTTTTGTTTTCATAACTGAATCGCTATATCATTTTTGGTATGATAAATTTTTGTTTTACCTTTGCTATATCTTTTTGAGAAGTCAAATTATTTGATTTGGATCTGTACTTGGAAGATTAAATTTCTAGTTAACTTTTCTTATATTTTTTATTTTGAGAGGCTAAATTATTCGTTCTAGATTTCAACTTGTTTGGTAAAAAATTTATTTTTCATTTATTGTATTATTTTCTTATGTGAGTTAAGATTATTTGTTTTGGATTTTAATTTGGAAGTTAAAATTTTATTTTACCTTCCTTATATTACTTTCTTATCGATGTCAAATTATTTGTTTTAGATTTCAACATGAGAGGTTTAATTTTTAGTTTACCTTTCCTGTATTACTTTCTTTTGGAAAGTTAAGTTGTTTGTTATTTATAAAACTTCGTAAGTGAAATTTTTATTTTACCTTCCAATTATTATGGTTATAAGAGGTTAAATTATTTCTTTTGAATTTTAATATGACATGTTAAATTTATATTTGATCTTCCTTATATTACTTTCTTTTCGGATGTGAAATTATTTGTTTTGAATTTCAACTTGACATGAGAAAATTTTATTTTGCATCCCTTGCATTACTTTCTTTTAGGAGATCAAATTATTTGTTTTAAATTTAACTTCGAGAGGTGAAATTTTTATTTTATCTTCTTTGGATTATTTTATTATGGGAGGTCAAATAATTTGTTTTGAATTTCAACTTTGCAGATTAAATTTTTAGTTCACTTTCCTTGTATTATTTTCTTTTTGGAGGTTAATTTTTTTGTTTTGGATTGCAGATTGGCACATTAAAATTTTATTTTTCCATCTTTTTATTATTTACTTATGAGAGGTAAGATTATTGTTTTTGGATTTCAATTTGGCAGGTGAAATACTTATTTAACTTTCTTTGTATTTTTTCTTATTGGAGATAAAATTATTTGTTTTGGATTTCTAATTGGCATTTATATTTTTTATTTTACATTCCTTATATTTCTTTGTAATGGGTTTACTTTCTTGTTATTTTATTTTTATGGGTCAATTTATATGTTTTGGATTTTAACTTGACAGGTGAAATTTTTATTTTAGCCTCGTTGTATTAGGTTGGGGGTTTACACCAGTACACCGGTTGATCGCGGCAAAAACCGGTATACGATTAAATAAACCTGCGAAAGAACGATATAATTTCCTATTATAAGACGATCAACAAACAAAAGAAAACGTAATAAAATGAAACACATAATAGAGTATATAACATGATTCAGATTGTAGATTGGCACATTAAACAAATGAACGAATCAAATACATCTTGCTTCATACCATTGAGTTCACTCAAAATAATTCATTATGCCAAATAGATTTCTTCATGGCTTATGTAGCAACCATATAATTAACTTCTGTAAATGATAGCGCAATAACCTTCTCTATCTAGCTAACCGCTCCATCAAACACAGTAAATAGATAACCCGAAGTACACTTCTTTGTGTCGAGGTATCCTCCATAATCGCAGTACATATACTCTCTAAACACTATATTATATGCATCCTTCTAATTGTAACACAACCATACAAAATCTGAGCCATTCAAGTATCTCATGATCCACTTGACTGCATAACAACGATGCTTCCTCAGATTATCTACCCATAACGCTTACGGTGTAGGCAAGATCAAGTTTCATGCAAATTATAACATATATAATGCTACTATTATTAAATTACTATGCAATTATCACAAAATGGCTCAAACATAGAACATATGCGAAGGAAAGACTTAAATGAACATAAGATTTAACGTGGTTTGACAATTGTCTACGTCCACGGGTGCCGCCAGAGAAAAGAGTTTCACTGTGATAGAAAAGATTACAGATTTCAGATTGTGTTTTGTGTAGTCATAGTAGTCTATTTATAGGGAATTAATAGACTTACTAGACAGTGGGCCTAATGGGATCATATACACTAATAAGAAAACTATCAATTGTATTACAGCTTGTCAATGACACCAAACTGTCCCGCCGAACATGGTACACAGTCAAGGCACTATTCGACTCATTCACAACAAATCTTCCCCTTGAGGCGAATATCATTTCTTCACTATCAGCAAAGAAATTTCTCTTCTCCTGACTCACCAAATGCCCATAAGGCATTCACTCTGTACTGTAAACACCGATCCAGTTTAGGCACTCCTTAAACTTTCGAACTGATACTGCATTGGTCATTATATCTGCTCGATTATTGTGTGTAGACATTTTCTTCACATCAACAATTACCTTTGATATTATATCACGAATAAAATGATACCTGACATCTATGTGCTTTGTATGCTCATGGTACATCTGGTTCCCTATAAGGTGTATGACGCTTTGACTATCACAAAACACTTTTGTAGTAGTCTTATCCGAGCCCAAATCTGCCACCAAACCTTGTAACCATATTGCCTCTTTAACTGCTTCTGTTACCGCCATGTACTCTGCCTCTATTGTAGAAAAAGCTACAACAGCTTGCAACTGTGCTTTCCAACTGATTGCGATCCCAGCTAGAGTAAATACATATTCTGTTAGAGATCTTCTTTTATCCATATCACCTGCAAAATCAGAATCAACAAAACCAACCAATAATCCTGCAACATCATTCAGCGATTCACCAATATCGGTCTTGTTAAAAGTTAAGCCAACGTTCTCAGTATTCTTAAGATACCGAAGTATCCATTTCAGTGCCTACCAGTGTTCTTTCCTAGGACATCCCATGTACCTGCTAACTACACTAACCGCATGTGAAATATCAGGACGTGTGCATACCATAGCATATATGATACTAACAACTGCACTTGCATATGGAACCTTCGACGTTTGTTCCAACTCAGCATCGTCCTTGGCCGCTCCTATTGTAGAAAACTTGGAATGAGTAGCAAACAGAATGCTAACTACTTTAGCATCAAACATGTTGAATCGTTGTAACACTTTCTCAATATAGCTTCGTTGAGACAAGTGTAATAATCCTACACTTATGTTCCTGATAATCTCCATACCAAGAATTTTCTTTGCTCTACCCAGATTATGCATCTCAAACTCGACACTAAGCTGCTTCTTTATCTGCACAATGTGTGACATACTACAAGAAACAATAAGCATATCATCCACATACAACACACAAGTAAACATAAGAATCACCTGACATGTTTTGATGATACACACAACTATTATATGGACTCCTCGTAAACCCTTTTGACATCATGAATGTATCAAAACGTTTGTACCATTGCCTAGGTGACTGTTTCAAACCATACAATAATATTTTCACCAGAAAAACTTTGTCCTCCATATTAGGTTTGATAAATCCCTCTGGTTGTCTCATGTAGATTTTCTCCTCCAATTCACCATATAGAAACGCAGTCTTCACATCCAACTGCTCAAGCTCTAAATCTTGCAAAACTACTATGGTTAACAAAACTCGAATCAAACTATGCTTCACCACTGGAAAAAACACTTCATTGAAGTTGATTCCTTCCCTTTGAGTAAAACCCTTAGCTACCAATCTTGCCTTAAATCGAGATGCCTCAACCCCTGGATTACCTTCCTTTTTCTTGAACACCCATTTACTGCCTACTATCTTCTGTCCTTTTGGCAAGTCAACAAGCTTCCATGTTTGATTCTTATGAAGAGATTCAATATCTTCCCCCATAGCACCAATCCATCGATCTGCCTCTTAACTCGCTATAGTTTCTCTGTAGCTACTAGGTTCCTGCATCTCAACTTCTTCTTTAACTGAAAGAGCATATGCAACTAGATTCGCATACCTTTTTGGAAGTCTAATATCTCTTCTTTCTCTTCCCAATGCTATGTTATAAGGTTGTTGTTCTGGTTCGGGCGCATCATCATCACTATCATCCGATGCTGACGCTTCACCTCCTGATTCTGAATCCACCTCAGAACCACTTGAATTATTGGACCTGCTAGGAACTGATTCTACTTTAAGCTCCACCTGTTTACTCACAACCGATCCTGATTCGACCAATTCTCCTACTTCATTCTGAACGTTTATCGAAGCAAACTCACTAAAAGTAACGTCCCTACTGATGAGAAAACCTGGAGACTTTGGAGAGGTACATCATAACCTATATCCCTTCACTCCAGTAGCATATCCTAGAAATATGCACCTCTTTGCCCTCGGCTCAAGCTTACCATCTCTCACATGAGCATACGCAGGACAACCGAACACCCTCAAATGTTCATAATCAGCCGACGATCCAGACCAAATCTCAAAAAGAGTTTTACAATCAATAGTCGTTGATGGAGACCGATTCACCAAATAACACGTTGTATTGATAGCTTCAAGATCCTTTCCCACACCAGAATGCGAGAGCATACTTCTTGCCTTGTTACAAAGTGTTCTGTTCATTGTTTCTGCGACTCCATTCTGTTGTGGTTTTCTAGAACAAGTGCGATGGAGCACTATTCCCTCAGCTTCGCAGAACTCGTTGAACTCACGATTGCAATATTCTAACCCATTCCCTCAACTTCTTGTTTGCTTCTTAATCATCGTCTTCTATTTGACAAAGGTTGAATATGCCTCATCTTTTGTTTTCAGAAAGTAAACCCACACCATCCTTGAATAATCATCAATCAAACTCATGTAATATCTGGATCCGCTCTTGGATGGAATTCTGTTTGGACCCCAAAGATCTGAGTGAATGTAGTCCACTATCCCTTTAGTCTTTCTTATAGCCTATTTACTGAATTTGACTATAGTTTGTTTACCAAACACACAGTGCTCACAAAATCCCAATGATTCTGCTTTATATCCTTTCAACAAATCTCTATTTCCCAAAACAGCTAATCCTCTATCACTCATGTGACCAAAACGCCAATGCCACAAATTATTTTGATCCTGCCTACCTTGGCTATTACTCCCTGATGATGCTACTGCAGCATCGCTCATAACAACACTCCCCTGGAGAATGTAAAGACCCTTGGGCAAACTGCCTTTCATGCATACCATTGAGCCTTTTGTCACTTTGATTACACTGTCTTCTGCACGATACTTGTAACCCCGAGAGTCTAGAGTCCTAAGAAAAATCTGGTTTCTCTTTAACCCAGAAACATGCCAGCACGTCAAGATTCTAACAAGCCCATCAAACAATTTGATTCTGGCGTTACCAATACCACCAACAGTCAACGAATGATTGTTCCCTAAATAGACAGTTCCCTGCATTGTCTTGTAAGTATCAAACCACTACTTGAACTGATACATATGATATGTAGCATCAGTATTGAGTACCCAAGAGTTTTCCTGAAGTCTGAACTCACGGACAATACATCTCCTCTACCACTGTTTTCACTATCGTCGGAATCGTTCACACCATCAACAATGTTTGTTGCATTTTCATTTTGATTTCCCTTCTTACCATTCAGTTTCGGAAAATCTCTCCTATAATGACCCTTCTCACCGTATTCATAATAGTTTGAGTGCTTTACCTTTGACTTGGACCTTCAGTTCTTCCTTCTTAAAGAACTCACTTTGCTTCTAGATCTTCCCCTAGTCATAAGACCTTCCCTTTCCACTTGATTGTCTGGCTGCAACTGTCTTATCTCCTTTGATTTCAGTGCTTCTTTGACATCTGCTAGCGATAAATTATCCTTACCATACATAATGATATCTACGAAGTTTTCATAGGGAGCTGGTAATGATCTCAATACAAACAAAGCTTGATCCTTATCCTCAATATTTATATCTATGTTCTCCAAGTCCATTATAATTAATTTAAAATCATCTAAGTGCTCTGTTATGGACATACCTTCTTTCAATCTGAAATCATACAAACGATTCTTCAAGTATAAGCGGTTTACTACAGATTTCTCTGATTAAAGATCTCTTAGCTTCTTCCATGCGCAGGCAACAGTCTCCTCACCACTAATCTCGCGAAGCACATTATCTTTCACAGTCATTATAATCCAGTATAAAGCCCTTTCTTGAAGATCTTCTTTCTCCTCTTCTTTCATCCCTTCTGGTAACTTATTCTCCACAGTCTTCCACAACCCTTGCAGTAACAATGAAGATTTCAGTTTAATCTTCCACAACGTAAAGCTGGATCATCCATCAAAGCTTTCAATCATGTATTTTATTGTTGTAGACACCATTGTGAAACCCTAATTGCAAAAGCCCTGATTTCACCACGTGGCTCTGATACCAATTTTGTTATTAAATTACTATAAAATTATCACAAAATGGCTCAAGTACAGAACATATGCGAAGGAAATACTTAAATGAACACAAAATATAACGTGGTTCGAAAATTGTCTACGTCCACGGGTGCCGCCAGAGAAAAGAGTTTCACTATGATAGAAAAGATTACAGATTTCAAATTGTGTTTTGTGTAGTCCTAGTAGTCTATTTATAGGGAATTAATAGACTTACTCGACAGTGGGCCTAATGGGCTCATATACACTAATAAGAAAACTATCAATTGTATTACAGCTTGTCAATGACACAAAACTGTAATGCCGAACAAGGTACACAGTCAAGGCACTATTCGATTCATTCAAAATTTTAACACAACCATCCAAAAACCGAGCCATTCAAGTATCTCATGATCCACTTGGCTGCATGAGAATGCGGCTTCCTCGGATTATACATAAATCTACCCATAACATTTACAGTGTAGGCAAGATCAAGTTTCATGCAAATAATAACATACATAATGCTACCAATACTATTCGCAAAAGGTATGTTCAACGTGTGCGTCTTATCTGTTTCTTCGATTGATGCTTAAGTGGCCATAATTTTAATTTAGAGCCAATGGAAGCTGTAACCTCTTTTTCTTGGGACATCGAGATAAGAATAAATACCACTTCAATATGTTCCTTTTGATCTCAATTCTAAGTATTCTCTTAGCATATCATATATCTTTTATCTCAAACTCTTCTTACAGCTAAGATTTTATCGTTTTATTTTTTTATATTTCTACCACTTATTACTATGTTTTCCACATATAAATTGCTTCTTTCAATTCACCATGCAAAAAGGCAGTAGTAACATCTGTTTTATCCAACTCAAGATCAAAGAAATAATTAAAAACATATTTCTAATGGAGGTTTATTTCACAGTCAATGAGAATATTTCATTAAAATCGACACCCTCCTTTTGTGTAAAACCCTAATTCACAAGGCTATTTTGTATCTAGATTACTCACCACTAGGAATACATACCTTCTTTTTGAATATGCACCTACTTACAACCAACTTCTGACCTTTCAGATGCTTCACAATAACCTAGGGGGTCATCTTTTTTAGAGATCGGAGTTAATATTTCATTGTTATAAGTTACCGGTTTTTATCACTACTCTTGATAACACCATTATACATCTAGGGCTCAAGAAAATCTCCCTACATTTAAATTGATATAACATAACCAATTACATCAATAAAACCATATATTTGTGTCTGTTTGATTGGTGTTCGTGCTCTATCCCATGCTAGTTGATAATTTCATATTTTAATGTTGCTCTTGTATATGATCATATGAAGGGCCTGCTATTCGGTTGTCTTTATACTCATGTAATGGTTGAACTTTTTATGTATGACCCAAAATAGAACCATGCCTAAAATATTCTTCGCAAAAGCATCACCAAATTTAATTTGTAGATCAGATCCATCATCAACATCACATCTCTTTCCGGAAAGTACTACGTTGAGTCTCTACCACTATCTTCAATGATATGTCCTCTTCATTGAAAGCTACCTCCATGCTTACTAAATGCTTCTAAGGTCCAGGTTCAATGCACCACAACATGTACTCTTTCACTCCTTCTGGGTACCCGATGAATAAAAATTTAAGTGCTCTTGGCGTGTAATTATCTTGCTCATATGTCTGTAGACATCATAACCGAACACTCTCAAATGTGCTAGTTTAGCTTTCTCTATAGTCCAGACCTCTCGAGGACAAGAACATCTAAGCGTCATAGGTGGACCGCTTTTAATGATATATACAGTTGTTGTCACGACTTCTCCCGATAACTTTTGACCTGTACAAATTGTATGTAGCATACATCTAACCCGCTCCGGGAAGGTTTGATTCATCTTATCAACAACTCCAATGTTTCGAGGAGTCCCACGTACGATTCTGTGTCTAGCAGTGCCAAGCTTTGTACAATATCTAGTGAACTCGTTGTTCACATATTCCAAGCCGTTATGAGTTTACAACTTCTCGAACACTCTCTTGTCTTGATTCTCTACATAATTCTTCTAGTTCACAAAGGCAACAAAGTTCATCTTTCGTCTTCAAAAGCAGAACCCATACTTTATTGAAATAGTCTTCAATCAACAACATAAAGTACTATGCACCACGTATGCAGGTTCTTATGATGGATCTCAAACTCTGAATGAACATAATTAAGTACTCTATTGGATGTATAGTTTTTTGGCATAAAATCCACCCTCTTCTCACAAAAACTCTCACCTTTATCCCTCTTCTCGCTTTAAAAACTTCTCTTCTTATTAATTTTTCAGTGATCATGTTTAAAATATTAATCAAGGTTGTTCTTATTGCTCATACGCATGTGTATGATTAGGAGTTATTCAGATTATGATGTCATGTTGAAGGATCCACATCGGAGCAAGAATACCACTTGAATTGAGGAGGTAAATGTAGATCCAAAAGTACCAGTCTGTGTGGACATCTCTCTTGAGGTAAGCCAGATTAAGACGATACGAGGTTACCTTTAATATTACATTATGTCGGGACGGTTTCAAAAGCTGTTGGATTGGGGTATTGTGAAAGGAGTCATGTTGTGATTTCCTAAGTTGGGGATACACCGCTTAACGTGAAGGATGACGAGGTTACCTTTAATATTACGTTATGAGTTTACAACTTCTTGAACACTCTCTTGTCTTGATACTCTACCTAATTCTTCTAGTTCACAAAGGCAACAAAGTTCATCTTTCGTCTTCAAAAGCAGAACCTATACTTTATTGAAATAGTCTTCAATCAACAACATCAAGTACTATGCACCACGTATGGCAGGTTCTTATGATGGATCTCAAACTCTGAATGAACATAATTAAGTACTCTATTGGATGTATAGTTTTTTGGCATAAAATCCACCCTCTTCCTCTTACCTAATGCATAACTTTCACAAAAGCTTTACTTCTGAACTGCAGTACCATCTAACAACCCATGTTTATTCTACGTCATTTTTGTAAAATGATGACTGACATTTCCTTCCTTCTTTCATACACACATATCATTTTTAAACCTATTCTAATCCATTTGAACTTCGACGGAGAGTTGTATACCGTTTTATTTATTTTTCTTAAACAACTCATCACACCCAATATTTGGTTTGAGTTTTACTCCTTAAAGCGTTTCACACTAGTTTTCTACATTGCAATGCTTAAAACCTAAGCGCCAATTATTTAAAAAATTATATTCATTTTTATCATTTCACTTTTGTTTGTTATTTTAAAAGGTTTATAGGTTGAATAATAAAATTAGAGCTTCTGATACGAAGCAGATAAATTTTTACGTACAAATATATCTTATGATAGTTAACTTATTTTGTTGTCAATTAAATATTGGAACAAATTACATAAATGGGGAAATATTTGTCAACTAATTAGAAAAAATAAATGCACTAATAATATATGCCACTAATTATAAGCTAACAAACATATTTAAGGAACTTGGACCATACAAGTTTGTAGGTGATATGTAACTATGAAATACAATAATGAAACCGGTAATTAGAATATATTTGTGAAGTAATTAATTGTTCGTTTATAGATAAAATAAAATTAGTAGTATTTTTGCTAAGCAAAGAAGCTAGAATTTGGTGGGACTTAGTAAGATATGATTAAAAAGCATACGATACAAACTTATCTGGTTGAGATTTTAAGAGAAAAACTCTTGAAAATTAGTTTATAAATATAGAAGGCGAAAGAAAGGAGATCGAGTTTATGGAACTCAAACATGGATAAAAGAGTGAGAAATATTAAAACTAATTTGAAGTGTTGTCTCGTTTTGCACCGGATATGATCACTCCTACGGGTAACAAGTTTTAAAATTTCTATCACTACAGTTGTACCTACAAAACAATTGCTATCCGGCTCAATAAATTTTCGAAAAATATTTAATAATTGAAGAACATAATAAGGAATACCAAAAGGAAAATGATATAAAAATTTAAATAATTTTAATCTAAAAATCACATCGAGTTTGGAATAATGACAATCCTAGAAGATACAGAAAATAAAGGTAATTTTGTATGACCAATATTCCTGAAAGAATGGTAACTCAGGCTATAGGTACATGTTATAATTTTCGATTGTTTAGTTATCAGTTTGTGCTTGTACTAAGAGGCGGGAAAAAGATGACAGATTATTCAATTTCCATCATTGCGACCCACGAAACGTTGTAAGATGATTTCATTCATGAATGATAAAAAATTTGTAAGATGATTTCATTCATGAACGTCTCTCTTATATAGTGAAAAAACAAGTTCCAATTATTATAAAATATTGATTGTTATCATGATTATAAAAGACTATAATAGCATAATACAATTATTCTTACTTGTTTGAAGTAGGAAAATTATAACTGCCAAGATCTTTAATGTTGTAGCGACTGATTTGCAGTTTCAGACGAGTCATGGGATCAACCATGAGGCCATCATTGAGGGAGCCATCGACATAGGGGTCATTGACTATAACGCATCGACCCAAACTATCTATTAGGATAGTGGTGGAGGCATCGGTTTTAAGGTAACTTGTTGATAAGAAGGCTTCAACTATACGGGTGAAATCAATCCTTATCAGTAGCCCCCTTTGTCTATTTGAGAGAACTGAGGGTGAACTATCGTAGGTAGGATATCATGCCTTCACACTCTTTTGTATATTTGATCGAATTGTTTTCATAGTCGACATGATGTCTGACACTGGATAGTCTATTTCAAAATATATCAACAAATATTGCAGACTTGTTTGACCAGAGTCATAAGAGTTTTTAATCATATTGGTCGATTGGGTTTCTACTCTAGCCGTACTAACCTTATAAACCTCTCTAAATTTAATCTGTGTTGATTCATTGAGGACCAATATCTCTTTTTTTATAAGAAGAAAGAATATTGTAACAGGTAGCATGCTGCTAACGTTTTAGACGTTATATTGGTGTTGTTTGCCTTATTGATTTGGCTTTAAAAATGGTTCATAAAAGAAACTTTATTTATTTGCTTGCTTGTATGATGCAATAGCCTCCCACTGTATTTTCAAAGCATATAGGAAAGACTATCATTATTGATGAAATAAATTTTATATTCAGTCTATGACATGTTGAGTAGCACAATAGTTCTTTTGTGAATAATGAGGAAAGTACTAGAGAAAGTGAGTCTTTGTATTAGAACCTTTTAGTCGTTGAGCATATTTACGAGTTTGTTTAATACGTGATGGTTGTACTTGTTGAGTAGTTGTGTTAAATCAAAAGTGAAATAACGTCAAGGGGTGTGTGTCATCAACATCACATCTCTTTCCGGAAAGTACTACGTTGAGTCTCTACCACTATCTTCAATGATATGTCCTCTTCATTGAAAGCTACCTCCATGCTTACTAAATGCTTCTAAGGTACAGGTTTAATGCACCACAACATGTACTCTTTCACTCCTTCTGGGTACCCGATGAATAAACATTTAAGTGCTCTTGGCGTGTAATTATCTTGCTCATATGTCTGTAGATATCATAACCGAACACTCTCAAATGTGCTAGTTTAGCTTTCTCTCTAGTCCAGACCTCTCGAGTACAAGAACATCTAAGCGTCATAGATGGACCGCTTTTAATGATATATACAGTTGTTGTCACGACTTCTCCCGATAACTTTTGACCCGTACAAATTGTATGTCGCATACATCTAACCCGCTCCGGGAAGGTTTGATTCATCTTATCAACAACTCCAATGTTTCGAGGAGTCCCACGTACGATTCTGTGTCTAGCAGTGCCAAGCTTTGTACAATATCTAGTGAACTCGTTGTTCACATATTCCAAGCCGTTATGAGTTTACAACTTCTTGAACACTCTCTTGTCTTGATTCTCTACCTAATTCTTCTAGTTCACAAAGGCAACAAAGTTCATCTTTCGTCTTCAAAAGCAGAACCCATACTTTATTGAAATAGTCTTCAATCAACAACATAAAGTACTATGCACCACGTATGGCAGGTTCTTATGATGGATCTCAAACTCTGAATGAACATAATTAAGTACTCTATTGGATGTATAGTTTTTTGGCATAAAATCCACCCTCTTCTCACAAAAACTCTCACCTTTATCCCTCTTCTCGCTTTAAAAGCTTCTCTTCTTATTAATTTTTGATTGATCATGTTTAAAATATTAATCAATGTTGTTCTTATTGCTCATACGCATGTGTATGATTAGGAGTTATTCAGATTATGATGTCATGTTGAAGGATCCACATCGGAGCAAGAAAACCACTTGAATTGAGGAGGTAAATGTAGATCCAAAAGTACCAAACTGTGTGGACATCTCTCTTGAGGTAAGCCAGATTAAGACGATACGAGGTTACCTTAATATTACATTATGTCGGGACGGTTTCAAAAGCTGTTGGATTGGGGTATTGTGAAAGGAGTCATGGTGTGATTTCCTAAGTTGGGGATACACCGCTTAACGTGAAGGATGACGAGGTCTCATTCTTTACGTATAATTTTGAATATGAAGTATGATTTTTCTCATGCTCAGTATTTTTGCAAGTTTTTAAGGCCACAAGGATTTGTTGGATACAAATTCGTTCCCAGTTCCTGAAGAGTGGTGATGGTTAGCATCATATTCGGGCAAGATTGAATCCATCAATTATAAATGGATGAATTGCTGGATGCAAACCGACTCGTTAGGAAATAAAGTAAATCCCTATTTATTTTTTCAAGTAGACTCATGTGTGGGAGTTAAGATCCACATTCCCAACTTTAACAAAACTTAAAAAACATTATTTTATCTACATATGCAGATCTTTTGAAGGATAAGGTAACGAGAGAAGGTTTTGTATTCGGACATGGGAGCAAAAGATAAAATATGTTTAATAATGATGTACTGAGTGTGTTGTAAATTATCGAATCTATTTACGTATTTTATACTTGTATCTACAGCACGTGACTAAGATTACCATGAGAATACTAATGGGGAAAAGCTAAGTTACACTTTGTTGTTGAGGAGGCCCATGGATTTTGACAGAGTCGACAAGAATCTTATGTTGCCAAATTTTTTGTTGAGGAGGCCCGAGGATTTTGACCGAATCTACATAATTTATGGTCACCGTCGAAAAAGAATGTTCAGATATTAAGTAAGAAGTTCTCAGTGTTCTTGCGCAAGGACGAGAACATAAAAGAAATGAAGAGAAATTTTGCGAGTCCACACATTAATTATTCGACAAAATAAGAAATGGAAGCATCGATGGTCACTTGACTTTATTTTTTAAGAAAGGAAACCCAAACTTAATGGCTTGAGTTAGGATTTCTCATGTAGAAGGGGTGAGTTATATTCCTGCAGTTGATTCTAGTTTGTTGCTATCCTCATATGTTCGAACATCCCAAGTTGATTTTTTTTGTTCAGGTGATGGTATCGACCGTTCAACTATATTATTTTATGCATATATGTAGATGATATGTTTATTACAAGTGATAATATTTATGGCATTTAAGCACTAAAACTTGATTTGGCTCCTCGGTTTTTGATGAAATACTTGGGATTTTAACGTTGTTTTTTGGGTATTAAAGTGGCTCAATCTCATAAATATTATATTATTTTGTCAAACAAAATATATATATCTAACATATTAGAGAGAACATAACTTTATGATATGATGATGACAAGCATATCTCTTGAAACCAATGCTCGGTATTCTCCAATTGATGGTGTTATCGTACTATTGTGGGAAGCTTGGTTTACTTTAGAGTTACTCGACTAGATATAGCTCATGTATTCATATGGTTAGTCAATTTGTTACTGCTCCTAGTTCTGTCCACCGGGAAACTGTTCTTCGCATATTGAGATATCTTCGTCGTACTCATTTTCATAGCCTTTTATTTCCTTTGACTCTTTTCATTCGAACTTGCCTATAGTGATACTGATTAAAATAACGATCCTCATGATTATAAATCAACTATTACTTTCTGTTTTTTCCTTGAAGAAGATTCATTAGTTTCATATAAAAAACAACAAAATAATGTATTGTTTCCATATTTTCTATTGAGGCTAAATCTCATGCTATGTAAATGACTACATGTGAGATTGTTTGGTTATGATGGCTTCTTGCAAATATGAGGGTTAACATTAATAAGCTAACTTATGTACCGTATGATAACAAGAAGTTTGTGCAGATTTAAAGAATTTTATTTTTCATGAGAGGACGAAGTACTGTGTTCCATTAGTTTTGTAGGTTGCTAATATTTTCATCAAAGCTGAGCCGACATCTCATTTTCATTTTGTTGGAAAAACTCTCAATGCTTATTATTGTTCTATTGTGAGTTTGAGGAAGGTTTTTAGCAATATAGCTCATTAGTTATTTGATCCAATAGTCTATCATGATATTATTTTATATATTTGTGACTTATGTTATTTTGTAAGACATTCAATTCCATACGATCGATTAAACCATCATCCTTTTTATTCATCTTCATTTTCAATGTAAGAATTGTAAATTTCACCTCTTAATTTATGAATTTTTATTATATGATAGTTAATGACAATCAAGTTTCCTTATCTAAATAAAAAAATCATCTAAAAACTTTAATAAAATTATGCTATTGGGTTTATTCTTAATTTTTTGTTTCAATTTATTTCTCACATATCAACATTCGGCCATTTTCAAAAATGGTATCGGGCTAGAAACATAAAATCAACTGAACCTTCAACTAATAATCAGTAATCTAATATCTATGTTTGTAGGAACTCGACTATCATCAAAGTTAATGTATACATAAAAATGTTTTTCTTCGAATGTAACAAGATTTATGTCATACAATTTCTAAATATCATACAATATGTAAAGATCAATGTGAAGACTCTCAATTAATAAATCAATCAATCAATCTTAATTGACTTAGTCTGCATAATTTCAATTGTACCATAAGAAGTCTGGTTAATTGTAATGAGTAATCCTTGGCCTTTCTATCAATTCTTGATATTTTTTATACACTTTAATTTTTTTTACATTGATTTGAGTTCACTAATCATCAACATTACCTTGACTTTGCAACCAGTATAATCTTCTAAAGAATAATTGGTTTTCATTTTGATACATGAATTAAAACTCCTCCAACTTGAAAGATGACTCATTGTTTATTTCGTATATAAAATATTTTTCTTATCTTAATAAGAATATTATAGCTGCGACCTAAATCTCAGCCTCATCCCAACGATTTAACTATTTTGTTTAAGCTAAAATAAAATTTTATTATAAAGAAAGGCACAATTGAAAGGCTTTACAAAGATAAGGACTAAAAGCTAAACAAATTAAGAGGTGTCAAAGGAAATTTTCATTTCCCTCCACCTAAAACAAGACTAGAGAGAGAATCTCGAGTGATTGATGATCTTCATCTTCATCTCCGATTGAGATTAGAGATGAGATTGCAAATTATGTAATACACGTGAAGACATCTATATCACTAGACTTGGGAAGATCCATATTGAGATTCATTAAACACCGCAACTTTCAGATGCATCCTTCTAGAATCTGGAATCATCAAACTTCCTAATTTTCAGAGATCATAGGTAGTTGGAAACACAATTTTGAGTCTAGAAAATCCTTCATCATATCCAACTATTTGATCTCCACCTTCTACAGTCTTCGTCTTTCTATCGAGGAAGAAACATAGAGTAACAGAGTACCAAGAGCTGAAGAAATATGACAATTACGGATGTACCATTGGTTCAAGAGGTCCTAAAAATCAGAGAAGGAACATCATTACTCAACTATAATATAGACTATTTGAAGGCTTTCTAAGAAGGTAATTGCTTCTAACTGAGAAGGAGCTTTGAATCTGTTGAAATCGATTTTCATTGTACATCTTAGAGTCCATCGAGCAAGGAAATTTGCTGCTCGATTTTACTCCCTGAAGATGTGATGAAGAATCATATTATTAGCTAATATGGATCTTAAGTTATACCGAATTGATTCTAAGTGATTAAGACAGTGTCCAGATGAAATAAGAGTAACTAAGATTTGAGAATCTATTTCTATGTCTACTTCCCTTAATCATTTGATCTGGCAGATTTTTAGGCCGTCATGTAGGGGTCGAGCTTCTACTTTAATAGCAGGAAATATTCCATAGTTGTTCCCATAACCATAAATTATATTGCCCTGGTTATCCCGGATAACAACTACTCTACTTGATTCTCCAGATTCAAGACAACAAGCGTCAGAATTGATGAGAGATAAGTTGCTATTTTTCATCCTAGGGTAATTGTATATTTTTCCTTTTCTTTCCAGTGCTTATTCTTAAGGAGCTTTGATTGATCAAGACTGACTTACATGTTGGTGATGGATTTTATTGTGGAGATTGATGAGAATGAATCCTCGTTCACATTTACTTTGTTTCTTTGATGACGTATTGCCAAACTGATAATTATAAGGAAGATAGTCGTTATGTGAGTCTTGTTAGGTGAAAACCAGAACCAAACCTGAGCATGTGTTTTGCGGTCGTAAAACTGAGAATTTCTACTTTAAGAACACCTCCAAAAATATACCAAATACTCCAAGAAAATTTACATAAGAGAAACAGATGATCTTTAGAATCTAAATTTTGACAAACTGATATTTAGATACCAGTGTTAAGTGTTTTGTCTACATAATCGAATCTATAGGTAGCTTGTTTTGAATGAGCCTCCAAGAAAGAAAATAACATTTTTTGGAGTGATCTGGTTCAAGATTTTTTCATAGAGAGAAGATTTGTTGTGGTTAGATTTGATAAGTTTCATTGTGTCCTTGATGTTAAACGTTCCATCTTTTGAAGGAATCCAATTAAAGAAATCTTTGACCTGTTCATTAATCCTAATTTTGGAAATAAGATTAATATTGAAGTCATTTAACAGAGGTTTTAGTTTATTCACATTCCAACAGTTATTTTCCCACAAAGACCTGACCATAATTCCTTTAAACCACTTATTGTTAGACTTTGAGTTAAGACTGATGATGGGAGGTCTGCCAAACTAGTTGTCCAACCAGAAATCTGTATTATCTTTACCTAGGGTCCACCTGATATTTTCTTCGGAAAAATTCTTCATATTAGCCAACCTCTTCCAATTTTGGAAACCTTTTTGGAGTAGTTAACCTGAAAATGGTGACTTCTTTTACAGTAGATGCTGTAGAGAAGGTTTGCCCATTTAGAATTGTTTTATTTGAATCTTATCCACAACTTACAAAAAATGATTTTTGAATTTTATAAGGCTTTGAACATACACCCACCTTCACTGAATGTTCTGCAAATAGCTGGCCAAGAAGACTAATGTAGTTTATTTGCTTCATTACTAGAACCCAAAAGGAATCTGTTAAGTAATCTTTCTATCTTAGAGATGATAAAAGTAGGCAACCAGCAGCTCTGTAGCCAATACAAAGGAATATACATTAGTACATAATTATTTAATGTTAGTATGCTTCCATGTGATAATTTTTTGCCATCCCAGATTGAAATATTTCTTTATTATTTTCCAAGGGAGGGAGGAAGTTAGTTGATTTGTTGTGTGGGCTTAGATTAATTCCCACGTAAGTTGTGGGGAGATAAGTTGTATTGAAGCTAGTTTGATTAACAAGAGTTCTTATTATGTTCATAGACATGTTAGATCATGTGATGATCTCTGTTTTTTCCTTGTTTAGTGCTTGGCCTGAAGGTTCTTGGTATACTTGCAAGAAGTTACCAATTTTCTCCATAGAAGAGGGTGGTCCATTAGTAAATATTAATAAATCATCTACAAAGGCTAAGCTTGGGATGATTATTTTGCTTTTTCTAGAGAAGTTTAGAGTTTTATCAGATTCAAACAAAGCACTAAGACCCCTTACAAGGATTTCTTCTGCTAGAATGAAAAAACTTTGGGACAATGGGTCACATTTTCTAAACCCTCTTTTAGCTTTAAAGAAGCCAATAGATTTTCCATTTATAAGCATTAAAACAAAGACAAACTTTATTAGATTACTAACTAAGTTGATAACCTTGTTAATGAATCCAAAATTTTGTAGAACTTTGATAATGAAACTATGAGAAAGGTTGTCAAATGCCTTGGACATATCAACCTTAATAACTATGTTTCCTGCCGTTGTTTTCCTTCCTATATCGTGGATGAGTTCTTTTGCAATAAGTATGTTATCATGTATTGATCTTTCCTTGACATAAGCTCTCTACACCTCAGAGATCATTTTAGGCAAAAGAATTAGACAGTATGTTATTAAGAAATACCAGCAAATTCCATTGGCCACAATACCCTTAGGTATGTTTTGACCCTGAATGAAAGATAACAAAGCTCTATATAGGTCATTTTTTATGATTTTCCTACAGGTGGTGAAGAAACACCTGTTAAAATCATCCATACCAGCAACACTTTCTGGTTTTAGGTTTTAAATGATGTTCCATACTTCCTGTTCAGTAGGTATGACTTTAGGAATGACACTAAATATATTGTTATTCATGTATTCATGTTCTTGATCTAGATTAGAATAAGAGAGAGAAGATATGTTATCTTTAAAGTAGGATTCTGCAGAAGAGCTTATAGTTTCTTCATATGTACACCATTTGTTGTTGAGCTTTATATAAGATATCATTTATTTTCTTCTCTTTTTTCATAACATAGTTATGATAAACTCTAGTATTCATGTCTCCATCTTGTATCCAATTAGCATAACCCTTCTGTTTCCCGTATTTGTCTTCCATTTTAAGAGCAAGAAGGTGCTCTTGTTACATTATTCGTCTTCCATTTGTCACATATGTTTCCAAAGCAATTCCCGTTTCATTCTTTCAAATCAATTTTTAGTCTTTTCATTTTGTTCCAAAAGAGAAACAGTGGATAGCCATTCATGACTTCATTCTAGCTAGATTCCAAAATGTTAATAATTACCTTGTCCATGGTCCATATATTATGAAATTTGAAGCTTTTGTTGTGCTTAGTTCAGTCCTTGATGATAGATATGCATAGTGGTGTATATTTGAACAGGTACGTACCATATGAATCACTTTGGTTTCAGCAAAGCAATCAGACCATTCTTGATTAGATAGGACCCGGTCTAGACGATTCTATTTGGTTTTGTTGGTCCATGTAAACTTTATACCTGCAAAACCGGCATCCTCCAAAAAACAGTCTTTAATCATGTTATTAAAATCATTAGAACTTTGAGTACAATAAGTTAGACAACTAGTCTGTTCAGAAGGAGAGGTTATAGACTTGAAATCTCCCGTTAGTAGCCATTCTTTTGTAGATGCAGCAATATAGCAAAAAGTATTCCAAAGTTCTGTTTTATTTCTCCTCTGACATTTTGAATTCACACATGTCATATAAAGAGTTTTATCTAGCAAAGGATTCTTAATGTCAATGGATACATTGAGTATTGTCAATCAGGATATTGATCATTAAGTTTTTATTCCATAGCATCCATATCTTATTAGATATGTTTGCAAAATGATTAGGAGTTTAAGTTTAGCATATAAGGAATTTAGGTGGTTACTATTGATCATTGGCTCCTGGATGAATAAGATCTTTATTCTTTCCTTTTTGATTATAGGTTTTAGTCTTCTCAATAAACATTTTTTTTCCAACTCCACATATGTTCCAGCTAAGCGCTTTAATCATATGGGGATTTTGAATGAAGATCTCATTGGCTTTGCAAACTGGAGGGACTTGATGACTAAAGGCTTTGATTTCTTGTTGATTCTAACTTGTTTCAAATTTTTTATCAAATTTTTTTTGAAAGGTTGGATCGAATTATTTCTTCTTGAGAGTGGGAGTTGATGGGAATCTACCCATATTATATTTGTTAGGATTTAGGTAACTAGCTGATGGAGATACAAACTCGACAGATGGCGAAAGATTATAGTCAAAATCTAAATATTTTATTGGTGCAATGACTTTATCTTCACAAGTTTCTTCTCTGTCCACTTTTCTTTTGTATTACATTTCAGATACTTTACTAGTTGTATGGGTTTCTTTCTCTCTGAGTAAGTTTTTTCCATCATTAATTGCAACTAGACTGTGAAATTCTAACATTTTTCTAGACTTATCACGTGGTTTTAAAATTATAGAATTTAGTTTGATGGATAATAATATGAATTTGTAGGCTAATACCGTGAGCTTATTATCTCTAGTGAATTTTATATTTGAAACATTCTCCCTTAAACTCACAGTACACTAGTATTAATCATTGAGAGTTTGTCACAAAAATACGAAAACAAAATGTCGACTGATACTTCTTGAAGAAATCCGCAAGCTGCCTTCAATCTTAAAAATAATTTTCAAACGAGCTTCTTCAAATGACTTTAGAATGGCCTTTGCGTGTTATAGTCTTTGTATATTTCAAGTGACTTCTTCTTCACATTTTCTTATTATATTTTATTCATGTTGTCTTCTTCTTCATATTTCTTTCATATTTCTTCTTCCCACATCTTCTTCACATTTATTATACCTTGATAAGGCTATATCCTAAAGATAGTATATATTCCATATAATTGCAAGGTAAGGTCATATGAAAGACTAATAAAAAGATAAGATGCATGTAACAAAGAAGATGTTAGACGAGGGTAACCAATATTTTTTTAGACGAGCGTTGTATAGAAGAAATAAGCGGTTCGACGAGGGTCACCGTTAATACATTAGATGGGGCATAAAGAGTGGAAGAATACATACTTTATTAATCTGTATTTGTTAAGAATATTCTTGAGGGAAACATTTCATGGAAGTTTGATCTTTTTACGATGGCAACCTATGATGGCTTAAGAGATCTTAAGCATCATCTAAGTAGTTTAGGAGTATAATGAAAAGGTTTAACCCAAGTGATATATCGTTGTGTAGAGTCATGTTTATGACTTTCAAGGGAAGCGTTTTAAATTGTTTTAATAGTTTACCTAACATATCGATTTTATATTCTTAATGTTTATGAAACGATTTTAGAAATAAATTCATATGTAATAGATCATATAAAAAGAAGGTAATTATATTATGAACATGTATTAGAAAAGAGGAAACTTTGTACAACTATATACAGATATTTGTTCAGAGAATGAACGATCTAGTGACTTGCACATAAGCTGTTACTATAGCTATTTTTAAAAGAGAATTGGATACAAATGGAAACTTCTATGAAGATCTTGTCAGGTTACCTGTAGATGGTTTGAATGATATTTTGGCAAGATTGGATCAATTGATCAGGCTTGAGGATTCTAGGAGGGAAGCTTACCTGGTTTGAAGTTTCACGAATCTAAAGTAATGGTACCCAATCAAAGAAAAATTAGTGAAATCAAATGGAACAAAAAGATAAGAGGTGGGATCAATAAACCAAAGGTTTAATACTATGATAATCTGAATCATATATACACCTAATTAACCAAGAACATTGCACTTATTGTTGACAAGGCGAAGCGAAGGTCGAAGTACCAAACTCCATGTCTGATGCTAGCTTTGAGTAACGATAGGTCTCGCAGATATCTTTGCGTCTATCATAATGATCATGGTCACGCTACCATTTATTTCTTGCACTTTGAAGGACAAAATCGAAACACTAATCGACATTGATGATCTTATTTAAGTTCGTTAAATAGGAATAATGGGTAAAAAAGAAGAGTAGACAAAGGAAAGAAACAACATTTTTTCATTATCTATGATGGAGACACAATGACGCTTTTGTGAAACCATGGTAACTAGATAGATGTGCAACCAGAGCAACTACGGTAGATGCGAAACTAAGGAAACTATGATATTTGTGGAATGCTATAATGCTAAACCATGAGCAACTATGATAGATGCAGAATCAGGACAACTATGATAAATGAGAAACGATATATTATGCTAAACCAAAGAGACTATGAGATACTATATATTAAATAAAATTATTATAATACTATAAAATTAAAGCAAAAAATAAGATAATATAGAATAATACATGTCCAAGTATATAGGTTTTTAAAAAGAATTTTGTTAATTTTAAGTAATATAGATCACAATATTGTAATAAAAAAACTCATTAATATTCCCCATAACATCAACATCTAAAGTACGAACATCTTGAACCATAT
This sequence comes from Limnanthes douglasii subsp. nivea, assembly GCA_036936605.1. Lineage (NCBI taxonomy): Eukaryota > Viridiplantae > Streptophyta > Magnoliopsida > Brassicales > Limnanthaceae > Limnanthes > Limnanthes douglasii. The sequence continues at coordinate 71,483,550 of JAUPFV010000002.1, read as the reverse complement.
CTACAATAGAAGAAACTTTTTTTTCCACAATGATGTTAGGTGGAGTGTCCTTATTTTTTACATCAACATTAAGATCTTGTTCGTTGAAAATAACAGTATTATGAGGATCTTTTCCTTCTACAACAATACTAGGTAGATCATCTTGATTTTCAACACCAACATCAACATGAGTATGAACATTAATTTCTTCAATATTAACATGAGTATGAAAATCCTGTTCTTCAACATCAAATTTCACCTTAGGATTTTCTCCTTCCACAACAAAATTAGATGTAGTGTCTTGGTATCTGAAACTAACAACATGGTTCTCTTGTGGGGGAGGTGAATATTATTTTGCACACCAACAGTAGAATTAACATGCTCCTCTTCCACAACAATAGTAAATATAGGATTTTGATCTTTCGTACCAACATTAGGGTTCTCTTGTGGTGGAGGTAGATCTTTGTTTTGCATAGCAACATTAGGTGTAATGTCTTGGTTTTCAACACTGACAACATGGTTTTCTACACAAATATCAACAATTGTATACAACTTCATATGTGCGGGAGGCTTAATTATATTAGAAGCATGTTGTGGTACACCGATTTTTTGATAATTTTGGATTATAATTACAATACGTGCTTTTTTATTTGGTGATTTGGACTTTATCATGTAATCGTTTTTTCCTTTCATAAGTTTTTGATTTTTTTCATGTGTTTTTTAAAGTTCATCATTTATGTATATTTTTAAAATAGGAAGTTAAAGTGCACATTGTAGCTCCATCTCTGCATATGTTGCATTTATCAATTTAGATGCATTTATATTTTATTCGTTTTTAAAATGACCTTGTGTTTTTCAGTGAGTTTGGTTCGTATTTCTGCAATTTGAAGTTCAAATTTGTTATGTTCATCTGAATTTTGCTCTATTCTATCCATTGTTGATAAGTCAATGCTCTGGCTAGAGACAGGCTCTACTAGTGCTGATGAATTTTTGTTAATTATCTGCAAAAACAATATGAAACATTTTTAAAGATGTGAAATCTTTATAAATATGATAGATGAGAAATCTTAATAAATTTGTTAGATGTGAAATATTCATAAATATGTTCGATGCAAACCGTTCATAAAGATGATAGACACAAAATGTCAATGAAGATGATAGATGTGTAAGTATGATAAATGCGGAATGATATATTATGCTAAAGCAGGGAACGTACTATTGAATCTAAACCAATGCAACTATACTAGATGTCGAACGATATTATGCGAAATCATGGAAACTATGATAGATGTAGAACGATATATTATGCTAAACCTGAGCAACTATTGTAGACGAGGAATGATTTAATATATGAAATCAGGACAACTATGATAGATGCAAGAACGACATATTATGCTAAACCATTCTTTTGGTGCTTGTTTCACACCATACAAATATTTTTTCAACTTGCATACCTTGTTTTAACAACCAGGCATAACAAACCCTTACGTTTGTTTCATATAAATCTTCTCATCCAAATCATCATTCAAGAATACAGTTTTAACATCCATTTGATGAATCACAAGATTGTATACATATGCAAGTGCAATCAACAATCTAATAGTGGAAATCCTAGCAACTGGAGCATAACTATCAAAGAAGTTAATTCCTTCTCTTTGTCTAAAACCCTCGATAACCAATCTACCTTTATATCTTTCAATAATACCATCTATTTTTATTTTTTGTTTAAAGGTTCATCTATTTCGTAATGATTTGAAACCAGGAGGTAAATCAGTTAACTCCCATCTATTATTATGCATGATAGACTCTATCTCATCCTGGATAGTGTCTTTCCAGAATGCCGCATCCCTTGATGCCATAACATCACTGAAATTCCTTGGATCATCTTCAATAACAAAACAATATTGATATTGATAGTCAATCTTATCTCTTCACCCTTTAACTAAGTAAAGTTGAAAATTGAATCTAAATAATTTAGCTTTTCTGGCTCTAGTACTTTTCTTTGGTTCAGAACGTTCATGTACAAAAATGGTACCACTTGATATATTTTCAGTTTGAACTGAGTTCCTATTCATAGAGTTTTGAATCATATCTCTAGGTCTAAGTATAGACGTAAATCTTTCTTCATCAAATATTGCAGCTGTTGACTTGATAATCGTGTTCACCGACACATAGTTGGTAGATTCTAACACATAGAACCTATACACAACGGAATGCTCCATATATCCAATGAAGATACAATCTATACCTGTTTCACCCAAACTTTTCCTTTTGGGTTCATTGAGCCTTACAACTGCTCTACAACCCCGGACTCTCAAATAATTCAGTGTTATAGGATTTTTAAACCAAATCTCATATGTGGTCATCTTATTCCTTTTAGTAGGAATACGATTCAATAAATAACATGCTGTCAACATAGCCTCACCCTAGAATCCTTCACTCAAACAAGAATATGACAACATGGAATTAACCATTTCTTTTAAAGTTATATTCTTCCTCTCATCTGCACCATTTTGTTGTGGTGTATACAGAGCCATGGTTTGATGAATTATACTAGTAGACTGAAAATATAAAGGATGATAATATTCACCTCCTCTATCCGTACGTAATTTTTTAATCAAATCATTCTTATGTAGCTCTACTTCTTCCTTGTTTATTTTAAACTTATCAAGAGCTTCATTTTTAGCATACAACAAATAAATTTAGCAATATCTAGATGCATGTCAATAAAAGTAATAACATACTTTGTATTTCTTAACGAAGGTGTAGCATGGAAATCACATGAATCACTATGTACTAGTTCCAGTATTTTGGAAACTCGGTTAACATTGTTGAAATTTTTTCTAGTCATCTTAGTTAACATGAAAGATATATAATTCTGACCAGAATTAAAATTTTGAAATAAAATCTGACCTTGTTGCTTTTCAGGATCCTTAGATCCACTTGAACCAGCAATATTTCCACTTCGACCAACATTGTTCCCACTTGGACCAGCATTGTTTTTGCCTTTTCCAACTCGACAATCCTTCCTAAAGTGACCCGGTTTGCCACATTTCCAGCATGCCATTTTAGGTTTTTTGCTGGAAAAATGTTGTTTTTGTTATTGTCTTTAAACTTTTGTTTATTCCCCTTATCTGTATTTGTATTCTTCAAAGAATCGGCTGCTTTTAGCCATATTTACAGAAAGTTTCCCACTTGGTTTTTACCCTTTGGATTACTTATTTCATCTTCATTCCTTAATGACTCTACAATCTTAAAGTGACTACCAAATACGACTAAAGTTATTTCGTCCTTGTTATGTTTCAGAGTGTGTTTAACATCCTCCGATAAAGGAGGAAAATTATCAATAACAGAAGACACAAAAATACATTCGTCAATTTCATATTCTTTTGAACAAATTGACCCAGAATTCGTAGTAGTTCATTATATTGTTCAATCACAGGTCTAAAGTCAACCATTTTGTAATTTATGAAATTACTAACCATGAACTTTCTACTAGAATCAGCTGTTGCCATATATTTCGATTCAATAGAATCCCATAATTCTTTTACAGATTTGACATTTGTGTATACATAAAACAAAAGATCATACATACCGTTTAATATGTGGCCATGACAAATGTAATCATCATTCTCCCACTTGTTGCGTCTTCTTGTTTGTTCGAGTGTTTCATTCTCAATGATCTTTGGGCAAGGGGTACTCATGATATACATAACCTTAAGGGTAGTCAACATAAAATGCATCTTTTTTATCATCGCCTGAAATCATGTCCTTCAATTTGTCCAGTTTAGCGAATTTACTTGTCATCTCCTTCGTTGATTCTCATCCATCCGTCATCTCTATCTTCATAAACACGAAAAGAATATTTCAATTATTTGTAGTAAAAGTGTTTGAATTTCTGTATAATTCTCTGAAGTCTTGTAAACAATTTCTAATTGAAATATATTAGGGGTTCAACAAAAATTCCAATTGGATAAAATGAGAGATGTATTTTTGAACAAAGAGTATGGAAATTTTATGTCTGATTGTTTTTCAAAAAATCCAACTTTTTACATTTTAACCAATGCATGTAATTCTGACCCTTGGACCTCGCTAGGAGGTCCGCCCATTGGACCCCGTAAGGGACTCCGTTTCTTAACCCTGTTAATCATGATATAATCTAACAAGTGTGCCCTCCGCACACTACTACTACTTGTTAGATAATGTATCATAATTAAATTGGTCGACTAGTCGATCCAGTTAAACTAAAATATCTGACAATATATAACTATCATTTTCACAATGAAAGTTTTCAAATGAGAGGTCAAGTTTTAAAATAACTACTTTTACATAAAACATACCCCAAATTTTATAAGTTAAACCTCAATCATCCATACTTGGTACCAGAAAAATGAAAGAATGAACATACATACTAGTAGATTCTGAGGGTAGACAATTAGTACACGCACAAAATATAGACCGCTTGAAACTTTATATATGTTAAAAGAAATTACTGTTACTAATCGCTTTGTGAATGGGTATTCTTTCATATTGAAATTTCTCATCTTGGTAAACTTGTTGCCGTTATATTTGTTTTTGTTTCCAGTTTTAGCTAGCAATATGCAAGTGCATGCCAACTTGGTCAGAAATTAAAGTCTGCATTTGGTGATAGGACAATCCCCAAATAACTTATGTTATTTCCTAACTTATGTTATAAATATCAATCCATTTTTTTCTTCTTTTTGTAATTATATTTCCTAACTTTAGATCTATTGTCTTTATCCATAATAACTTGAACTTTATTTCACCAGATGGTTGTACACATGTGCGGGTTCTGATGATCAATGCAGTGCACCAACACCTGACCTCACCGTTGAACTAGGGCCACAATATTAGTCATTCAAATTAGGAACCCCAACACTAAAATTATCGCCTCCGGATACAAAGCTACACTAACCAACAATACTTAAAACCATAACGAGCACGATATGAAGATCGTACCGAATATGATATAGAAATTATACACGACACGAGGGGACATTGCGTAGATTGTACTTGACACTTTGAAAAACATATAAAAAACCAAAAAATGTAAAGGATAGCAAGTCCTTGAAGCATGGAAATGGTGAAGCTTCAAGGACTGCTTCGATGAATATTTCGGTAATGGAGAAAGAAGAGAAGAAAAAGAGAAGGGTGGCTACTGAGGTAGAGAAAGAAGAAAGGGAAAGTGACTTAGGGTTACTGTCTGAACCCTAAGTCGACATGGGTCTCTTGCTATGGGTCTTTTGGTCTTGGATTGGAGTTGGGCCAGATTGTGTTTCGAAGCCCAACAGAAGCTTTTGAGTGTGGCTTTTGGGTCTGATGCTGTTCCAAGATTTATCACACGAAAATAGTCTAATGGTCTAAGTGCTACAAGATTAAATAAATGTAACAAGAATATAAATAACATAATTACATGTCTAACTAACTAACAACTTATTGTTAGTGAACTACCTATAAAATGTATTAGACAATACTTGGTTCTATAATAAAAATATTCAATCCTGAAATCTCTCTCTCTATACTCTTGAATTTCTACTTGGTATCAGAGCTTCTCGCAGGCCTTCAATGACGAACTCAGAATATCCTACTCATAGCAACGAGTCTCTTGGCTCTGTATTTCCCAGCAATCTCTCTGGTTCAGCGAATAGTGTACACCTGCAAACAATTAACAATAGTAGTCAGATAAGACTTGATAGAAACAACTACTTGCTGTGGAAGACTATAGTGCTGCCTATTATCAAAGGCAATAAGCTAGGAGGCTTTGTTACAGGGGATAAGCCCTGTCCTCCTAAGCTTGTCAATGATTCTGAAGGTAATACTATTGACAATCCTGAGTATGAGGATTGGACTGCCAAGGATCAGTTACTTCTTGGTTGGTTGTACTCTACCTTGAGTACATAGGTTGCTGCTCAGTTGATGGAAGAGAGCACCTCAAAAGAGCTGTAGGATGCAGCTAGTAAACTTTTTTGGCTCACACACAAGAGCCTGAATAACATACTACAAGTCAGAATTTCAAAGAACAAGGAAAGGTAACTCGACTATGACTGAAAACCTAAGCAAAATGAAGAACATTGCTGATAATCTTGTGTTAGCTGGCTGTGGAGTATCAATAGATGACCTAATCACTCAGGTACTTGGTGGTTTGGACTCAGAATATACTCCTATTGTGGTTAGTCTAACTGACAAGGACTCTATGGGGTGGCTAGATCTTCAAACTAGCCTACTCACTTTTGAGAGTAGGCTGGATCAGCTAGTAAGCATTCAAAACAATGTGTCAAACCTAAGTCTAGATACAGCAAATCTCACTCAGAAAGCAGACTAGAAGACACAAAACAACAATGGGAATCTGAAAAACTACTCTGGTCAGTACAAAGGATCATACAAGAACAACAGAGGATGGAACAATTCATCAAATTATTAAAGCGGAAGAAACAACTTCTATAGAGGGAGAAGTGGACGCTTCTCTCAAAACAAACCTACATGTCAGATCTGTAACAGATATGGACATGCTGCACCAGTGTGCTACTACAGGGATGATCCATCTGTTATGGGGTCATCTTCTTCTGAACAACCTAAGGGGGACAGTGATCATGCAGCCTATGTAGCTACTCAAGATTCTACTAGAGATTCTGCCTGGTATGCTGACAGTGGTGCTAGCCACCATGTCACAGGCAACCCTAAAATGTTAATTCAAAAGGCAGAATACACAGGTAACAAAAGTATACTTGTTGGGAATGGTCACAGGTTGCCTATCCATAATGTAGGGTACTCTAGTTTACAATCTCTCAATCACACTCCTATTTCTCTCAAAAATATACTACATGTGCCCTTGATTAATAAGAATCTCCTATCTGTCTCTCAACTTACTAGTCATAACAATGTTTTTATTGAGTTTCACCATGGTTTCTGTCTTGTGAAGGACAAGTTAACAGGGACAGTGCTTCTCAAAGGGACTACTGAGGGAGGACTATACAGGTTGAAGGATGTTTCTAGGTCACAAGCGACTGGGGGTTCTTCTATCAGTGTCAAACACAACTCTCTAGTTTCCAGTACTTTACTACCTAAAGTCATGTCTGTTTGTTTGTCTACTTCCCTAAAAGATGGATGGCATAGGAAGCTTGGCCATCCATCCTTACATGTTCTTAATTGAGTTCTAAAACAGTGTAACCTTACTTCTGTTATGAAAGAAGAATTTACCTTTTTGTGAAGCCTGTTAGTTTGGGAAATCCCATGCGTTGCCATCCTCTGTGTCTCATTCTCATGCCAGCAATGTCTTCGATCTCATACATACAGATGTATGGGGTCCCTCTCCTATGGCTTCCACTCAAGGTCACAAATATTATGTGATCTTTGTGGATGACCACACCAGGTATACCTGGCTGTACCCTATCAAATACAAAAGTCAGGTGGTTAGTATGTTTAAGCAATTCAAAAGTCTTGTTGAAAAACAATTTGAAAGAAATATTAAAGTAATTCAATGTGATGTTGGAGGAGAGTTCATGCCTATATCTATTATGGCTAAGGAACAAGGGTTTATTGTTGGTGTGGATAAAAGTAGCCTGAGGGTAGGCTGGTAATTTTAAGTGGAGTTTTAAGGCGGTGTAAGGGTGTTTCACGGTAGTATGGTGGTGTTTAAAGGTGTTCCAAAGTATTTCAGGGTGTTTCGAGGGTGGAGAGAGAATTAAGCAGCCTGGCAGCAGTTAATTTTTCTTACCCATAGCTAATGCTGGTGGTTGGGCATTTATAGTGTGAAATTTGGGCCCTTATGGGCTTTCGGGTCAAGTTTAATGGACCCGGGTCATGTTTAAAGACCCATAAGTTTTAAGCAGATGTGCAGGTAGCTTAGTCAGATAGTGTTTAGGTTTTTTAGTACTTTAGTCATAGTTCAAACTGCCTTAAGTTTTCAGTGTTCGAAATCATCTGTTCGGTCAACAAGTCCTGTCCGAATTTCCGGGGAGATTTACTTTGGACTACCCTTACGGGGAGCACTTTGAATTCGGACTCATCAGGAGCCCCTTTTTTAGGTTTTTGAACAAGTGTCTTTGTCAAAAAACTGAAAAACAGTCCGATAAAGGGAGTGGTCTTCCAATTCGGAGAGAGTTGAGGACAGATCCGGACAAGGCAATCGTTTCGAATTCCAAACGGTTCTGTGTCAGAGTTAGTGGGACACGTGTCACACTTTGGTTGGTTTCTTTTAGCCGTTTTCTCACCTCGAAAGTTGTACCACTATCTCGAACAAGTTACCTCTTTGAATGCTTTTGATGACGTCAGCGCCGTTTTTTTAATCATTGCCCAACTTTTCGGATTCTCCTAGGAATCAAACCCTTTTTTACATTTACTATAAATTCTATTCATCTTTCACAGTCTCACTATTACTTTCACTCTGCAATTTTACTCAAAGCTTCATCTCTCTAAAATTTCAAGATTTCCCAAGGAGAGGAGCTTGCTCTCCGGGATCCGGAGCCCACTTTCCCAACTGACCCAACATTAGCCGAAGAGATCCCAGGGAATCTTAATGAAGGGATTCCAATGGAATTCCACACTGATGAAGTTGATAGGGGAGAGATTAACATGGATGAAGTGGATGTCACCGGTCTGGGTCCTTTAGGTGACTACTTCCTTGGCCTGTCTAGAGATGAGTTCGCAGGGCCATATGTTCCCCCCAGTAGCTCTAACACAGTAAACTTCAATGGTAAGACTTTCTTGGTTTCTAGTGAGAGGGATGTTATAGCCCATTCCCTCCTTAGCAACGTGCAACCAGTACTCACCCTGGAAAGGCAAGTCCGGAGTCAGGCAGAAACCATTAGAGATCTCAAGTCTGAGAAAGAGAAGCTGTCCGATGGCCTCAGGACTGCTACTACTAAGGTTGACCTGCTTAAGGAGTCGAACGAACAGCTAAAGAAGAGTCAAAATGAAAGCAACACAAAAGTTGCTTCTTTAGAAGAGACCGTAAAAGATCTCCAGGCTAAGCTGTCCGGATTGGAGAAGGACTTGACAGCCTCAAGGGGAGAAACTGCAGCAAAGGAGAAGATTGTCACCAACCTGACCACTGACAAAATTGCTTTAGAGAATGCAGTGACTCAGGCTGTTGAGGAGAAAGCTGTTTTGGTGAAGGATCAAGAGGCCATGATCAAGGCCAAAATCAACGCTTATGCCAGGGAGATGATACGGAGTGAAGAATTAATGGTTGAGAAAGTGAAGTCCGACATGGTCCTCTTGTTTCACGAGAAGTTCCCGAAGAGGAGACTAGGGGACTTATGGCGTTATGTGGATGACGATGATCTCCCCTACTGGACCATGGTTGATGAATGGTACACTGATATATCCTCGTCTGGTGATGAAGAGGAAACCGGAGAGACTCCGGGTGAGGAAGAGGTTGACCCCAAAGGCAAGAAGGTCATTGAGGAAAAAAGCGACATCAAGGGCAAGAAAACAGATGAGGGTGAGCCATCTTCAAAGGCTCCTCCTTAATTTATAATCTGTTTTGTTTATCTTTTACTTGAACCAAAGTCCTTGGAAGGCCAAGGCACCTTTTTTGTGATGTTGTCCGAATTATTCGGACAGATTTTTGTTCTGCACCCAAACTTGTTTAAAAAGTCCTTGGAAGGCCAAGGCAATTTTAAGTTGTTGAATGAATGTTTTGTTTTGCTCAACCATTCTCTTCTTTCATAATCTGTTTAAATAGTTGGAGTTTAAGTAGTCTTAAGTTATAGTGTTGTGAGAGTGTTTAGTTTCTCTGGCTAGAATTTAAGTAGCCCTTAGACCTTTCAGTCCGGATAGTATGACAATCAACAGAATTTTGCAAAAACTTAGAAAATTATTCAAGAAGGCTCCAAGTTTCATTTAAAGCTCTCCGTGGCGCCGGAGAGAGGTAGTAGTATGCCCCCAAATATTTACATGGATGTTTTAAACAAGTAAATATTTATATAAGTTTTATTCTAAGTACATTCGAAGGTGTTCAATATTCCAAGGGTGAGTTAAAACCCTACCATCTTTGTCTTCTAACCAGTATGTCCCAGGCTTGATTCTTTCAACCACAGTATAGGGACCCTCCCAAGTTGGGGCCAGCTTTCCGAAGAGCTTTTCCTTGGTATGTAAGAAAACGTTCCTCAACACCTTATCTCCTGGTTGAAAGTCCCTTCTTTTAACTTTAGAAGCAAACCTGCTTCTCATCAAGCCCTGATAGTGTGCCACTCTAAGATGAGCTTTTACTCGCCTTTCTTCAATTAAATCAAGTTGATTTCTAACTGCCATTTCATTAGTCTGTCCGGAGAAGTTATGGACTCAAAAGGAGGGGAGTGTCTTCTCTATGGGGGCTACTGCATCCATCCCATAGACCAAGGGAAAAGGTGATTCTTGTGTTGCAGCCCCAGGCGTTGTCCGGTAGGCCCACAAGACTTCTTGTAAATAACTAGGCCACTTCCCAGCAGCCCCTTCCAAATTTTTCTTTAAACCGGACAGTATTGTCCTGTTAGCTACTTCAACTTGCCCATTGGCTTGTGGGTGGAAAGGTGAAGAAAAGCAGTGCTGAATACCCCTCGAGGCACAGAAGCGTTCCATTTCTCTGTTGTCAAACTGTGGCCCATTGTCTGTTGTTATTCTCTGGGGGACACCAAATCTGCAACATATGTTAGATAGAATGAATTTTATAACAGCCTTTGATGTTGTCCCTGCCAAGGGGGCTGCTTCTATCCACTTCGAAAAGTAGTCAATGGCTACGATTATGGTTTTACGCCCTCCGGACGCCACAGGTAGAGGCCCAACCAAGTCCAATCCCCATCGAGCAAAAGGGATGGGTTCAGAAATTGATTCCAAAGGAATAGCTGGTACATGAATTTCATTGTTGTACCTCTGGCATGGGTCACATCTTCTTACCAGCTCCTTAGCATCTTTCATTATTGATGGCCAATAATATCCGGAGAGAAGCACTCTTCTTGTTAATGCTCTAAACCCACAATGGGCTGACCCCTCACCATCGTGCAATTCGGAGAGAACCATTTGTGACTCATGATCCCCTAAACAACGTAGGAGAGGTTTACTATAAGATTTCTTGTACAAGACTTCTCTAATCATGATGAAACCACGAGCCCTCTGTTTTAACGTTCTGGCTTGTGGTTTATCTAAAGGTACGATGCCATCAGACAGATATTGCATAAGAGGAGACCTCTAATCTTGAGGCCGGTTTACTTGTATTTCAAAGACTTCCTCTTTTTCACCTTCATCAAGTTGAATAGAAGGGCTTTCAAGCACATGGATTCAGGGATAGGACTCCGTATATGCTATTGTTGCCAATGAGTCTGCTAGCTCATTCTCTGCCCGGGGAATATGCTCATAGACAACGGCTTTAAACTTCATGGCCTCACTTTTCAAGAGTAGTAAATACTTGATCAATTGTTCTTTTCTAGCTTCTGATAGGCCCAAGGCATGGTGAACAAGCAATTGGGAGTCACTTAGCAGCTTGACCCTTTTTGCTCCACAGATGTATGCCAATTTCAACCCAGCTATAGCTGCTTCATACTCGGACTCATTATTGGATGCCCTGAAAGCAAAACAAATAGCTTGGAACATGTTGTCCCCATAAGGGGAAAGTGAGACATATCCCTGCCCCAGACCCTATGGCACTGGATCCCCCGTCTGTTCGGACAATCCACACTTTTTTGTCTTTTGAATCAGCTGGTTGTTCTGAGTCCCTATCAGAGTGGAACTCAACCAGAAAATCAGCCACAGCTTGAGCTTTTACTGCTGTCCGGGGAGCGAAATCTATGTCGAAGTCCCCCAACTCTACTGACCACTTTGTCATTCTGCTTGAAATGTCCGCTTTTTGAAGGACATTCTTTAAAGGGAAAGACGTCCAGACAATGATAGGATGAGCCTGAAAATAAGGCCTCATCTTTCTTGCAGCTATCACCAGAGCCAATGCTAGTTTCTCAAGTTTCAAGTAGCGCCGCTCAGCATCAATCAAGCTTTTGCTGATGTAGTACACTGGATGAGGATACCCATCAACCTCCCTTACTAACACAGCAGTGATGGCACAACTTGAAACAGCCAGATATACAAAGAGAGTCTCCCCGTCGATTGGTTTGAACAAAGTCTTGGGAGAGGACAGATGCTTCTTAATCTCATTGAATGCCTCATCACACTGTGGTGTCCATTCAAACCCCTTTGCACCCTTCAAGGTTTGAAAGAATGGAGCATATCTGTCCGAAGACCTGGAGATGAATCTGTTCAAGGCTGCTAACCTCCCCGTTAACCGCTGTACTTCTTTAACGTTTCGAGGAGGATCCATTTGGAACAAAGCATTGAGTTGGTCCGGGTCGGGCTGTATCCCATGCTCACTTATAATATACCCTAAGAACTTCCCGGACTGCACTCCGAAGACACACTTTTCAGGGTTTAACTTTAAATTCACTTTGGTCAGGTTGGCAAAAGTCTCTTGGAGGTCGGACAAGTGCAGCTGCTCATCCACACTTTTCACCATCATATCGTCAATGTAAACCTCCATATTTCTTCCAATTTGATCAGAAAATGCCTTATTGACTAACCTTTGATAAGTAGCCCCAGCATTTTTCAAGCCAAAGGGCATCACCTTATAGCAGTGCAGACCCCTATCAGTAACAAAAGTGGTATGCTCTTGATCTTTTGGATCCACCTGGATCTGATTATACCCGGAGAAAGCATCCATGAAGGAGAGCAGCTTGTTCCCAGAAGTAGAGTCTACTAACTGATCTATCCGGGGAACCGGATACAAGTCTTTTGGGCAAGCTCGATTGAGATCTGTGAAGTCAATGCACATTCGCCATTTACCGTTTTTCTTTTTTACCAAGACTGGATTGGCAGTCCACAAAGGGTACTGAGATTCTTTAATGTGCCCCATCTTTGTGAGTCTGTCAACCTCTTGTACAATGACATCAGCCTTTTCTTTTGAGAAAGCTCTCCTCTTTTGCACCACTGGTGCCACGTCTCTCCGGACAGATAGGTGATGGGAAATCACCTCTGATGGAACTCCAGTAACATCAGCGTTGCACCAAGCAAAAACATGCTGATGGTCTTTTAAGAATTTCAACATACCTTCTTTCAACATTGGTGGCATTTTGGACCCTATCTTGACAATTTTTCCTTCTTCCAAGCAATGTGTTTCAACCTCCTCAACCGGGATCAACACTCCGGGGGTCTCTCTGGGGTCATCAATTTCACCCTCACCCCCAGAAAGGCCCTCAAACTGCTATTGGTCATTTATTCGGACTGCCCCCAGCGTTCGTGGAGCCAAGGCAGTGGCATAGCATTCTCTTGCAACTTTTTGACTGCTCCGGACAACCCCAACTTGCCCCTGAACAGCATATTTTAGACACTGATGGACTGTCGAAGCCACTGCATGCATCCTAGAGAGCCAAGATCTCCCTAGAATAGCATTGTAGCAAGTGGGACAATCCACCACAATGAAAAGTATTCTGACTGTTTTCTTGAAAGGGTCTCTGCCCAACAATACTTCTTCTTCGAACTCACCGATTACATCAGCTGAGCTGCCCGTGAAGCCTACGATCGATCTGTCTGACTTTTGAATCACAGCTGGATTTTTCATTTTCTTATAAGTATCTAAGAAAAGGATATTGGCAGAGCTCCCAGTATCTACCAAGATTCGTCTTATCTCATTGCCCCCTATCGATGCTCCTATAACAACAGCATCTTCATGAGGGCCAGCAATGTCTCTCAAATCATCCCCATCAAAGACAATGAATGGGAACAAACTTGACGATTGATATGAGGTCATGCCCCCTTCTAGCTGGGTAGCCAAATTATGAACATGCCTTTTTCTTGATGAAGTGGTAGGAGCCGTTACAGTGTCCCCTCCGAAAATTGTCAAGGATTCAAAGAACTCAATGAGCCCGGAGACCGACCTGGAACGCTCCTCTATCGCACCCACTCTGTTTCTCGTTGGGTCAGGATCCAAGTATTCGGATTCCACATCAAACCTTTCAATGATTACCATAGCCCCCTCTGGGGCAGCATTAACCGGACCAGCCCGGTGAGTGTTATCAGGCCTGTTGCCTCCTCTTCTTTTAACGTATGCACCCAATTTCCCTCTTTCGATCAGGTTTTGAACCTCTTGTTTCAGTGCTATGCAATCATCAGTAGTATGGCCAATATCATTGTGATATTGACAAAAAGAACTGTTTCGATGTTCTCTGGGAGACTGCAAGGTTGCCGGTCTCCGGTAGTGTACTTCATCTTTTGTTTTATCGAAAATGGTTGCCACACTTTCTTTGAGTTCTGCAAACCATTCTGGTTGGACCCATGGTCCCCTTTTGTTTCTAGACTGTTGGCTTTGTGCAGGAGCAGCTGGTTGAGACTGAGCTTTTCCCCTTCCATGCCCCTGTCCGGTTTCTCTAGCTTTGTTCCCGGACTGGTTTTGATTTGGAGTTGGTGCCACCGGGGTGGATCTCACATGTCTGTGCACCCTGGTTTTCTTTGTTTCATCAACATTTATTTGTTTGCCAACTTGATTTAGCAATCCCCCCCAGGTCATGGCCTTCTTCCTGGTTACTGAATCGGCCAGGTTGCCCGGGTTCAAACCTTGTCTCAGGGAGGCTATCGCCACTTGTTCAAAGCAATCAGCCAGCCCGTTTTTTGTGTTCACAAAACGACTTATGTACTCCTTTAATGATTCGTTTGGTTCTTGGGCACAATGGATTATGGTATCTCCATTACCCTTTAGCTCCTTACTTCCCACAAATTGCCTTCGAAAGGCCACCCAAAAAGTATCAAAGTATCTGATACAACCCTGAGGAAGGCTGTTGTACCACTTCAGAGCACTCCCCGTGAAGGATTGGGAGAACGCCCTGCAGAGTAGTTTATCATCATCATCAAAGTTCATCATGAAGTTCTTGAATTGCTCCAGATGATTGTCTGGATCAGTACTGCCATCGTACTTCTCCATCTTGGTGCTATCAAACCTCTTGGGGAGGTTTCCGGACAGTATTTTGGAAGACAATGGCGATTGCCTCCAATTCCTCCCACGACTGAACGCAGTATCCTCATTAGGTGTTGCAAAGATACCTGGCTCATCATGGAAGGCAAAAGGATCCACCAGCATCCGGTCTACATGCCTCCGGTTGTGAGATGATCCTTTCCCAATGTGCCTTTTCATTCTTCCATGGTGATCTCTTTTTTCTGGAATACTTTTTAACTTGCTTCTGTTTTTTCCTGGTTCGCCCCTCATCACTGCTGGAGGACAAGGATTTTTCATTTCCCTCACTGTCCGAAGAGCTGTCCGAAGATTCTGAGCTTGAGTCAGAACTCTCCACAGGCTTGGACCGGTGAGACTTTTTAGAACTGGCATGCGTCTTTTTAGTGCTCACATGAGTTTTTGAAGCCTCATGCTCTCGAGGGTTATCAGAGCGATGAGCGACTGATGCTTTGGACTTTTCCTTCATGCCCATCTTGGCCTTCTCAGCCCTCAGAGCTTCTATTTCAACCCTCAACCTGTCACGCTATTGGACAGTATATTCATCGTTCTCTTCCACCACTTCGAGCAAAGCTGGTGGAAGCTCTGGATTATCCGGATTCATTCGGACAGAATTTCCTTACTTGGTTTTGAATGCTTGATTCAGGTACCGTCGCCTCCCACTGTGGTCGCCAATTTGGTGTGGATAAAAGTAGCCTGAGGGTAGGCTGGTAATTTTAAGTGGAGTTTTAAGGCGGTGTAAGGGTGTTTCACGGTAGTATGGTGGTGTTTAAAGGTGTTCCAAAGTATTTCAGGGTGTTTCGAGGGTGGAGAGAGAATTAAGCAGCCTGGCAGCAGTTAATTTTTCTTACCCATAGTTAATGCTGGTGGTTGGGCATTTATAGTGTGAAATTTGGGCCCTTATGGGCTTTCGGGTCAAGTTTAATGGACCCGGGTCATGTTTAAAGACCCATAAGTTTTAAGCAGATGTGCAGGTAGCTTAGTCAGATAGTGTTTAGGTTTTTTAGTACTTTAGTCATAGTTCGAACTGCCTTAAGTTTTCAGTGTTCGAAATCATCTGTCCGGTCAACAAGTCCTGTCCGAATTTCCGGGGAGATTTACTTTGGACTACCCTTACGGGGAGCACTTCGAATTCGGACTCATCAATTGTGAGGAAATCCTGCCCTCATACTTCAACTCAGAATGGTAGAGCTGAACGTAAACACAGGCACATAGTTGAGACTGGTCTAACTCTTTTGTCTCAAGCTAGTTTACCCTACAGATTTTGGGTTCAAGCCTTTGAAACATCTGTCTATCTTATCAATAGGCTACCTACACCTGTCCTATCCAATAGTTCACCTTTTGAAGCCTTGTTTCACAAGAAACCTAATTATCTGGCCTTGAAAACATTTGGGTGTTCCTGCTTTCCATGCCTCAGGTCTTATCAATCACACAAGTTTCAGTTTCATACAATCAAGTGTGTTTTCTTGAGGGTTAGTCAATTCCACAAGGGCTATGTGTGTCTTAGTCCTAAAGGCAGGGTCTATATCTCTAAAAATGTCATTTTTAATGAAGCTGATTTCCCTTTTAAAAATCAGTTTCATCATACTACAGTCCCTGAGTCTCCTACTAAAATTTTCTTAGAGTCTTGGTTACCTAATCTACCTCAGGCTCTTGTGAACTATGAACATTCTTTATCACCTACTACAACTCTCAGGGTTCCTCAAGATGGTACTGCCTTGCAACCTATGCCTCCACAAGGTATAACTCTACCCTCTTTTAATAATTCTGCTCATACTATATCTAGTACTTCTACTTCTTCTCAAACACATTCTGAGTTATCTACCTCTAACCCTAGTCATACTCAAGTCTCTAGTCATTCTCCAGATTAAACAAACCCTACTGATAAACATCTAAGTCATTTGAACCAATCTAGTCCTAAAATTTCTATTTGTCTGCCCTTTGAGTCTACTGATAAGTCAGTTGTTTTAACTTCTAAACCTACTTCTCACCCTATGATAACCAGAAATCAGGATGGAACTAGGGTACCTAAAAATCCTTATATTGGCTCTGTGATCAAAACTAACCTGGATGCTATTGAACCTAGCACCTATTCTAAAGCTGTGATGTGTTCTCATTGGGTAGCTGCTATGGAAACAGAGTATAAAGCTCTAATGGTTAACAAGACTTGGTCCTTGGTTCCATGGACTCCTAATCTAAATGTTGTGGGCTGTAAATGGGTTTACAAAGTTAAACATAATAGAGATGGGTCTGTTCAACGATATAAGGCAAGACTTGTAGCCAAGGGGTTTCATCAAACCCCTAGCATTGACTATTCTGAAACTTTTAGTCCTGTGCTAAAGCCTTCTACTGTTAGACTGGTTCTAACCTTAGTAGTTTCTAAAGACTGGGAAGTTAGGCAATTGGACATTAATAATGCCTTTCTCAACGGGTATTTAACTGACGATGTTTACATGGTTCAACCACAAGGGTTTCAAGATCTTCAGAAGCCTACACATGTATGTAAGCTCCATAAGGCCTTGTATGGTCTTAAACAAGCCCCAAGGGCCTGGTATTCTAGGCTGAAAGACACACTTATTCACTGGGAATTTACCAACTCTAAGTCTGATTGTTCTTTGTTCTATCTGGTTTCTAAAACTACTGTCTTACTAATTCTGGTCTATGTAGACGACATTATTGTGACAGGTAATCAAGCAGAGTGTTTGAAGGAGTTCATTCATAAACTCAACACTGTATTTTCTCTCAAAGACATTGGACCACTCCATCTATTCCTTGGAATAGAAGTTCATCGTGATCCAACTGGTTTCTACTTAACACAACAACAATACATTAAAAACTTACTGAGTTCTCAGGGTCTCTCGCTAGCCAAGCCGTGTCCTACACCAATGGCTGCTGGTGTTCATATTTCCAGTGAATCTGTCACTCCTCTTGATGACCCTACACAATACCGCAGTTTGTTAGGCGCTTTACAATATCTAACACATACGAGGCCTGATATTTCCTTTGCTGTTAATAAGCTCAGCCAATATCAGCAAGCCCCAACAACTATACATTGGCAAAATTTAAAAAGAGTCCTAAGGTACTTATCTGGGTCTTGCTGGATAGGGTTACATCACAAGCCAACCTTCAACTTTCAGCTGCAGGGGTTCTCAGATGCTGACTGGGCTTCGTGTTCTGATGATCGAAGGAGCGTTGGTGCCTATTGTGTGTATTTTGGAGACTCCCTAATCTCCTGGTCTTCGAAGAAGCAGAATGTTGTGGCTCGATCCTCCATTGAGTCAGAGTATCGAGCTTTGGCAAACCTTTCAGCAGAATTGATGTGGTTGCGATCGCTTCTGACTGAAATTCGATTTCCAATTGAGACTCCCTCTGTTATCTGGTGTGATAACTTGGGAGCGATCTCACTCGCCTCCAAACCTGTGTTCCATGCCCGAACAAAGCACAGAGAGATTGATGTGCACTTTGTTCGGGATCAGGTTTTGAAGGGCCTTCTTCAGGTCAGATTTGTTCCATCTCACGACCAGTTAGCCGACTGCCTCATGAAGCCACTCACACATCATCGATTTCAATTTCTGAGAGACAAACTCGGACTCCAATTGTCGCCCCTTCGTTTGAGGGGGGATGTAAAGGATAGCAGGTCCTTGAAGCATGGAAATGGTGAAGCTTCAAGGACTGCTTCGATAAAGAGTTCGGTAATGGAGAAAGAAGAGAAGAAGAAGAGAAGGGTGGCTACTGAGGTAGAGAAAGAAGAAAGGGAAAGTGACTTAGGGTTACTGTCTGAACCCTAAGTCGACATGGGTCTCTTGCTATGGGTCTTTTGGTCTTGGATTGGAGTTGGGCCAAATTGTGTTTCGAAGCCCAACAGAAGCTTTTGAGTGTGGCTTTTGGGTCTGATGCTGGTCCAAGATTTATCACACGAAAATAGTCTAATGGTCTAAGTGATACAAGATTAAATAAATGTAACGGCAAAATTATTTCTCAAATACTAGAAGTCCACTTTCAGACTTACCTCCACCAAAGGGGATTTTCTTTATCCTTCAAAAACTGAAAGTTGTGCCACTAGCCGGGAACCTTCTTCGAAACATAATACACCTTCAAACGAGAGTAGGGGAACGTCATGACACATAGGAAGCTTCCCTAGCGTTATAAATATATCTTCCCCGATGGAGGTAAACCTGACACAAACATTCCTCACCTAGTTAGACATATCAACAACCTCAAATATTTTGTGAGACCCCTCAACAACAGAACTTTCAACAAATTTAACCTCATGATTATGGATTTATTCCTCGACATCAGTTACATCAGTGATGCGTCCCAAAATAGTTAGTTTTGTTTCTATATTATTCTGCCTCACTTCTAGTATTAGAACTTCAACGACCGAACCTTCCACAGTAGGAATATGGGAAATCCTAGAGTCGGAAGTGACTGGAATTATTTGCGATGCCCTGGGATCAAGCTACTACTTCTTTATTTTATCCTCTAATGGCTTTTGGTCAGCAAACCTGTTAGAATTGGTGAGTCAGCATGTGAACCGACCTCACGGACTAGCAAGATATTGTCCGCTTTGCGCTCGTAGGCGCGCACGGGTTTGCTTTTGGGTGTACTCCCAAAAGGCCTCCTGCTAGTTGAGGTGGGCTCACACTTATATACACTCTTTTATGGTCCTTGTTAGCAATGTGGGATTGGGGGTCCTCTATGGGATGGAGTTTATTCGTCACATCCCCCCTTAAACTTTATCCCAGTAATTTGCTGGAACTTCGACGGTTAAGCCTTATATGGCTCTGATACCATGTTAGAATAATTGGTATGTGAGCGTGTGAACCGACCTCACGGACTAGAAAGATATTGTCCGCTTTGCGCTCGTAGGCGCGCACGGGTTTGCTTTTGGGTGTACTCCGAAAAGGCCTCTTGCTAGTTGAGGTGGGCTCACACTTATATACACTCTTTTATGGTCCTTGTTAGCAATGTGGGATTGGGGGTCCTCTATGGGATGGAGTTTATTCTTCACATTCCCCCTTAAACTTTATCCCAGTAATTTGCTGGAACTTCGGTGGTTAAGCCTTATATGGCTCTAATACCATGTTTGAATTGGTGTGTGAGCGTGTGAACCGACCTCACGGACTAGCAAGATATTGTCCGCTTTGCGCTCGTAGGGGCGCACAGGTTTGCTTTTGGGTGTACTCCCAAAAGGCCTCTTGCTAGTTGAGGTGGGCTCACACTTATATACACTCTTTTATGGTCCTTGTGAGCAATGTGGGATTGGGGGTCCTCTATGGAATGAAGTTTATTCTTCACAAAACCCAACATCAAACCTTAGATAGACTTAGACGAGAATACATCATGCGATGGCATATCTTCGTTATTGTTCTTATAAACTCTAATGATGATGGCTCTAGTTTTTACGCCTTTAGTAGGCCCAATCTTCACGACACATACTTTATAACAATCTTCCTACCTAATGATGTCCTAGATATAGTATTTCTTCTCAAATCAATATCTCAATTTTCAACCCTATAGGCAGTAATATCTTAGGAAGATCTCTTAGGAACAATGTCTTCCACTTTACCTTTGGCTACAACAGGCTCATCATACAAAGAGAATTCAAAGCAAGCATCAACATTCAGGCAGAGGTTATTGAGAAATACATGTGTAGGCACCCTGATAGACCTAAAGGAGTACATGTACTTTGTAGTTATGCTCACCAACAGAGCGTAGTGGTTTAGGAAATTTGGAATTTTCTCCAACAAAAACTCTCATTTAAATAACAAATCAACAAAACCTAATAACATTTTTAAAAGGTGTCTAACATCAGTATAAATACATACACTAAAAACCGGATTAAGAATTTAGTTTTGAAACTACAAGTACGTGAATGTTGTATCATAAACTTGACCCACTTAAAGGGTCCAACCCACTTAATAAGGCCCATCTAGAAAGTATATTCTAGAACAAAATAAATTAATATTTATTTAGTAGTGGAGATTGTGTGTAAGACCTTCTTTAGGTTGAGTGCAAGACACACTTTGATGTTGAGTGTAAGAAACACTTTTACCTTGAGTGTAGTATTGAGGTTGAGTGTTTAAGTATCCATAAGATCTTAGATGGTGGATCCTTGTCTCCACTATGGTGTCATAAATAATGGAGCTCTCCCACCATCTAGAGCATCACCAAACACACTAAGAAGTAAAGTTAGAGAGAAAGTTAGAGTGAGAGAAAAGAGAGACAAGAATGCTCTCTTGAGTGTTAGACAAATATTTTCTCTTCTAGTGTGAGTTGTAAGAGTGTTTTGTAATATCTCTCCTTTTCTATCTATATCAAAGTTGTTTGTTTGTTTTAAATAGAGTTTTGTTTTATATTTTCCGCCAACAAAGTCGTATCAGAGCCACAAGCTCTTTCCAAAATTTTGTTTTTAAATTTTTAACATATTGGAAATTTTGTTTTTAAATATTCAACATATTTAAAAATATGGCAAATGGTGTATTATTATTCCAAGTTCCAACACTCAACAACAACAACTACGACAATTGGAGTATCAAGATGAAAACTCTTCTTGGAGCACATGATGTGTGGGATGCCGTCGAAAATGGTTTTGACGAACCCGAAGATGAAGCAAGCCTTGCTCAAGAGGAGAAAACAGCGTTGAAGGATTCAAGAAAGAGAGACAAAAAGCTCTCTTCATCATCTATCAAGCATTAGATGATGATGGCTTCGAAAAAATTTCAAGCGCATCTCCCGCCAGGAAAGCGTGAGAGAAATTACAAATCTCTTACAAAGGAGTCGAAAAGGTGAACAAGGTACGTCTCCGAACATTAAGAGGTGAATTTGAATCCTTACATATGAAAGCGTCTGAATTTATATCGGAATATTTCTCAAGAGTAGCAACCGTTTCTAATCAATTAAAAAGAAATGGTGAGAAGTTAGAAGATGTGAGAGTAATCGAAAAAATACTCCGCTCGTTGGATCCTAAATTTGAGCACATCGTCGTGACGATTGAAGAAACTAAAGACTTGGAGAAAATGATGATCGAAGAACTCCAAGGATCATTACAAGCCTATGAAGAAAAGCACAAGAAGAAGCAAGAGATCACCGAGCAACTCCTCAAAGTAGAATTGAGGGACATGTATGCAAAACAAGGAGATGATAGAAACCAAAGTAGCTGGAATTACAACAACAATAATTCCAACTACAACTACGAGAAACGAGAAAGCTTAACACGAGGTCGTGGAAGAAGAAATCCAAACTCGAGGTATGATAAATCTCAAATCCAATGCTATAAATGTCAAAGGTTTGGACATTATGCTTCAGAATGCAGAGACCCTTACAATAGAGTTGCGGAGAGGGCCAACTATGTGGAGGAGAAGACGGAGGAAAAAGACATGTTACTACTAACATACAAAAACACTAATGAAGGTCAAGAGAACACTTGGTATCTTGACACCGGTGCAAGTAACCATATGTGTGGGAAAAGAAGCATGTTCGTAGAGATCAATGAAGCAGTGAGTGGAAATGTCTCTTTTGGAGATGATAGCAAAATATCGGTGAAAGGAAAAGGTAACATTCTTATTCGTGCAAAATATGGTAGTCACCAAATGATTTCAAATGTCTATTACGTACCTAGCATGAAAAACAACATCTTAAGCTTGGGACAACTACTAGAAAAGGGCTATGATATTCATATGAGAAATTATAGTCTTTTTCTAAGAGACGACAAAGGAGACTTAATTGCTTAAGTCCAAATGTCAAAGAATAAAATGTTTCCTTTGAATATTCAAAATGATGTTGCGAAGTGTCTTGAGGAGTGTTACAAAGATTCGTCGTGGCTATGGCATGTTCGATTTGGGCATCTAAACTTTACAAGTTTAGAGTTATTGTCCAAGAAGGAAATGGTGAGATGGTTACCATGTATCAATCATCTTGATCAACTATGCGAAGGATGTTTACTTCGAAAGCAATTCAGAAAAAGATTTCCAAAGGAGTCAGAGTCAAGAGCCAATAAACCTCTCGAGCTTATTCATACCGATGTGTGTGGTCCAATCAAGCCGAGCTCTTTAGGTAAAAGTAACTACTTCCTTCTCTTCATTGATGATTTTTCAAGAAAAACTTGGGTATATTTTTTGAAACAGAAATCCGAAGTCTTTGGAATATTTAAGAAGTTCAAAGCAGTTGTGGAAAAAGAAAGCGGAAATAAGATCAAATCCATGAGATCTGACCGAGGAGGGGAGTTCACATCCAATGAATGCCTAGAGTTTTGTGAAGCATATGGAATTCTTCACCGCTTGACAGTTCCTAGATCACCTCAACAAAACGGTGTGGCAGAAAGGAAGAACAGAACAATCGTTGATATGGCGCGAAGCATGCTCAAAAGTAAGAAATTGCGTAAGGAGTTTTGGGCGGAAGCAGTGGCATGTGCGGTTTACTTTTCCAACCAATCTCCAACAAGAAGTGTTTGGGGAAAGACACCACAAGAAGCGTGGTGTGGAAGAAAGCCCGGAATTTCCCACTTCAGAGTATTCGGAAGTGTAGCTCATGTCCATGTACCAGACGAACAACGAACCAAACTCGATGATAAAAGCAAGAGTTTTATCTTCATCGGTTATGACTCAAGTTCCAAAGGCTACAAGTTATACAACCCAAACAACAAGAAGGTTGTGATAAGCTGAGACATGATAGTTGATGAAGAAAGCGAATGGGATTTTGGGTCTCATGCAAATGAGTTCATATTTTCCCCCCAAATTGAAGAAGATGAGCAAAAACCGAATGAGCAATCACAAGATGTTGCAACCCCACATGCTTCACCAACAACAACTACTCATGAAGACTCATCACCCTCATCATTGTCAAATGGTAGTCATAATAAGAGAGCTTTGGAACGTATAAGAATCCTTAGTGATTTTATGAGGTAACCGAACCAATGGATAACATTACACTCTTTTGTCTCTTTACTGAATGTGAGCCAATGAAATTTCAAGAAGCTGCACAAGAGAAACAATGGAGAGACGCGATGGATGAAGAAATTAGAGCCATCGAGAAGAATGACACATGGGAACTCACCTCACTTCCCAAAGGGTGCAAGACAATAGGCGTTAGATGGTTATACAAAACCAAGAGAAATGCTAAGGGGGATATTGAAAAACACAAAGTGAGGCTTGTTGCAAAAGGCTATAGTGAGGTATTCGCCCGCATTGCCCGATTAGAAACTATTAGACTTATAATTTCTTTGGCAGCTCAAAAAAAGTGGAAGATACAACAAATGGATGTAAAGTCAGCATTTCTAAATGGCGTCCTTGAAGAAGAAGTCTACATTCAACAACCATTAGGCTATGAGGTCAAAGGTCACGAAGATAAGGTGTTGAAGCTAAAGAAGGCTCTTTACGGCCTAAAACAAGCACCTAGGGCATGGAACAGTAGAATCGACAAGTATTTCCAGGAGAACGGCTTCAACAAATGTCCGTACGAGCACGCTCTTTACACCAAGATCAAAGATGGAGATATTTTAATTGTGTGTCTCTACGTGGACGATTTAATCTTCACCGGAAGCAGCCCGAGCATGTTCAATAAATTCAAGGAAGTAATGACGAAGGAATTTGAGATGACAGATTTGGGGCTCATGGCGTACTACCTTGGTAAGGATAATTATCGCCTGAGGGTAGGCTTGTAATTTGTTTGGTGGTTTAAAGAAGTATGTGGGTGTTTTATATTTAAAGAAGAGAGTAAAGGGAGAATTAAGCTGACTAGTTGCAGTTAATTTTTATTACCCCTATTTAATGCAGGTGGTTGGGTATTTATACCCTTACATTTTGGGCCCTTATGGGCTTTCAGGTCATGTTCAATGGACCCGGGTCATGTTTAAAGACCCATGAGTTCTAAGTAGGAGAGCAAGTAGCTTAGTCAAGAAGTGTTTAGGTTTTTTAGTACTTTTGTCATAGTTCGGACAGTCCCATTAGCTAGGTGTTCGAAGTGGTCTGTCCGGTCCGGAGAGCTAGGTCCGATCTGTCCCTGTCCGGGGAGTAATCAGAATTCGGACTCATCAGGAGCCCCTTTTTTAGGTGTTTGTTCAGATACCTTTGTCAAAAACCTGAAAAACAGTCCGATGCCAGGGATAGTTTTAATCCGGACATGTCTGTTTGCCTTATGGTTTCATCCGGACTGATAAAGCTTCATGAATCCAAACGGGTTTTTGCCAGAGTTCGTGGGACACGTGTCGCTTTCTGATTGGTTGGTTCAGTCGTTTTTTCACCTTGAATTTCGAACCCACCTTCTTCGAAAAGCAACCTCTTAACTAAAGGTGGTGACATCAGTGCCGTCTTTAATCATTACCAATCTTTTCGAATTCTCCTAGGAATCAAAACTCATTTTTCAGATTTACTATAAATTCAAACATTTTCGACTGTTTCACCATCACTCTCATATTTACTCTGCACAACTTCTTTAAGCTTTCTCTCTCTAAAGCAAAACATTACCCAGATTGTTTATGTTTACAGCAAGGAACGCTCTGATCAAAGGTGGGTGCTCAACCTCTCTGAATTGGAAAAGGTACAAAAGGTCGAAAGGGAAAGACGTATCGCTGCAGGACTACCCGTTTCGCTCATCGACAAGCCATTAATTTCAGCCACAGAATCTGATCAAGGTTCTTCTTCTTCGAAAGGTACCAAACCAAAGAAGCTATTCCAAACTAACCTCTCCCCCATTATCTCTGGTTCCTCGGTTCAGGAATCGGAACCCGTTGTCGAGCCAGGAGTAACAGTTACCAGTTTCAAAAAACCCTCCCCCTTCATAGCTATGGGGTCAGATACGGAGCACTCTCCTCAAAAGCTAGTTGACCGGAGAAGACGCCGGTTAGTTAAAGGCCAAGCTTCCAAGAGCACCCCCTCAAAATCAGGTGCTAAAGACAGTAGCACAGGGTCAGAAGTGCCCATCAAAGTTCCCAAGGACAGGCTGCCCGGTCCGAAGGGCAGTAGTCCAAGTCTTCGAAGAGAAACATCTGTATCGGAGCCCCAATCGGAGTCTAAAAATCAAGGGGCACTGAAGCCCATCAGTCCGTAGTTCAGGCTGAGCCAGAGCTGAACCCTCCCTCTACTACTGCTACTGAAAACCCTTCATCAATTATGGAGGATGTAATGAAGGACTCTGTCGAAGAGGCCCCATTTGAGTCTGAGCCCTCCGGTCAGACCAGTAGTGTTGTTGTTGCCAAAAAAGACAAAGGCAAAGAGAAGGTGTGGATGACCTGCTAGAGGCGGAGAGGAACTGGAGGACTCAATTTCTATTTGTAAGTGGGGCTTGGGAAAATGGAAGCAAAATCAAGTCCGGAGTGAATCCAAGTCTTCTCGGAAGCAGGTGATGGAGTGATCGTAAGTTTCCCGCTTTATACTTTTGTCTTTCTCTTTTTTTTAAAGTTAGTTTAAACTAATTGGTCTTACTTTTGCCTCAGCAGAACTGCCCAAGGAATTCAGTGATTATCTGAAAGCCGGCCAGGCTACTTGCACCAAGATCAATGCTTGGGCTACTGAGAGGTGGGGGAACCGGTTCCATGCTGCTTTTACCGGAGGCAACTTGGAAAGGTCTCACTTGTGGAACACTACAGGTCAGAGAGACTTGTCTTGGGAGGAGGTCACCACTCAGCCTCCTCCGGATGGTGTGCTTAAAAGGACCCATGAACCAGATGGGACACTCTACTTGCCAGGCCGGGCCAAAGCCCCAAGCAAGATGAAGGGTAAAAAGAAAGGCAAGAAAGTGGCGGGTGGTGTTAACCCTGCTGATGCAAAGGATGATGCTCCAATAAACCCGGAGGGCCCAGTCCAAAGCCAAATTGATGCTGCTCTCCTAGAAGTGGTGGAGCAGGAGACTGAAAGGCAAGAAGTGCACCCCCCAAAATCTCCAAGGGCTTCCAAAAGAAATCGTAAACAGGGAAGTGAAAGCAAAGACCGGGAGGCCAAGAAGAAGAAAATCTCTAAGGGTGACGAGCTTTCTCTCCGGGCTCCGGAGCCTCCCTCCCAAGCTGATCCTACTGACCCAACACTAGCGGAGGAGATTCCGGGCAACTTCCATACCGATGAGGTCAAAGGGGAGATCTCAAAATTGATGGGGTAGACATCATCGGTCTTGGTGGGCTTGGGGAGTACTTCATCAATCTTCCCAGAGACGACTTCGCTGGGCCTTATCTCCCTCGGAGCACCTCGAATACGGTCACTTTCAATGGTAAGACCTTTATTGTTTCAAGTGAAAGGGACGTCATAGCCCACTCTTTATTAAGTAATGTTCAGCCTGTGCTTGCGTTGGAAAAACAAGTTCGGATCAGGCAGACATTATCAAGGATCTTAAATCTGACAAAGAGAGGTTGTCCGATGACCTTCGTACTGCTACTTCAAACGCTGCCATCCTAAAGGAAGAAAATGAGGAGTTGACGAGAAACTAAGAGGCAAGTACCACAAAAGTCGCCACCTTAGAGGACACCATTACAGAGCTCCGGGAGAAGCTGTCCGGACTAGAGAAAGATCTTGCCACCTCAAAGGGGGAATCCAAGGCCAAATACCAAATCATCACCAACCTGACCAATGACAAGATCGCTCTTGAGAATACAATGTCTAAGGCTGCCGAGGAGAAAGCTACTTTGCTAAGGGAGCAGGAGGCCAAGATTCAAGCCAAGATTGACGCTTATGCCAACAACGTGATCAACACCCAGGAGGAAATGTATGCCAAGGTGAGGTATGACATGGTTCTACTCTTCCACGAGAATTTTCCGAAGAGGAACCTAGGGGATTTATGCCTTCATGTCGAGTCTGACGACCTTCCGTATCATACAATGGCTGATGGAGACTTGCATGGTTATTCTAGTGCTTCCTCATCCGATGACGAAGAACGTACCGGGGAGAGTCCAGACGAAGATCAAGATGATCCTAAGGGGAAGAAGAACGTAAATGAAGCTGAACCATCTTCAAAGGCTCAGCCTTAATTTATGAACTACTTTTTTTACTTTTTATTCAGACTAAAGTCCTTGGAAGGCCAAGGCATTCTTTTTTGTAATTGTGTCTGGTATCTGACCGGACAGGTTTTTTGTTCTATTTTGACAATTCAAAAGTCCTTGGAAGGCCAAGGCACTTTAAGTTATTTTAATGAATATTTTTGTTTTATGTAATTCTAATCTTCTTTCATTGTTCGTTCCAATTTTGATGACTAGAGTTTAAACAGCCTTTAGTTATTTCATAGTGAGAGTGTTTAAGTTCTCCGGCTAGAGTTTAAATAGCCCTTAGTTATTTCATAGTGAGAGTGTTTAAGTTCTCCGATGACGGATATTTAAGTGGTCATCATTCTTTTATTTCAATCCGGATAGTGTGACAAAGGACAAAACTTAAAACACTTCGGAAATTTTTTAAGAAGGCATCAAATTTTATTCAAAAGCCTGGACACCTCATTAAAACCTCCCTGTGCCACCAGGGAGGAAAGAGTATGCCCCCAAATATTTACATGGATGTTTAAACAAGTAAATATTTACACAAATACTACTCCAAGTATATCCGGAGATGTTCGATATTCCAAGGGTGAGTCAAAACTCTCCCATCCTTGTCTTCTAGCCAATATGTACGAGGTTTAAGCCTTTCAATAACCACATAAGGTCCTTCCGAAGTTGGAGCCAATTTGCCGAACAACTTTTCTTTAGTATGTAAGAATACTTTCCTTAATACCTTGTCCCCTGGTTGGAAATATCTTCTTTTAACTCTGGAAGCGAATCTGCTTCTCATCAACCCCTGATAGTGTGCAACTCTAAGATGAGCTTTAACTCGTCTTTCTTCTACCAAATCGAGATGGCCTCTGATTGCCACCTCGTTAGCGCGTTCGGACAAGTTGTGAACACGAAACGATGGGAGAGTTGCTTCTATGGGAGCTACTGCATCCATCCCATAGACCAAAGCAAAGGGTGACTCTTGTGTTGCAGCCCCAAGTGTTGTCCAGTAGGCCCACAAGACCTCTTGTAAATAACTAGGCCACTTCCCAGCAGCCCTTTCCAAATTCTTCTTTAAACCGGACAGTATATTTCTATTAGCCACTTCGACTTGTCCATTTTCTTGTGGGTGGAAAGGTGAAGAGAAACAATGTTGTATACCCCTTGAGGCACAGAAACTTTCCATTTCCCTATTGTCGAACTGTGGCCCATTGTCTGTCGTTATCTTTTGTGGGATACCAAATCTGCAATAGATGTTGGATAGAATGAATTTTATAACAGCTTTTGATGTTGTTCCTGCTAGAGGGGCTGCTTCAATCCACTTCGAAAAGTAATCTATAGCAACAATTATAGTTTTGCATCCTCCAGAGGCCATAGGTAGAGGCCCTACTAAATCCAATCCCCATCGAGCAAAATGAATAGGCTCAGAAATTGACTCTAAAGGAATGGCTGGGACATGAATTTCATTGATGTACCTCTGGCATGGGTCACAGCTTCTTACCAATTCCTTAGCATCTTTCATGATAGATGGCCAATAGTAACTGGCCAGTAGAACTCTTCTTGTTAAAACCCTGAATCCACAATGGGTTGATCCCTCACCATCATGTAATTCGGAGAGGACTACTTGAGACTCTTCATCCCCCAAACAGCGCAGGAGAGGTTTACTGTAAGACTTTTTATACAAAACGTCTCTCAATATGATAAAACCACGAGCGTTGTGTTTTAATGTTCTGACTAGTGATTTATCCGGAGGCACGATACCATCGGAGAGGTATTGCAGGAGAGGAAACCTCCAGTCTTGAGGATGTTTCACCTGTACTTCAAAAATTTCTTCTTCTTTACCCATATTTAGTTGAATGGAGGGGCTTTCCAGCACATGGATCCATGGATATGACTCCGTGTAAGCTATGGTTGCCAATGAGTCTGCTAACTCATTTTATGTCCGAGGTATATGTTCATAAGCAAGACTTTTAAACTTGAGCGCTTCATTTTTAAGGAGGAGTAAATATTTCACAAGCTACTCTTTTTTAGCCTCAGACTGACCTTGGGCATGGTGGATAAGAAGTTTGGAGTCACTTAGTAGCCTGACCCTCTTAGCCCCACAGATGTAGGCCAATTTTAAACTAGCTATAGCCGCTTCGTACTCGGACTCATTATTGGATGCCCTGAAAGCAAAACATATAGCTTGGTACATTTTGTCACCATATGGGGAAGTCAAACACACCCCGGCACCACATCCCATAGTGCTAGATCCACCATCTGTTCGGATGACCCATACCTTTTTCTCTTTTATGTCAGTAGTCTGCTCCGAATCTCGGTCGGAGTGAAATTCAACCAAAAAATCAGCCATTGCTTGGGCCTTAACTGCTGTTCAAGGAGCAAAATCTATGTCGAAATCCCCCAGCTCTACTGACCATTTAGTCATCCTGCTTGAAATGTCTGCCTTTTGGAGGACGTTTTTCAAGGGAAAAGAAGTCCGGACGATGATATGATGAGCTTGGAAATAAGGCCTCATTTTTCTTGCAGCTATTACTAGGGACAATGCTAATTTCTTGAGTTTCAAGTAACGTCTTTCTGCATCTATCAAACTTTTGCTAATGTAGTACACCGGATGGGGATAACTATCCACTTCTCTTACCAAAACAGCACTAATGGCACAACTTGAAACTGCCAAATATACGAAGAGTGTTTCCCCGTTAACTGGTTTAAATAAAGTTTTGGGGGAGGACAGGTGCTTCTTGATCTCATTAAAAGCCTTATCACATTGTGAGGTCCAATCGAATCCCTTTGCACCCTTCGGGGTTTGGAAGAACGGGGCGCACCTGTCCGAAGACCTCGAGATAAATCTGTTTAAAGCAACTAATCTCCCCGTTAGTCGTTGTACTTCTTTAACATTTCGAGGAGGCTCCATCTGGAATAGAGCCTTAAGTTGGTCCGGATCGGGCTGTATCCCATGCTCACTTATAGCATAGCCTAGAAACTTTCCAGACTGCACTCGGAACACACATTTTTCTGGGTTTAATTTTAAATTCACTTTTACCAAATTGGCAAAAGTTTCTTAAAGGTCTGCCAAATGCAATTGCTCATCCACACTCTTCACCATCATGGCATCGATGTATACTTCCATATTCCTTCCAATCTGATCAGCAAAAGCTTTGTTGACCAATCTCTGATAAGTAGCCCCAGCATTTTTCAACCCAAACGACATTACCTTGTAGCAATGAAGACCCCTGTCAGTGATAAACGTAGTATGTTCTTGATCCTTTGGATCTACCTGGATCTGATTGTATCCGGAGAAGGCATCCATAAAGGATAGCAGCTTGTTCCCAGAGGTGGAGTCTACTAACTGATCAATTCGGAGGACTGGATACAAATCTTTTGGGCAAGCTCTATTGAGATCTGTGAAGTCAATGCACATGCGCCACTTGCCATTTTTCTTTTTTACCAGAACCGGATTGACAATCCACAAAGGATATTGAGACTCCTTGATATGCCCCATCTTTGTGAGCCTGTCAACTTCTTGCACAATGACATCAGCCTTTTCCTTAGAAAAAGCTCTTCTCTTTTGAACCACCGGTGCTATGTCTTTCCGGATAGACAGGTGATGTGATATTACTTCTGCTGGAACCCCAGTAACATCAGCATTGCACCAAGCAAAAACGTGCTGATGGTTCTTCAAAAACTTTAACATTTAATTTTTCAAAACGGGTGGCATCTTAGACCCTATCTTGACACTTTTTCCTTCTTCTAAACAATGCGTCTCTACCTCCTCGACCGGTATCAACACTCTAGGGGTCTCTTTAGGGTCATCAATTTCGCCCTCACCCCTAGAAAGCCCCTCAAACTGCTATTGTTCGTTGATACGAACTGCCCCCAGTGTTCGGGGAGCCAGAGCTATAGCATAACATTCTCTTGCAACTTTTTGACTGCTCCGGACGACTCCCACCTGTCCCTAAACAGCATATTTCAAGCACTGGTGGACTGTTGAAGCCACTGCATGCATCCTAGAGAGCCAAGACCTCCCTAGAATAGCATTATAGCAAGTGGGACAATCCACCACGATAAAAAGTATCCTGATCATTTTCTTGAAAGGGCCCTTGCCCAATAGCACTTCTTCTTCGAACTCTCCGATCACATCTGCTGAGCTGCCAGTAAAGCCCACAATTGATCTGTCTGAACTCTGAATTACAGCGGGATTTTTCATTCTCTTGTACGTAGTTAAGAAAAGGATATTGGCTGAGCTTCCAGTATCCACCAGAATTCGTCTTATATCATTGCCCCCAATAGATGCTCCAATGACAACAGCATCCTCATGAGGGCCAGCTATATCTCTTAAATCATCTTCATAAAAAACAATGAATGGGAATGGATTTGGTGACTGATAGGAAGTCATGCCTCCTTCTAGCTGGGTGGCTAAAGTATGAATGTGCCTCTTCCTCGAAGAAGCAGTAGGAGTTGTCATAGTATCCCCTCCGAAAATTGTAAGCGACTCAAAAAACTTAATGAGTCCGGAGACCGTCCTAGAACATTCCTCAATTGTACCCATTCTATTTCGAGTTGGATCAGGATCCAAGTACTCAGATTCCACATCAAACCTTTCAATTATAACCATGGCTCCCTCCGGAGCAACATTACTTGGACCAACCCGGTGAGTGTTGTCAGGCCTGTTACCTCCTCTTCTTTTGACATAAGCCCCCAGGTTTCCCCTTTCGATCAAGTTCTGAACCTCTTGCTTCAAAGCTATACAGTCATCAGTGGTATGGCCAGTGTCATTGTGATATTGGCAGAAAGAGTTATTGCGATGCTCTCTGGGAGATTGCAGTGTGGCTGGTCTCCTATAGTGCACCTCCTCCTTTGTTTTATCATAAATGGTGGCCACACTTTCTTTTAATTCTGCGAACCACTCCGGTTGGACCCATGACCCTCTCTTGTTTCTGGATTGCTGACTCTGAGCAGGAGCAGCTGGCTGAGACTGAGCTTTGGCCCTACCATGCCCCTGTCCAGTTTCCCTTGCCTTGTTCCCGGACTGATTCTGATTGGGATTTGGTGCCACCGGGGCAGACTTCACTTGCCTGTGCACCCTTGTTTTCTTTGTTTCGTCTACGTTAATCTGTTTTCCAACTTGATTCAGCAACCCTCCTGAGGTCATGGCCTTCTTTCTGGTCAATGAATCAGCCAAATTGCCAGGATTCAAGCCCTGTCTTAAGGATGCTATTGCCACTTGCTCGAAGCAATCAGCCAACCCATTCTTGGTGTTCACAAAACGACTTATATATTTTTTTAAGGACTCGTTTGGTTCCTGAGCACAATGGATTATTGTGTCTCCATTGCCCTTTAGCTCTTTACTTCCAACGAACTGCCTTCGAAATGCCACCCAAAAAGTATCGAAATTCTTGATACAGCCTTGTGGTAGACTGTTATACCATTTCAGAGCACTCCCCGTAAAAGACTGGGAGAATGCTCTACAAAGTAGCTTATCATCGTCATCAAAGTTCATCATAAAGTTCTTGAATTTCTCTAAGTGGTTGTCCGGATCAGTACTGCCATCGTACTTTTCCATTTTGGTGCTCTTAAACCTCTTAGGGAGGTTTCCAGAGAGAATTTTGGAAGATAATGGAGATTGCCTCCAATTTCTACCACGACTGAACATAGTATCCTCATTAGGAGTTGCAAAGATACCTGGTTCATCGTGAAAAGCGAAAGGATCCATCAGCATCTGGTCCACATGCCTCCGTCTATGAGATGACCCTTTACCAATATTCCTCTTCATTCTCCCATGCATATCTCTTTCTCTCGAATATTTTTTAATCTGCTTTTGCTTCTTTTTAGTTCAACCCTCATCGCTGCTAGAGGATAAGGATTCTTCAACGCCCTCATCGTGCGAAGAGCTATCAGAAGATTCTGAGCTTGAGTCAGAGCTCTCCACTGGCTTAGACCGGTGAGACTTTTTGGAGCTGGCATGAGTCTTTTTGGTACTCACATGAGTCTTTGAAGGCTCATGCTCTCTAGGGTTATCGGTGTGATGAGCAACTGATGCTTTGGATTTTTCTTTCATGCCCATCCTAGCCTTTTCTTCCTTCAGGGCTTCTATTTCACCCTTTAGCCTATCGCGCTCTTCGATGGTGTATTCATCGTTTTCACCCACCACTTCGAGCAGAGCTGGTGGTACTCCTGGGGCGTCCGGATTCATTCGGACATATTTTCCTTGCTCGTTTTGAATGCTTGATTCAGGCACCTTCGTGCTCCCACTGTGGTCGCCAATTTGGTAAGGATAATTATCGCCTGAGGGTAGGCTTGTAATTTGTTTGGTGGTTTAAAGAAGTATGTGGGTGTTTGATATTTAGAGTAGAGAGTAGAGGGAGAATTAAGCTGGCTGGTTGCAGTTAATTTTTATTACCCCATATTTAATGCAGGTGGTTGGGTATTTATACCCTTACATTTTGGGCCCTTATGGGCTTTCGAGTCATGTTCAATGGACCCGGGTCATGTTTAAAGACCCATGAGTTCTAACTAGGAGAGCAAGTAGCTTAGTCAAGAAGCGTTTAGGTTTTTTAGTACTTTTATCATAGTTCGGACAGTCCCATTAGCTAGGTGTTCGAAGTGGTCTGTCCGGTCCGGAGAGCTAGGTCCAATCTGTCCCTGTCCGGGAAGTAATCAGAATTCGGACTCATCAACCTTGGCATTGAAGTTAAGAACCAAAAATATGGAATTTTCATCTCACAAGAAAGCTATGCTAAAGATATCTTGAAGAAGTTTAAGATGGAGAATTGTAGCCCAATAAGCACACCCATGGAGTTTGGAGTCAAAATGTCCAAGCATAAGGAAGGCGAAAGTGTGGATCCGACATTATTCAAAAGTTTGGTAGGAAGTCTACGCTATCTAACTTGCACGAGACTGGATATTCTTCATGCAGTTGGATTATTTAGCTGCTACATGGAATCTCCAACAACTACTCATTTCAAAGCTGCAAAGAGAATCCTTTGCTATCTGGAAGGTAAAATTGATTTTGGATTACTCTATTCCATTTCTAATAATTACAAACTTGTTTGGGTATAGCGATAGTGATTGGGGTGGAGACATACACAATCGAAGGAGTACAACTGCATTTGTATTCTTTATGGGAAATATTGCTTTCACGTGGATGTCAAAGAAACAACCGATTGTCACGTTGTCCACTTGTGAGGCCGAATACGTTTCTGCTACTACATGTGTTAGTCATGCGATTTGGCTTAGAAATCTATTGAAGGATATAGACCTAACACAAATGAGCCAACTAAAGTGTGTGTCGACAATAAGTCAGCCATTGCCTTAGCCAAGAATCCACTTTTCCATGATCGAAGCAAACATATCAACGTTCGCTACCACTACATAAGGGAGTATATTTTAAGAAGGGATGTGCAAGTAAAATATGTGAAGACACAAGATCAAGCTGCCCATATTTTCACCAAGCCACTGAAAAACGAAGACTCCAAACGATTAAGCAAACTACTATGGGTCACGGGATCAAGTTTAAGGGGGAGTGTTGGATCATAAACTTGACCCACTTAAAGGGTCCAACCCACTTAATAAGGCCCATCTAGAAAGTATATTCTAGAACAAAATAAATTAATATTTATTTAGTAGTGGAGATTATGTGTAAGACCTTCTTTAGGTTGAGTGCAAGACACACTTTGATGTTGAGTGTAAGAAACACTTTTACCTTGAGTGTAGTATTGAGGTTCAGTGTTTAAGTATCCATAAGATCTTAGATGGTGGATCCTTGTCTCCACTATGGATCTATAAATAATGGATCTCTCCCACCATCTAGAGAATCACCAAACACACTAAGAAGTAAAGTTAGAGAGAAAGTTAGAGTGAGAGAAAAGAGAGACAAGAATGCTCTCTTGAGTGTTAGAAAAATATTTTCTCTTCTAGTGTGAGTTGTAAGAGTGTTTTGTAATATCTCTCCTTTTCTATCTATATCAAAGTTGTTTGTTTGTTTTAAAGAGAGTGTTGTTTTATATTTTCCGCCAACAAAGTGGTATCAGAGCCACAAGCTCTTTCCAAAATT
Organism: Limnanthes douglasii subsp. nivea; assembly: GCA_036936605.1. Classification (NCBI taxonomy): domain Eukaryota; kingdom Viridiplantae; phylum Streptophyta; class Magnoliopsida; order Brassicales; family Limnanthaceae; genus Limnanthes; species Limnanthes douglasii. The sequence continues at coordinate 71,447,598 of JAUPFV010000002.1, read as the reverse complement.
TTGTTTTTAAATTTTCAACATATTGGAAATTTTGTTTTTAAATATTCAACATATTTAAAAATATGGAAAATGGTGTATCATTCTTCCAAGTTCCAACACTCAACAACAACAACTACGACAATTGGAGTATCAAGATGAAAACTCTTCTTGGAGCACATGATGTGTGGGATGCCGTCGAAAATGGATTTGACGAACCCGAAGATGAAGCAAGCCTTGCTCAAGAGGAGAAAACAGCGTTGAAGGATTCAAGAAAGAGAGACAAAAAAGCTCTCTTCCTCATCTATCAAGCATTAGATGATGATGGCTTCAAAAAAATTTCAAGCGCATCTTCCGCCAAGCAAGTGTGGGAGAAATTACAAATCTCTTACAAAGGAGTCGAAAAGGTGAAAAAGGTACGTCTCCAAACATTAAGAGGTGAATTTGAATCCTTACATATGAAAGCGTCCGAATTTATATCGGAATATTTCTCAAGAGTAGCAACCGTTTCTAATCAATTAAAAAGAAATGGTGAGAAGTTAGAAGATGTGAGAGTAATCGAAAAAATACTCCGCTCGTTGGATCCTAAATTTGAGCACATCGTCGTGACGATTGAAGAAACTAAAGACTTGGAGAAAATGATGATCGAAGAACTCCAAGGATCATTACAAGCCTATGAAGAAAAGCACAAGAACAAGCAAGAGATCACCGAGCAACTCCTCAAAGTAGAATTGAAGGACATGCATGGAAATCAAGAGATGATAGAAACCAACGTAGCCGAGGCAGAGGCAGAGGCCGCGGACGAGGTGGTTATCATGACAGTTGACGTGGCTGGAATTACAACAACAATAATTCCAACTACAACTATGAGAAACAAGAAATCTCAACACGAGGTTGTGGAAAAAGAAATCCAAACTCGAGGTATGATAAATCTCAAATCCAATGCTATAAATGTCAAAGGTTTGGACATTATGCTTCAGAATGCAGAGGCCCTTACAATAGAGTTGAGGAGAGGGCCAACTATGTGGAGGAGAAGACGGAGGAAAACGATATGTTACTACTAACATACAAAAACACTAATGAAGGTCAAGAGAACACTTGGTATCTTGACACCGGTGCAAGTAACCATATGTGTGGGAAAGAAGCATGTTCGTAGAGATCAATGAAGCAGTGAGTGGAAATGTCTCTTTTGGAGATGATAGCAAAATATCGGTGAAAGGAAAAGGTAACATTCTTATTCGTGCAAAAGATGGTAGTCACCAAATGATTTCAAATGTCTATTACGTACCTAGCATGAAAAACAACATCTTAAGCTTGGGACAACTACTAGAAAAGGGCTATGATATTCATATGAGAAATTATAGTCTTTTTCTAAGAGACGACAAAGGAGACTTTTTGCTAAAGTCCAAATGTCAAAGAATAGAATGTTTCCTTTGAATATTCAAAATGATGTTGCGAAGTGTCTTAAGGCGTGTTATAAAGATTCGTCGTGGCTATGGCATGTTCGATTTGGGCATCTAAACTTTACAAGTTTAGAGTTATTGTCCAAGAAGGAAATGGTGAGAGGGTTACCATGTATCAATCATCCTGATCAACTATGCGAATGATGTTTACTAGTGAGAAGTTCTTATTCTGAAGGATTGAATCTATCGGGATTCATCCTTTCAAAAGTCTCCAAAGCAGTATGAAGCATTTTTAGGTACTGCATTGTCTTGGAAATATATTTTTTTAGGGATTATGCCTTGAAAATCTTCAAATTTTGGTTGCTTTGGTTGATCATCTAATAATATTTTAAATGATATTCAGTTGATTTTCCAAGATCTTCTTGATCACTAATCCATTGGTCACATTCCTTAATGCAAAGAATTTCGTTCCTTCTTTTTCGTTTTTCACATAGTTATGAAATTTTTTTATTCTTGTCCCCATCCTTCATCCAATAAATTCCGTATTTTTGTTTCCAGTATATTTCCTCTGTGGCCATTAATTGAAAATGGATTGGTTGTGCTTTTGAGAATTTTATTTTGTCTTTTGTATTTTGGGTACCTTAAAAACAGTATTTAAGACTGAGAAATAGCATCAAATATGTTTCCAAAAGTATCTTAATCCATATTTTTAATCTTGACTTGAGTCTTCTTAAATTATTCTAAAAAATAAGTATATGAGGACCTAGCATATATGCCTTCCAATTTTCTTCCATAATTTTAAGAAAATCGGCATGCAAGATCCACATATTTTAGAACTTGAAAGAAGATTTAATTTATTCTTCTCAACTGATATAGTTATACACAAAGGAGAATGGTCAGAACTGATTCTTCCTAGATTCCGTACTTTTGTAAAAATCAAAATGATCCACCCAATTAGAGTTATATAAAACTTTATCTAGTGTTTTCATTTACTATTATTAGTCCAAGTAAATTTTGATCCACAGAAACCATCATTTTCTAAATGATAGTCTAGAATAATATTATTAAATAATCATTGCTTCTCAAACATAATGAAGAGAAAGCTAATTATTCTTAAGTGTTATAGTCTCACATAACAATCTATCAAATTGTTTAATTTGCAACTTCTCTTAACCCATCCCAAATATCCATTATTTATTCTCATAATCCATTTTCATAAACAACTTTGGCCAAGAATTCTTTATTCATTAAAGATTGATAGACCTTAAAGTATAAGAATTGTTCATAATTAATAACAATTTAAATCTTGAATTCCTCCTTCCTAAAAAATGCATATCTTATTACTTGTACTTATAGATGCTTAGTGAAATCCAAGTTTTCTAGTAATAATATCTAATTTATCCATTGTTATAACACACTATTGAATAGCATTGCATAGCTCATGGTCAATTCTTCAAACTTTTTTTTACAATTTCTTATAATCTTCATGTTGATCAAATTCAATATGTATATATTTAGAATCCATTAGAGATAGACTCAATTCACCTATAAGTCTAATGTTACTCATGAAGTTATACATAACTTCGATATAAGGTCTGCCATGTGAAAAAATTGCTATTAGTGTGTTTTCAGAATTGGATTGAAATCTTGATTTTTCTTGGGTTATAAATTGTATGGCAATATTATGATTTTTTATACCAATAATAACCTTAGAATCAATTGATTCTATGAAGTTTGAGATAGTAGTTTCTACATAATATTTAAGATTTGTATAAAAAAACTTGATTGTTTTTTCAACTTATGCTTAAAGGTGATTTTCGATGAAAGTTGGTTGGGTAATTTGGATGATGATAGTACATTACACACATTTTAAAGATCTTTATGGGCATGATTTTGAAGAAGCAGAAAGTTTTCAGAGTTAAATATAAGTGTTTTTAGATGGATTTTGGTAGTGATTTGGGGAGTCGGTGTTTTTAGATAGGTTGAAAATGGTAGTCAGGTTTTTGGGAAAGGTGAAGGCTTGCCTCCTACCATCTCGAGCCAAATAGAAGAAAAAACTCGTTTTATTATTAAAAAAATTCAATTTTCTCTCAAAACGTTTATCAAACTTTTTTAATTAATAATAAAATCCATTGATCCTTAAAGCTATACTATAATAATATATCTTAAGGTCAGGCTAATTCACCCAAAATGAATTTATCTCCAATTTTGAGTTTACCCAAAACTGGTATAAGCCCATCCATTTTTGGACCAAAATAACCTTTTGTTAGTATTTAAGGTGTTTTTATTTTTTCTTAACCCTCTTCACACACATTTTTGTTTCAAGAAAAAAAATCATTCATCCACTCTTCACTCTCTCTACCTTCTCTCTACACCTCTTCTTCTCTATAAAATCTGGCCCACTAAATTCTGGCATGCTTCTCCTCCTCTAACGCACTCTCCTCTCCTCCTCCACCATGGTGAGAAAAGATGACACTCCTTCTCTTCCACCAAGGTGATTTTTGTACCATTTTAATTTTTAATTAGATTGACTTTGTAGCAAGATTTTAGGTTGTTTTAGGCTAGATTTAAGGATTCAAATTTAGGGTCGAAACTTAGAGTTAAAGCTAGATTTTTTATAGGGTTCCTGCTAGATTTAGGTCATTGTTTTAAAAATGCCCAGAACGAACGGTGCAGGTATTGCGAACCATATGTTCACAGCACGTAGCAACAATTGTGTAAGTTTTTTTTAAATCAACTTTTTAAATAATTTGTTCCAAAAAATTACCAATCTCTTATTCATCGGTTGAATATTAACCTTGTTTATTGAAATGTTTATTTAGTCAAAAGTCTTTTATGTAATATCTTAAATAATAATTATATTTACATTTTATTTAATAAAAACGTGTAAGATATATTTTCTAAAATCTACATTTTAATTTTTTTATCTCATAAATTTCAATTAATATACACAATAAGTATTTCAGAAGTAAAAAAATTGAAACTTTGATTAATAAAATTTTAATTGATTTTGATTTAATTTAAGATAACAATTTCAATTCAATCAACCGTTTATCTATCCTATTTAAAGAATATAACAATATTCGAGTGTAACTTTCATTTGATATTGATGCATCTGCAATATAGAAAAACCAATCAAACTAAATAAATAATATAATTTTTTGCCATACACCTCCATGAACCACCGATTCTGGTAGCCCTGCACCATGGTGCGTAGTGGTTACTGTTAGAATATTCAGTATATTAAGTTTCTTTGTAAAGGCCTTTAAATTCTCTATATATTGAGAGCCTTACTTGGGTTTGCATTATAAAAAATAGTTCAATACAAAAAGGAACATTTTTCTAATAAACACAAAACCCTAGCCGCTTCCTAGCGGCTACTTCTCTCTTTGTTTTTTAACATGGTATCATAGCACGTGTGATTCTGGGAATTCTGAACATCCTCAATAAAGATGGCTGGCAATGAAGTCGTGGTCAGTCAAATCCCTGATGTATTAACAATGCAGATTGTTGTCATTCTGAGAAATGGTCTCGGAACATAACAACAAACAACTAACCCTGAGAATTTATCCCTAGGGATTAAACTCGGTAGTGACAATTATGCCCTATGGGAAAACCTGATGAAGAAAGAAATTGGGGGAAGGGGGAGAGGTTCTCACATTACAGGGGAGCCGACACCTCCATCCAAAACTGACAACACATATACAATGTGGGAACAAGATGATCAATGTGTTTTCACATGGATTATCCAGAATCTTGAATCCAGCTTGGTGAATAATGTCTCGCAATATCCCACTGCAAAAGCCCTCTGGGATGGGTTAACCACCACATACGGTTCTGGTACAGATTCGGTACAGGTGTTTGACCTTCATACGATGGCTAATTCATTAAGGCAAGGGTCCGATACACTAGAAGACTTGTGGAACAAACTGTAGAACATCTGGATGTCTATAGATAGGCGAGATCCGAACCCTATGAAAGACCCAAAAGACATTCAGATCTACAATAAGAAGACTCAAGTACAAAGACTCTATCAATTGCTAATGACGATTAATGACAAGCTGGAACCAGTCAAGAAAGATATCCTGATAAAAGATCATCTTCCTTCCGTGGAAAAAGTATATGCTACAATACGAAGGGAAGTGGACATGCTTAATATACTAAAATCAAGTTCTTCTGATAGTGACTCGATTGAAATTGGAATGGGTTTGGCTGCTAAATATTCTGCACAGAGGTTTAAATTCTGATCCAAAGAGAAAGAAGATAAATCCAAGTTGTATTGCACTCATTGTGGGATGAATAAACACACTAAAGAGATATGTTTCCAGCTAGTTGGTTATCCAGAATGGTGGGAGGACGGTCATAAGGAGAAAATTAACCATTGTTTCAGATCTAATGTCAAACGGGCTTCGTCTACAAGTGGCGGTGAAGATCCGACTAAAAATGAGCAAACAAGTGGCACTGGTTTTGGAGGAATGGCGGCGAACTCCTATGAAAAACTTGGAGGTAAAGGGTTTGAGAAATCAATGAATTGGATCTTTGATTGTGGGGCTACGGACACCATGTCTTATGATCCTAAAGACTTTGGTGACATGTCATCTCCAAAGAAGTCCCATATTGAGACTGCTAGTGGAGAAATTTGTGAAGTCAAAGGGGGAGGTTCAATTATTTTTTCGGAAAAAATAGGAAATTAAAAACTGCCTCTACATTCCTTTATTAGCCTTAAAGTTATTATATGTTAGTCAAGTGACAAAACAACTCAACTGTGTGGTTCTTAAGTATCCATTTTTTTGCATTTTACAGAACATTTTTCTAATAATAACAAAAAAGTCGAACTTCCGTTTGTTAGATCCGAAGACCAACTGGCAGACATCTCGACAAAAGCGGTTGCTGCAAGAACATTCGAATCAGTTTTATCCAAATTGGGTATTGGTGATCCCACTACACAACTTGAGGGGGAATGTTAGAATATTCAGTATATTAAGTTTTCTTGTATAGGCCTCTAAGTTCTCTATATATTGAGAGCCTTACTTGGGTTTGCATTATAAAAAAAAGTTCAATACAAAAAGAAACATTTTTCTAATAAACACAAAACCCTAGCCGCTTCCTGGCGGCTACTTCTCTCTTTGTTTTTTAACAGTTACCACCCGTTCTAGCCCATATAACCGGTACTGCGAAGGTGCATCACCATCGAGTTTTCTAGAAAAAAGTTACATCATTGTTATCTTTTCCGGCGACTTAATATTTTTCTTCAATGAACAAAGCTCCTCCTCCACTTCTGGGGAGCGTAGCTCCTCTAAGCTAATCCCATATTTCAGATGAATCTTGTTGAAAAAAGTTGGAATGTTCAACAAGTTTTTGTAAAAATATCATAAACAATAGTAACATTATTTTTATGGGTAGAATTAGTAAATTAAGTTAAAAACAATATTATATAATAATTTTTTCTTTTCATTAATAGTAACTTCGTAAATAAATACTTGGAGTAAATACAATAATGAAAAATCAGACTAATCAAAAGCAATTTTCAAAATATCAAACTTTAATTAAAAACGATTTTGGATAGGAATAAATGCTTTTGGGATCATTTTAGTCCAACCCAATATCTTATTATATCAACTGAAAGTCTATGGACTAATATTATCTAATTAATTACTTATCTAGAGAAGCATTAAAGGTTGCATTCCATGTACATTTCTTAATGGTTTATGACTACGATTTATTAAATTAAGATTCTTAATCCACTCTCTCTCATGCGTTGACTAGATATTTAAATATCCTTATCTATGTATACGAGGGCCACTTTCGGCTGATTGGCTACTTCTTTTTTCTTTTCTTTTTTAAAAAACTAGCTAACCTTTTCTTTTTATATATAATTAAAATGCCCAAAATATATATGCTTAAAAGGTAACAGTCGAACAACGGGTACAAGAGTTAAAGGCTGCCGAGGATGAGAAGCTGCTACATTTAGAAAAACGCTAAAACTAGATAAAAAATTATGGGCGAAGCTATTTTGTTTATAAGATTTTTTATTTTTTTTTATATTTTAAAAAAAATTCGTCTTATTATTTCTTCCATAAAGGAAATTATCAATTTACTATTTTTTTAATTTTACTCCAAAAACTCATATTTACCTTTCTTTTAGCAACCACCCAAACACTATATTTACTTTAAGTTTTTTCCAGCAACCTTCTACCCACCATATTTACTTCCACCATAAACTCTAATTCTATTAATATAAATACACAACTATCTTCTCTTTTAACTGAGAAGAAAAACATAGCCACCGCTTTGGATTGAAGCAATCTGTCAAAGGTAAAAATCTTTCCTAATTTTTTTTAATCTATCGGCTAGCAAGAGTTCTAGGAAGTCGGGTGTACTCTGCATAGCAAGTTCCATGAACTCAACATGCAAGATGATTTGCAGTTCTCGGAATTCTCTTGTTATGACTGTTTTTTTAAAATTTCATGTATATTGAGTTCGAGGAACAAGTTTTTTTAGTATCGAATTACTTTTATAAAACTTTGAGAACCTATTTTTGATTTGTTTATTTAAAAAAAAAAACTTAAACTTGTTTTTTATTCTATCTTTGTTATTTTTGTTTGTTTTCATTCTTACAAGATTAAATTATCTTGTTGGTTGATTGAGTGATGTTGTGAGATGTTGAATCTTTTGTTTGGGTGTCTTCATTTTCTATGATTAATTTTTAACGAATTTGAGTTTTTTTTTGTTTTTAAGATTTAATTTTAGAAATCAAATGATATATGTTGGATGTAATTTGACTTAATGATGTGTTTGTTCGAATATGGGTTGGATAGTGCATAGTGGCATCAAAATATAAATTAAAAAGTAAATTAAGAACAAAAACGTAAAAACAAGTGTTGAATATTTTTTTTAGAAATATAAGATTGAGGAAATAATAAATCTTAGGGAGAAAATAGCTTCACCCAAAAATTATTTTGCCGTACCAAATTTGCTGCTTCAAGAAATAAGATCTAAAAACTCTGGAACTTCAGCTTCCAAAAATACTATTGAACATAAAAACCAAGATTCATTATGGAATGATTTGACGAGCACTTAAGGAAGCTAATTAAAACAAAGCACAAGGTGAGACTCTCATATGTTTGAAGAAAGGTCAATCCATTCACCAAGAAGAAGATTGCTTGCTTCAATCTAAGAGCTAACAGAGCTGGAAAATGAAGTTCAGTCCATAATATTAAGATACCTGCAAAAAGATTTGTGAAGTTATTGTCAAGCCTTTGCTTGGTGCTTGAGATTAATACCGAAGATTTAAGATATTAGATAAGAAAGCATAAGTATAACAGAAGAAAACAGCTTCAAAATAAATGCTTGCTGCTTGAGATTAATACCGAAGATTTAAGATATTAGATAAGAAAGCATAAGTATAACAGAAGCAATAAGTTCAATATCTACTCTTGAATTCAATAAAAAAAAACAGAGCTAGTCATTATTGCATATATATCACAATCTCATTCTCTCCAAGAGATTGATGGCACTTAAGTTGGAAGGAGCCTGAAATTTATCAAAATCCAATCTCATCTTACATTTCATGGTCCATTTAGCAAGCCAATCTGTTTTAGTTTGGTATTTTAAAATGTGAGATAGTAGAATAGATAAGGCTTCTACAACAAGATATGATAGATTTCATAGGCCATGAATAATTTCTTTTAGCAATAAGATTAACTATATTAAAGAGTCAGTTTTAACATAAACCAACCTTTCTTGTTACAGATGAGAAGACTATCCAGCAGGGCACAGGATTCAGCCATAACCAGACATAATTTGCCATATACTTTACCAAAGATTAATACAATGTCTCCAGAGCTATCTCTCACAAGAATCACACCACTTGAGTCACAGTTATGACGACAAGATGCATTTATGTTAAACTTCAATCTACCATGATCAGGAGGATTCCATTTTAGTGTATGATAGGTTACTCTTACATGTAATATAGTGATAACATCCTATTTCTTTAGCTGCAAAATCATCATCTTTCCAATGCTTAGCTCTGAGAGTACTAGATATATCAAAGCTAATAATAATATATTTAATATAATTGATAGACTCATTAATGTTTAAAGCATTACCTTTGAATTTCATGTTGTTTTTGGCCTTCTAGATAACCCAAAATATGATGTAAGGGATGATTTTATTACCGTGAATCTCTTTATTAGTTGACCATAACCACGACCTAGTCATATGAGAAATGTTCACATAGTTTTGGATTTTGATCTTGAAAAGATCTACAAAATAACTCCAGATAGTCCAAGCATAGTTACATGATATGAATAAGTGATTATGATCTTCTATAGATTCACAGAATTGATATTTTGATATTATAACAAGGTTTCTTTGTTCCAATATTGTGTCAATATGAATATCTTTAAATAGAAGCTTCTAATAAGAATGAAGATTTCATAGGAGTTACCGTTTTCCAAATTTTAAAAATCTTCTATAGATGATTTCTTATCTGATTCGAAGTCTTCTTGGTATGAAATTATGAGTCCTTAGAGAGCTTCTAAATTACAATGTCCTCAGGTTGCTGGTTGATTTCATTTGAGTGAATGAGATCCAAACTTGATTAATGAATTTTAGTTTGTCTAGAAATTCATTGTTTCAAGTGTTGTTTGTCCAGAAAGTTCTTATTTTCTCTTATATGAACCAAGATTTAACCATGTTGTCATTCAGCTTGATAAGAGAAGTGTGGTTTAACCAATTATCTAGACAGAAATCTACATCTCTCTTGCCAATTTTCCACCTTATGTTAGGTTCAATAGTGGTGTGGATGATTTATGATTGTAGGGTATTTTGGGTAATTTCTCAATATGATATTATATTTTTAGTAAAGAGTAAAAAACTAATAGAGGTGTGTTCTAGTATTTATTTTTCAGAAAAAGTCCAACCCTATTAATGTGGGTGGTTGGGGTATTTATACTTTGTTTTAGGATATGTGGGCCCTCCGGGTCGGATCCTGGATATGGGTCAGTTTTAAAGACTCACATGCCCAAAATCAAAAAGGATTTAGCACACATCTAATTTATTATCCACTCAAATCTATTGTTCATTGAAATTCCGATCTAGACGGGGTCCCAATTACCCCTTTGGATTTCGTCATAATTCGGCTCTAACAATATCTGACACTATCAGTAGCCCATTTAGGTCTTTCAATTAAAATGTTTTAGATGAGCTAACGGTATAAAAGAAGACTCATATTGGAATTTTTTGGAATAGCTGAGTAGTTGAGAAAATACTTGGATCAGATCCGAGGGGCTTTCCCTTTGGCAAGGAGAAATCCAAATGTCAAAGTTTTAATGAACAGTTTTTGTTACACATGTCAGTTCCCGGTTCGACCTCCCAACCATTTTTTCTAGGTACTTGCACCTACATTTGAGAAAGTAATTAGACTAGGTACTAGCCACTAATCATTGTTTACATTTTTCATGTCCCCTAGGTAAAATACTCAAGTTTTTTCTCACCGATATATATGATTGTTTTACTGTTTCTATTTCTAGAGTGAGAAAAAATTCGCATCTAAGTTAAAACATTAAGTTATTCTTGGTTTGAATTTTTTTTATGTTCACAGGCAGAACTGCTCTGATCAAAGGAGGCTGGTTGAACTTGTCTGAATTGGAAAAAGAGAAAAAGATAGCAAGAATAGCCGCTGGACACCCTACTTCTTCTGGTGGAGTGATTAACCAGACAGTACCGAAGCCAGATAAAAGTTCGTCGTCGTCCAAAACATCAGTAATAAAAAAAAATCATTTTATCCCAACTTTAATCACACTAGATTCTGAATCTTCGTTTCAAATACCCCTTTAGTCTTCTTCTAAAGATAAAACTGCCTCAAGTATCAAGAAACCCTCGCCATTCATTGCTATGGGACCAGACGTTGAAAATACTACACCTGAAAGAGTCACTCGACTCTCTAAGGCTAAAAGTACCCCTCCATCCTCAAGAAACGTTAGTTCATGGGTGAAAGAAACTTCTGCTCAAGCCTCTGCGGATCCGAATCCATCACTTTTCTCTCATGAAGCTAAACGTGCTAAACTGGCCGATCTGCGGCCAAGTATAATGAAGGAAAACATAGAGGACTGTGGGGAAGATACCCCTTTAGCGACGTTACGAAATACTGGAGATACCACATCAGTTCGGACCACCAGAGATAAGGTGGGGATGACTAATACTCAAGCACTTATGGAGTTCCTAGAGGGGAAAGTATGACCCAACTTCAACAAGGTTAGTGTGAAGTACTTACTAGCCCTTCATAAAATCTCGTATGTGTATACACATACTGCTAAATTGGATAGGATTAGGAAAAAATAGGGCTTTCCGGAGTCTGTTAAGGTTAGAATTCCCATCCATCCAGAACCTATAATGGATGGTAAAGTCGGGGAGACAGTGATATACATTGAGGCGTTGAATTGGGGTCTTCGTTTCCCCTTAGATCTAGAAATAGTTAGGTATTTTCATTTGATAAAGCTCTGCCCAAGACAATTGAGCCCCAATACATGGTATACTTTGTTGGCCAAAATTATTGTCTCAAGACTGTCAAAAAATCCAATTCCTATGAAACAGTTCACCATTGTGGCTAGCTTGTGTAGGAACCACCATATGAATGCAGACACTAGAAGAGCTCTGGTAACTTCAGTTCAGATTTTACTAATACTTAAACTCTTATTTGGTTATGTCAAACTAATTGTAGTGTCTATGTTGTAGGTTTTTCAAAAATGTTTTCAGAGCACTTGGAGGATAGAAGGAATACATTGACCAAGCTAATCCAATGGGCTTTTGAGAAGTGAGGGGTTGCTTTCCACAATTGTTTTATTGCTGCAAATATGGTGAGGAGTCACTTGTGGAACAGAAGTGGGAAAAAGGAACTTTCTTGGGAACAAATTAGTGTTCCCCATTCATCGGAGACCATCCTTAAAAGAAAAGAGGCAAAGAATGGTAAACTCTACTTGCCAGCCCGGAATAAAGCCCCTAGCCATCTTGACAAAATAAAGAAAAAGTAGAAGAAGAAGGAGAAAGCCGTTGTGGTCGGTTTAGATAATCCTAAAGGGATCAATGCTGCTTTGTTAGATGCAGTTGCTGTAATTGTGGGTGAAACCAAAGTATCAGAAACTCCACCCGAATTAAGAAGAAAGTTCATAAGAGAGGTCATGAAAGTAGTGATCGAAGGTCTGGGAAAAAGAAGAAAGGCACCATATCCGACCTACAGCTGCTCCTCCTGCTCTTCCAACTAATGTTGCTTCACAGGAAGAAGTCAAGCTGACCTCCCTAGCCCGGCGCTTTCTACAGCCAAACATCCTATCTTGAAGGTGATGTTAACTTGGATGACCTTGGTAATATGTATTTCAACGAGTTTGATAAAGAGGACTTTGATTGGACCTTTCCCTAGTCAACCACCATAGCCAATGCAATGATTTATGATGGTGAATTTTTCGAATTGTCTAGTGAGTAAGATACCTTGGGCCATGCAGTCTTAGGCTACATTAGGCCAATAGTTGATCTGGAAAGACAAGTTAAGGCTCAGGCTAAATACATTACTTCTATCGGAACAACAAATCAAAACATGAAGAACTCTTTTTCATCTGAATAGCAGAAAATTGAGGCTTCAGGTAACAGGAACAAGGAGCTGAGCAGCGAGTTGGAACAGTCCAAGACTGCGCAAGAAAACCTCCAAACCAAATTCTACAAACTGGAAACAAATACCCCTATAGAGATAAAGTCTTTAACGTATCATCACGCTATTGATGCAGGCACCATTACCACATTATCCGAGGAGAATTAGAAGCTGAATAAACTTCTTAATGAGAAAGAATATGGAATTACTTCTCTAAAGCAGAATCAAACTCAAGAGATAACTGCAGCAGTGGAGAAGTATGTTGCTAGTATGGTGGATTCTATGAAAAAGAGGGATGGGGTATTAAAGCAGACATGGTTCTATTATTTCACGAAACCTTTCCAAAAAATAATCTAGAACCCACTGTGGAAGTTTGTACCATATGATAAAATACCCTTTCATACCCTGCCACATGATGATAAACATGCCGTTTCTTCACCATATGGGTTTAATTCTGATGAGGGATCTGATGAGAGTTCAAGATCTGAAGAAAGTTCAAGCATTCATGCTAAGAGTCCCAAACATGATGAAGATAAAGAGAAAGAACAAGAGAAAGGTAAAGGAAAGGGAAGAATCGAATGGAACAAGCCCTAATGTTGTTATACTTTTGATTTTATGTTTAAAACTAAAGTTATTCGATGGCCAAGACATTTTTTTAAAGTCCTTGGATGGCGAATGGATTTTGTGTAATGGTGGATCAGACATCTTTTGATGTATCAAATAGTTTTTAAAGTTGTGTTTTCCTTCATATGTCTTCCTCTTTCTTATGTTTCAATGAGTAGCTAATTTTTTCGATGTGTTTACTGAATGTTTAATATATCCAATTACTTCAAATATATTTCATTTGAATACACAAGATGTTAAATAGGTGTTTAATTCATCGAATAAATTAAAGATATCTCATTTGAATACCCAAGGTGTTAAATAGGTGTTTAATTCATCAAATACATCAAAGATATTTCATTCGAAGGCCATAGGTGTTTATTAGGTGTTTAATTCATCTAATCTCTTCGTATCCACTATAATTCTTTAGAAAGGCATAAGGTAGTATTTAATTGAAACTGAACACCTCATTAAAACCTCCCCGCGCCACCAGGGTAGGAAAAAGTATGCCCCATAATATTTACATTGAAGTATAACGAAGTAAATATTTACAATATGATTTCACTCTAAATACAACGTGGGATGCTCAATGTTCCATAGGTGTTTCAACATGTTCCCTTATCTGTCTTGAAGTCTGTATGTCCCTTGTTTGACTCTCTCATCTACCATGTATGGGCCTTCCCAGTTTGGAGCCAGTTTCCCAAATTGTTTCTCCTTGGTATGTAGAAAGACTTTTCTTAACACTTTGTCCCATATCTGGAAATCTCTTCTTTTTACTTTAGCAGCAAACCTTATTCCTCATCAAACCCTGATAGTGTGTTGTTCTCAAATATGCTCTTACTCTTCTTTCTTCAATGAGATCCAACTGATTCCTTACTACCATACGATTAGCTTGTTCAGAATAGTCTTATATCTGAAACGAAGTCAAAGTAGCTTCTATTCATACCATAGACAAGAGCAAAAGAAGACTCTTGAGTAGCTGTGTGAGGAGTAGTTTGGTAGGCCCACAATACTTCCTATAAGTAGCTTGGCCATTTCCCAGCAGCTCATTCAAGGGTTCTTTTCAACAGTGTTAAAATTTTCCGATTAGCAACCTCAACCTGCCATTTTCCTGAGGATGGAAAGGGGAAGAAAAAAATGTTGAATTCCTCTAGACGTACAAAATGTCTCCATGTCTTTATTGTCAAACTGTGGCCCATTTTCTGTGGTAATACGTTAGGGAATTCCAAATCGGCAACATATGTTAGATAAGATATAATTTATAACTGCCTTGGAAGTGGTTCCTACTAATGAAGCAGCCTCGACCCATTTAGAGAAATAGTCTATTGCCACAATTATCGTTCGATATCCCCTGGAGGCCATGGGAAGCGGTCCAATTAAATGCAAAACCCCTCTATCAAAAGGTATTTGTTTGGATATTGAATATATGGGAGATTCTAGCATATGGATCTCATCCCCACATTTCTAGCAAATATCACATCTTCTGACCATATCTCTAGTATCAACTATTATACTGGGCCAGTAGTATCCAACTAACAAAACTCTCATTGTTAAAGCTTTGTTACCACAATGTGTTGACCCCTTTCCATCATGAATTTAGATAGAACATTTTGGACTCATTAACTCTTAGGCAACGTAGGAGAGGTCTAGTAAAAGATTTTTTGTAAAGAATTTCTCTCAACATCAGGAAACCACAAGCCTTATATTTCACTTTTCTAGCCAAAAATTTATCCCGAGGTAGAACTCCATTAGTAATGAATTGTTTTATTTAATACCGCTAATCTTTAGATTGTACACCAGATATGTTCATATTTTCTTCAGTTTAATCGCTCCGAACCAAATTTATAGATGGACATTCTTGCATAAGGATCGATGGATATGCTTTAGAGTAGGATATAGTCGCTAAATAATTTTCCATAGTATTCTACGATCTAGGGACATGCTCATACCGAACAGTTTTAAAACCCATGGCTATTTATTTCAGGATATGTAGATACTTCATCAACTGATATTTTCTAGTCTCAGATTGTTCTTGAGCCTGATTGATAAGTAACTGGGAATCACTTACTAAACGGACCTTATTTGCTCCACATATCCGAACTAATCTTAAACTGAATATTGTTGCTTCGTATTCTGATTCATTATTGGATGCCCTGAAACCAAAACATATTACTTGGTATATAACATCACCATAAAGGGAGGTTAGACAAATTCCAGCTCCACATCCCATTGTATTAGATCCATTGTTGTTCGGATTATCCACTCTTTCTTACACTTATTTTCTTGAGCTTCTTCATAGGATCTTTTAGTATAAAAATCCACCAGGAAATCAGCTATAGCTTGAGCCTTGATGGTTGTTCGAGGTGCAAAATCCATATCATAATCTCTAAGTTTGACTGACCACTTAATCATTCTTCCTGATCTGTCAACTATTTGTAGAACACTGTTTAAAAATAAAGATGCTCGCACTGTGATAAAACATGCTTGAAAATATGGCCTCATTTTCTTGGCTGCTATTACGAATTCCAAAGCTAATTTTTCTAACTTTAAATATCTCGTTTCTGCTTCCAACAAACTCTTGCTTATGTAGTATACCGGACGAGGATAATTATCCACTTCCCTTACTTGTAAAGTACTCACTGTATACTCTGATACAACTAAATACATATAATGTTTCTCTCCTTGAATAGGTTTGAACAAGGTATTGGGCGATGATAAGTTATTTTTTATCCGCAGAAAGGCTTGGTCACACTGTGGAGACCAATTAAAATTCGTAGCATTTCTCAAAACTTTGAAAAACTGAATACGCTTGTCTGATGATCTTGAAAAAAACCGATTCAATGCAGCCAATCATCTGGTTAGTCTTTGGACTTCTTTAGTATTATGAGGGGGTCTATAGGTAATAAAGAATTAACTTGGCCCGGATCAGCCTGAATCTCTTTTTCACTTATGACATATCCTATAAACTTGCGAGATCGGACTTTAAAAATACATATTTTCAAGGTTTAGCTTCAATTTGATACCATTCAAGTTAGAAAAAGATTCTTGAAGATCCGATATATGATCTTCTTCCTTGAGGATTTTTACCAACATGTCATCTATATATACCTTCATATTTCTTCCAATTGGTTAGCAAATGTTTTATTTACCAACCGTTGATATCACATCACTATGAGCCTCCACTGGATCATCCATTTCATTCTGATAAGTGGAAGGATCCAGTAGTTGATATTCTTTGTTAATCGTAACTGCCTCCAGTGATTTTTAGGCAAGGGCTGTTACATAACACTCCCCAACAACTTTATGACTGCTTCGTACAACACCTACTTGTCCTCCAACAGTATACTTCAAACATTGGTGGACAGTTGAGGCCACAACATGCATCATAGAGAGCCAAGATCTTCCAAATATAGCATTGTAGGATGTCGGGCAGTCAACCACAACAAAGTCATTTTTTGAGGGGAACACAGTCGCAATGAGAAACCAATTGTAAAAGTCAATAAATTTTTATAAAGATGGGTTTGGATAGCGAAGACATATTTACTTCAAAGGAAACTATCGAAACAAAGGTTACTAAGGTCCAGCAAACCAAGAAAAATAGTATACCAGACAACCCTCGTCATCTTTAAGCTCTTAGTTAGAGCAATTAAACATAAACAAAATCGGTGGCCCCCAACATACAGTAACTTAACACAAAACGTTACCCTCTGGATCTAACTGAGGCCGTTAGTTGATGTAGAAAACAATATCGATGTGAAATCACTATTGGGAGCGTCATCTCCAAGGAAGTTGAAGGGAAATACCAAAAAGTTAAGAGCAACAAGGGCAAGTCTATAGAAGGGTATGAAGTGGAATTACCTCATTCACTAACTGAGTTTATGAGGCCCAATTTTTCGAAAGTGAGCCACAAATGGGTTAAAGCACTTCGAGCCAAATGGGTAATTTCAAAGGAGGTGACTGTATAATTTCCGAAAGGTATAGCGACACTTATGAGCTATGAAAAAAATGAGTTAGTTGTCTATCCACGCGTGTTGAATAGGGGACTTAGGTTTCAATTAGACCCTAAGATAGTTAGATAATTTGATCTTATGGGAATATGTATGAGTTAGGACTATCTAAGTGCATGGTTCACATTGATTTCATTTATCATGGCATCTAGTTTGTCAAAGATTAAAATGCCAATGGATAAATTCGCCGATATTACTACAATGTCAAAGAATTCTAGGATCCTCTTCTACTTTCTTAACCTAAGGGATGAGTGTATACTAAGTGAATTACTAGAGGCTGACAAGCTATGGAAGATGGAGTTCTTCTTTATTATCAGTCATTGCGAGATGGATACAATATCTCATCGAAACATAATCTGAGTTGCGTCCCAAGGTTTTGGAAGAGTATATGCAATTCATCGAGTTTTACTTATAATTGCTACCCTTTTTTATACATTCGTAATTTATTTTAAAACTTTCTTTGTAGCGATATTGAAGTCCCAAAATTAGCACTTTGAAGATACTAGATTAATTTTAAAAGAGTACACCAATGGGCCAAAGAGAATTGGTCTAATCCATTCCACAATAGTTCAGAGTCATCTTTGGAGGACCAATTCTAAACGTAATTTCTCGTGGGAAGAATTTACTATGCTACCTCGTCCATCAGTCATTCTTAACCAAATTGAGGCAGCTGATGGCAAGGTTTTCCTTCCGACAAGAACAAGGACTCCCAGCCATCAACTAGAGAGTGGTGATGCTAACAGACAAGGTTCAAAGAAAGACACCACTGGCACTGAGGAGGCGAATCAGCCCAATGAGCCCTTACCAGTAACGGTTGAGGCGGATATTAAAGTGGGTAATACACCCGAAGAATCTCCCATCTTAATGAGAAACAAAAATTTGAGTACCTCAAAAATACACAAGGGGAGCAAACATAACATCGAAAAAAGGAAAAAAGAAAAGAAAACGGAGACTAGTTTAGAAATGTTCCCAATCACATCTCAAACCGGACTTCTCCCACTAACTGAACTGCATTCCCCTTCGGTCTTGGTGATAGAAGAACTGGCCTATGATGAAAATCTGATGGGTAATGCAGAAGACACCCTCGCCCACTATATGTTGGGCTTTGTGACGTCTATTATTGAGGTACAAAAAGAGGTGAGAGAGTAAAAATATAACATCCCTCTTTGAAGGCGAATGCTAGAGTCATAAAAAGATATTCAAAGACAAAAAGGAGCACGTTGATTGTTTGACAAGCCAAGCCACGAGTGCTGACGAAGAGCTTAAGCAACTAAAGGTTGTTCACAAAATCTAAATTAAATTTAAGTCATCTAGAGCAAAGGAGGCACATAAATACAAACAATGGGCTAAAAAGGGTAAAAGTGTTATTTAGCATTTGTCGAAAGCGATAAACGATCAAGATGCTCTTACTAAAAAAATTGAGGGGAGTTAATTGCGTTCCAGAATCAGGTGGTCAAAGATAAGGAAGCTGCGGTGGATGTGTATGTTAATAAAATCTTGGAGTCCTTATCTAAGAGAGATGCTTTAATGAAGTCTGACATGGTCTTGGAATTTCACAAGACATTACCAAAGCTGAGACTTAGATCTTTGTGGGAGTTGGTACCGGAAGAATTATGACCTAATGATATGGCCTTAGCTGATTAACTGGGAATTCAGAAGGATTCAGATGATGGAATTACTCATTGAACTAAAGGTGAAAACTCAAGATGTGAGAGCTCCAAGGAAGACGATGCATAAGGAAAAAGGCCCGGAGGCAATTGAATTTTACATGTTCTTGTATCACTGTATTTTGAATGCCCTTGGCATAGACAATTCATTCGATAGTACTATTATTCGGAATTTATGAATCGAGTGTTGTCTATTTTTTCACCATCTTAAACAAATTAATCACTTATAGAATAACACATTCACAGTCTTCTCCGTTTAACTTGGCCAACTTCCAACTATGTATCAAAATAAGCACTTTGCTTCAGACTTTCATCCTTCCGAATCCGATTATCCTTACCAACTAGCGTTGAAACCTTTTAATTGTGACCAACTAATGTTGGAACGTTTACAAATGATCAATTAATATTGGACTCTTATAATTACGATCCATTAGTGTTTGAACCTTTTAATTATGACCAACTAATGTTGGAAACTTTACACATGGCTAACTAATGTTGAAACCTTTACGCATGACGAACTAATGTTGAAACCTTCCAATTGTAACTTAAAAATATATGAATCCCAAAAATAAAATAACACAAGAAATTTAAAAAGAAAAACTGTTTATAGAATTTAAATGGTTTAGACACCTCATTAAAACATCCTTGAGGCACCATAGTAGGAAAGAGTATATCCTCATATATTTACATAATAAACATATAAGTGAAAATATGGCTTTTCTTTGAAATTATTCGAGATAGAATCTTAAGTCGTCAATATTCCATAGATGCTTAAGAGGATTGTCTTATCGATCTGCCAACTGATAGGTTTTAGACTATATTTTTCAATAACTGAATAAGGTTATTCCCAACTAGGTGCTAACCTTCATAGACTTTTATCTTTAGTGTGTAAGAATACTTTTTTCAGAACTATTTCCCTTATTTTGAGTTCTATTGTTTGGGCCCAAGATGCATATCTACTTTTCATCAAGGTTTAATATTGAAGAGATCTAAGATGCGCCCACGTTTTTTTTCTTCAATTTTCAAATCTGAACAACATGAGGGTGGAATCAATGTGGTCTCTGTATCCATTCTATAAACCAAGGAAAATTGAGATTCTTGTGTTCTTGTTCGAGGTGTAGTACGATAAGCCCACAATACTTAGTGTAGATAACTTGGTCATTTTCCAGTTGTCCCTTCAAAAACATTATTTAAGCCATTTTGGATGGTTTTGTTAACAACTTCTACTTTCCTGTTGGCTTGGGGGTGTAAACGTGATGAAAAATAATATTGAATCCTTTAGAAAGTACAAAATTATTCCATGTTCTTATATTTTAATTGATGGCCATTATCGGTCGTAATGATTCTTGAGACTCTCTAATCTACAACATATATTAGACAAATTAAACTTAATTACTACTATAGACGTAGTTTCAGAGAAATGTTCTGCTTCCACCCACTTTAAAAAATAATCGACGACCATAATAATCAATTGACGGGACTCGGATGCCATTGACTGAAGTCCAACCAAATCAAGTCTCCATCTATCCAATGAAAATGTCTCATATATAGATTATAATGGCATAACTGGCATATGTATTTCATTCGTAAATCGATTACAGAGATTCAACCATCAGACTAACTCTTTAGCATCTACCTTAATAAAAGACCAATAATATCATGCCAATAAAACCCTTCTAGTTAAAGCCGTATAGCCATAATCGACAGATCATCCCTCACCGTGTAATTTAGCTAACATTATTTGAGATTAATTCATCCCAAGACTTCATAATAGTGGTCGACTAAGAGACTTCTTATAGAGAATATCCATGAAGAACACGAAACCATGTTCTTTGAACCTTAGATTTTTTTCCAATGCTTTATCAATAGGTGGAGCCCCTTTAGTAATAAATTCTTTGATCTCATACCTCCAATATTTATCTGTGGTGGTTGAGATTTAGAAGGCTTCTTCAATGCCCGATCTAGACTCACAACCTGTTATTATCGATGGATACTCTTGTATCAGAATCCATGGATATTCTTTGGTATAAGCAATAGTAGCTAAAGAATTAGGTATCAAATTTTCAGCCCGGGGAATATGTTCGTACTTTACTTGCTTGAACAAAAAAAAATTATCCTTCAATGTATTTTTAATATTTTACTAAATGGTCTTTTCTAGCTTCGGGCTGTCCCGTGGAATAATTCATAAGTTGTGAATCAGTTATTAAATGATTTGCGCAAGCCTTAACCATGCCAATGTGTTCGAACTATCAAGTCAATTATACGCTTATCAATATTCGGTTCAGGCTCTAGTCGCCCAGAATAGAACTCAACCATAAAATCTTCCACAACTTGTGTCTTAATTGTTGTTCTATGAGAAAAATAAATATCCTAGTCTCCCAATTCCACTAGACACATCTGGTCTTTGTAACATGTTCTTGAGTGGAAATGTAGTTCGAACAATAACAGAATAAGCTTGGAAATATGGTATCATTTTTTGAGCTACTAGTACCAAAGCTAAAGCTAAATTTTCAAGCTTTAAGTATCTTTTCTCAGCATCTAGCAAGCTTTCAATCATATAATAATGGGGCACGGATAACTTTTAACATTTCTAACCAAGACCGCTCTTACCGCATTATCAATATCCTAATCTCCCAATTCCACTAGACACGTCTGGTCTTTATAACATACTCTTGAGTGGAAATGAATTTCGAACAATAATATGATGAGATTGAAAATATGACATAATTTTCTGAGCTACTAGTACTAAAGCTAAAGCTAACTTTTCAAGATTTAAGTATATTTTCTGAGCATGTACCAGGCTTTCACTTATGTAATAAACAGGGCACGAATAAATTCCAACGTCTCAAACCAAGAAAACGCTTACTGCATAACCAAATATTGTCATATATATATATATATATATATATATATATATATATATATATATATATATATATATATATATATAATATTTCACCCATAGTTGGCTTGGTTAATGTCTCCGGAGTATAAATGTTTTTTAATTTTTATGAAGGCTTCATCACACTCCAATGTCCAATCAAATTTCTTTCGCATTTTATATAAACTGGAAAAATGGTACACATTTATCTGAAGACCTTGATATACATCTCTTTAAAGCAGCCACCTTCCAGTCAGTATTTGTACTTATTTGATGGACCTTGGAAGAGCCATAGCAATTAATGCATTCAATTGTACTAGATCGGCTTGAATTCCCTTTTCACTGAAAATATACCCCAACACTTTTCTGGACCACACTCCAATTGTACAATTTATGGTTTCAATTTTAAATTAATAACTTTTAGATTATAAAAGGTTTCCTTCATATTGGAGAAAGAATCTTCATTTCTCATACTTTTTACTAACATATCATCAATGTAAACCTAAATGTTTCTTTTCAGTCTGATTAGCAAAGGCTTTATTTACCAAACGATGATAAATGGCTCTGGCATCATTCAGACCGAATAGAATATCATCAATCCCTCACACGTTTTACTAATGATGTCCAAATGACCAAATAATATGCGTTGCATTCAGAAAAAGTGTTTATAGACAGAAAATATAAGAGAGAGAAGTTCACACAATTGAAAGGAAGGGTAAAGTTTAAGATAAATATTACATTTCTTTATATAGTAAATGTTAGTGAATACCTATTGTTAGATTGACAATAAATGAACAATTCAGGTATATGATATTGTCAAGATATTGGTAGAAATTAAAAATATTTTTATATAACATAAAAATATCATTTAATGGTATAAAACAAATATTATATTTGATGAATCTTACATCTTAAAAAATAGAGTTCTTAAATATAAAATAATAATCATGACTATAAGGAAGCCCTGATAATGATATATGTCACTATGACGTTATTATCTTTATTATAAGAGGTAATGTTTCACAATTTTTAAAATGGTAAGAAAATACATCGTTTAATGGGAAAGTATCATCCTCTATATCAAACAAAGAAAAATATCGTATTCATTGAAAATAAGGTAAACAAAATCCATTTTGGCTTAAATATATAATAGAGTATCGTTTGAAATAAGAGAAATATGTTAAATTAAAAATATTGTCTTGCATAATTAAGATGGTGCATGAGACTAGCATGGGTAAGAGTATACTATGAACAAGTAAAATAAAATTTAATAGTATAAAATACTTGAGATATCAATTACAAGATAAAGTATGTTTAAATCTCTAAGATATTACGAAATCCAAACAGAAGAAAAACAGATGATGATAAAGACTCAAAGATAAAAAAGCGACTCAACTTAGTTGGTCTTACGACAAAGATCCACATGGCTAAAAGAAAGTTTGAGAAGCTTCAATATGATTATATTAGATTACTAAAGTACCCATAATGTAATAGATGAATTCTATGTATCATAAGTAACACCTGTCATTGATTCATAATATTTAGTTACTCCAATCATTATAAATACTAATGTTATCATTATGTAATGTGGTTGAATTCTTAATTGAGAGAAAATAGATACAAACAACTATTATGTTATATCATTCTCGAGTTTGTTTAGTCTCTACAACCATTAATAGTCACTTTGACAAAGGTTTCCTTCATCAACTAAATTCTTCAGTTTCAGATACTGAGTTTTGACAACGAGGGATTTTCTGATGCAGTAAATAGCTTAGCAAGCGATTGGAATTCCTTATTGCATCTATACTTCTATTTGAATTAGAGAACGCCCTGAAGCAATAAAAAATATATGACACATTTGTCTAAATATTGAAAGATAAGTGGTTGAGGGAAGCCAACCTTCCTGTGAGGATGTATACCACTTTGATATATTATGGTGGCTTAATTGTTGCTACATTCACTAGTAGATTTGTATCCATCTTGATCCTTTTTTATATCCAAGTACCAAATAAACTTCTCGGAACGGACTGCTAATATACATTTTTATTGATTGAGTTTGAGATTGGCTGCTCGAAGACTTCTGAAGGTCTACTTTAGATCTGCAAGATGATTTTTTCATTTTAACTAGTGACTAGCATGTCATTTATATATTCTAAATGTTCCACTATTGAAGACCTTTTTTACAAAATGTTGGTATTTCACACCTTAATTTTTTAAACCGAAGGGCATTACTTTATAACAACGGAGACCTCTTTCGGTAATGAAGGTTTTATGCTCATTATCATCGAAATGTGACGTCCAAATATGTATTAGTGAAATATAATATCTTATTACTTAAAACATGTCATCCATTACATGGTCAATACACGGGACCAAGATTGGATTCGTTGGGCATTCTCAGTTGAGTTCAGTGAAGTGTACACGTATCATTTATATGTTATTTACAATTACCAAATTCACGATCCCAAAAATGTATAATGCTTCATAAGAATATTCGATATTTTTGTTTTATTGACTAAAATGTAATGTTTATTGATAGCTTATGGTAGGAAATCAAAATCGGGATCCATGTGACGTCATGCACACACTTAAAAAACAACATCCAAATTGATGGATAAAAATATTAATATTTGCGATCACATAGCTAGGTCTTGTCTAATACGGATCGTGGGTCTGATGGTAAGTGCACTTTCTTTCACTACTTCCTCTTAGGTCGTTTAGATCGTCTATAATCATGTGGGGGGTTGGGGGGTCTCTCTCTTACGATTACATTGATTTTTCTTTTAACGTTGTAGTATCGTAACATTTTTTTAGGTGGTACCTTAATTGTCACGGATTACGCTGATTTTTCCTTTAACGTTGTAGCGTATGCACTGATGCATTATGGATATGATAATTAATATTTTACTAAGTTATAGTCGACCGATGATAGCATTTCAAGATGATAGAACATCTATTATTGTGAAGAGAATTTAAATTTTATTTTTATAAACCTTCATTCGAGGGTGACATTGAGTCTAGTTTTGAGCACTAAAGTCTCGACTCCATTAAATCCTATAAAGACCTTTTGATATGTTAGAAGATGTGTTATAATCTCATTTATCATACGTCTTCTTATAAAATATATTCATGAAGCTTCTTGGAATAAGCATGATACGTCTGAATTTGATCACGTGATTTCGACGGTGATGGCTACAACATCCTTGTATGGTCCTACTATCATTTTGAAGTCATTATCCTCATATTTAATCAGAAGGAGAGGGGACTCATAAAGGTATATTTAATTCTTATTTATTTTTTTAATATCAATGTCAGATTTGATGTTTTATGAATTTATAATGATTCATACAAAGGTGTCTCCTATAGCAATCATTCCCATAATTTGTTTGCTTAAATATGGATCCACAAATCCATGGCAAACTTTTTATAGTACCATGGATACGTGTTCGACTTTTTCAATATTGTTACTTAAATTGCTTTCTCCACTTTGATTTTATGCCTACCTTGACTAAGAACTTCTTAAGGTGAGAGAGTTACATTTCATAATTTCATTAGCCAAGATTTTAAGGACGAATCCTTGACATAATGAAGTATAGGCCCTCGAGTTATTGTAGTTTTTGAACATGTTCTCAATGCTGAAAAATTTCTTGGTTTAATCGCACATAATGTTTTTAGATTCCTGCTTCCAATAGATGGTATAACCATCTACAGGGATTACATTTCGTTTAAGAAATGTATCTCAAAATACGGTTTATAGAGATTTGAATGTATTAATCAAGCCCGAAGTAGAATATTAAAACCATGTTAGAGCTTAACCTCCAACGTTCATGCCGAAATCTCGACATAAGAGCATATTTTCTTCGTCAAATCGAAGCATCTCATTTTAGAATTGAATGTTATGGTGTTTAGGGTCGGGTATTCTATCGTATTTATCCATTTTTTATTGATCAATTTTTTGGGTAGACTGTATACCTATATCTCTTATACCAACGGTGACGCTACCACAATATAAGAAAACTCTAGAAATGTACCATGAACGGCCTTCAATATAGTTACATTCATCGAGGCTCCTTGATTTGCAGCTTTGGGTGTTGTCGCGACATCCTTCACATAATAAAGAAAAACAAAATAACAATAACATCCTCAAACTCGATGGCCAGAGGCAAGAAAACATCTTTTGTTTTGGTTTCAATCAAAATTTTGGGCACCTTCTCATAATCAATTTTCCCAACAATTCTTGATTTTGTTATCTTGGACACTTAAACAAGATATTGTTACCAATGTTTCAACCTATTTTCATCTACTTCCTGTCAAGATGCTTTCATTAATACATCTCATGTTAGCCACTCTAAATAAGTTAAAGGTTTAGCATTTTTATTATATGGGTTATTCGAAACATCATAAGTTACAAGAACTTTCTCCTTCTCCTTCCCAACAAAAGGATGTTTCTTCTCATCAACTTGAAAACCACCATCAATAATAATGATAATCATTTTTATGAAGTTAGAGGGAGGATTCTTTGTTGAATCACATTTTGTTTTGTTGCAATTATGCCCAAGAAAATAATATAGAAAAAGAGACAACAATATTGCACATCATACTATTTGGGTCAACAATATTTCTAACGGAAACATTATAAGATAAAATTCGGGTGGAAGGTACCTTAGCAGAATGAGCGAATCTACCAATGCATTGGTCTTTGAAGTGAACATTATGTGTTATGATTTTGTTCAACCAAAGGGTCTCATAGGAAAAATAGGTAAATATTGCTTCAAGCTAACTACCAAATAGTAAATAAAGAACAAGATAAAAAGGATAATAAAACACATAGTACGTTGGATAAACCAAGATCAATCCTAAATTCCTAGGTTTGAGTTATTATTTATAGTTAGATTATAATCACAGGCATTAATAAAATAACTTACCATTTGATTGTGTTCCTGATGCTTTTAAAAACTAAGTTTTGTTCATAGTACAATTATTAACGTTGACCTGAACATTTTTATAATTCTAGGATTCATGTATACTATATGTCAAGCCTTGTAACGGCTCGAGTTTGAGTATATTGAAAATCTAGCCCTTATTAGACCGAATTACCCTTCAGATTAGCTACATTGGCTTCTACATTTTTTATATAACGATGATCAACAACCTTCACTTTCGGCATTACACATGTTATTTCAAAGAACTTTAAAGGCATACACCCATAAATCTTAGTTTTTGGGTTAAAAGCTTTGGCCCCAACAATCTTAAAAAGAGAATGTCCAATAGTAGTATTTTTTCCTGTGAATTTCCTCTTTTGGACTGAGTAATTTTTAAAGTTGTGTAGTATGAATTACTTTAGTTTTAGGAATTATGGCCTTAGATTGTGAAGTTCATGCGACATTAGCAATTTCAGTTTACGCGTCCGAGACATTCACGACCATGGACCAAATAAGCATTAGCCAAAGCACAAACACCCAAAAGTTTTTCGGGGTCAAGATCGAAATGATACAAATTCAACCACTCATAATTTAAAAAGTCCATAAGATAAAAAATACATAGCTTTAGCTTCACGCGAGCGCTCACGTAATTTTTTTTTTCATGTTCAACACAATCATCATGTTTTTTTTTTAAGATTAGTTAATCAATATGAAGTTTATTAAAAAAAACAGAAGCATCGACTAAGTGAAGAGAATGAAAAATGTGAAAATACTTCATAAATATTTTGGAATACCAAGACATAAATTATCCATACTTATTCATACATATTTCCTAACTTTCAGAAACATAAAAAAAAAAAATTAAACTTCCATGTTTTATTACAATCATTACTATTATAGATAAATATTACGTCATCATTTTATAGAAGTATGGTCTTAGTTCCTAGAGTTGATGTTTATCAATAAGATGAAGTTTTTAATATAAAAGAAACATTTACCAATAACTTGATAACAATTATTGGAGCTATAAGGATCCTACATCCATTCGGTACCAGATGGGTGTCATACATACGAAAAATCTGGAATAAAGCGTTTCGGTGCAACGAAAAGCATACACCTATGTTAGCTGACTCGCTCTTGCATTAGAAACGATGTCCCTATATTTGACCGCAAAAAACTTACGAAGTTTAGATTTTTTTCATTCCACAAGTTTATGTGGCAGGTCTGCTGCCTTATTGTATGCGTACTTCATAAATAAAACTACGAACTTCATAAATAAAACTACTTTGGTCGTCTACTCTATCTTTACGGGATTTAGAAAGAGATTGCCGATCTTTTAATATCTTTTAACTTTCGCATTGCCTATATTAAAATACAATTCAGCCATGATATTCTCCATTGAAGTACCCTAATAAAAATCAGTTTTAGTCTGAAATAAACAAAATAGACCAGCAATACATGTATGTTTATTGTTCGCTCAATACAACTGAATTGATAAAAAAAAAGTTATAAGGATTTAATATCAAGGATAATGCTACTAGGAGCTCTGTGAGGCTTCACAAACTTCAGACCAAATTAATTACCTTATTGAGAATAATTTGAATAAACTTCCTAAAATATCCAATACAATTCTGATTCTGACCACTACAGTATTATCTATTCGAGTCGTGAAGATGTAAACCAATAATTGTAACCATTTTAAAGTAACATCATATATGTTTACAAGGAAGAGTTTTAGAAAAAGAGAAGGGTACTTTAAAGTATAAAACTTAAAAGATAAAAAATGGTGATGTTTAAAGGAAAAGGTTTAAATACAGAAAATATATATTATTTAAGAAAAAAATAAATAAATTACAACTTTTTATAATGGTCTATATTTTTTTTAAAGATTTGTAGATCGCATTTAAACATATCAAACAGTTATAACAATTGAAGTTAATTAGGAATCTCTACGCATATAAGAGTAATAAAAATTATCCATGCTTGCAACACGTGTCAACACGTGTCAAATGACTTCTTCACACTTTCTAACGCATGACAATTTAGTGTCTAAGTATCATTATCCATATAAAGCTTTATATTTTTATCATATAAGAAGAAAAAAGTTCTCGATAACAAATTAGTGAATATACAAGTCTCGACAAACATATTTTACTGTCAAAGAAAGTTTCGCATCGACCAACACAAGAAGTCTCAGATAATACACCTACGGAATTGGATTCCAACAATAATGTATCAATTTCGAAGAAATAATATATCCAACTATAATGTATCAATTTTAAAAATAACTGGAAGCAAATTCCAAAACAAAATGTATCAATTTCTTGTAAATTTTAAATTGGATAAAGACTCTGCTTGTGAGATAACTGGCTACGAGTAAATAGACAAATATAGGAAATGATACTGACTACTTTGAACCGATGAAGGTATTTTAATAAGATATGTATAAGGCAATCAATCCTCGTGACTTTCAAGAGTATACCATAATTGGCTCGGTAGTTCAGCTTGACAAATAACTAATGTGTTGTAAACTTTATGCTTCAATATTAGAAGTCACAAAAGCTTAAGCAAACAAGATCAAACATGAAGATTACACATTATGGATAAAGAAAATCAACTCAAGATTATAGTTCTCCATCGATTCTCTCACAAAGGCTAAGGGACTACTAATAAGATAATGATTCTTAAGGGATAAGTTCATTGATTTCTAACCTATAAAATAAGGAATTATATATAATAATGTCTTAAAAATACTAAAACGGATTTTTAAAACACTCCGTCAGCAAACAAGATTTTTGCACTTAAACATGAACTTATAAAGTTTAAAACCATGTAACCCAACCTTAAATTTAGAGCTTCGAAACCATAAGCCTACAACAGTTTCCGACCCGAGCTCCAATATATAAATTGGACATGTCACCTTAATGTATTTTCGGTTTAGTGAATTACTATTTATCTCTCGTCAATCCTATGTAGTATTTTTTATCCAACTAACTTAATTCTTTTTATATCTTGTTGGGAATACTTACCCCATTAGTTATTATTTGTGATTATCCCAAACTCCCAATGGCGTTTTATGGCTTCAACAACAGGTTAGGACAAGCAACCAAGAAAACTGATTTTTCGGAATTTTCTTCCTTTATGATGTCTCCTCCACCCGAGAGGGATCCGATCACACGACGCGTCAAATCTGCCACTGCACCCACGAGTATGAGTAAGACCGTCAAACAAACTTTTAGTTCCAAGATGTTCGATAAGGAGACACGAAGCGTCAAACCTGCCACTACACGTAGGACTTTGAGTAAGACCGCCAAACAAACTTTTAGTTCCAAAATGGTCGACAAGGTGACACGAAGTGTCAAACACCCGACTATAACTAAGAGTAAGACCGTTATTCCTAAACAAAGTCTTAGTACGAAGACGAAGATGGTCGATTTGATTGCTGCTGCGTTAAGTAAGGTTAATCGTGAGACTCGAGGACAAGTTTTGGCAGATCCTTTACAAATTGCAGTTACCGTTGAGAAAGTTTTGCGTCTTTAAAAAGTGGCTATGACAAGAGACTAAAAAAAGTATTTTAGATTTTGTATTTTAATTTGAAATCATTTGTACAACTCCTTCCCGCAAGATTATAAACTATGAACGGCTAAATAAACAAAAAAATATATTTATCTTTTATTATAATAAGGAGTTGTACTATCAAATAATTATAAGATAACATTTCTATTAAAATAAAAATAATAACAACACAACTTATTAGATTAAATATTTTAATATAACTTGTAATCTTTTAGCATGATAAAATCTGATTTTGGTTTAAAAAATAATAAATAACACTTGTAATATTTAAAATCAAATTACAATAATAATATTAAAATTATAACAATATAACTTGTAATCTCTAGCATGATAAAATCTGATTTTGGTTTATAAAATAATAAATAGCACTTGTAATATTTAAAACCAAATCACAATAATAATATTCAAAATGTAATATTAAAATTATAACAATATAACTTGTAATTTTTTACCATGATAAAATATGATTTTGGTTTAAAAAATAATAACAAACATTTGTAATATTTATAATCAAATCGCAATAATAATATTCAAAATGTAATATTAAAATTATAACAATATAACTTGTAATCTTTTACTATGATAAGATATAGTTTTGGTTTGAATCATAATATCAACACTACTAATATTGGATCCCAAATAATAATAATAATAATATTCAAAATATAATAATAACATAAATAATATTTAAAATTTTAGATTATATAATAATTACAACACTTAAAATATTAATAACCAAAACAAATTAATATTAACCAAAGTGTAATAATAATTTTATAATCATATACAATATCTCAATATTTTTAAAATATAACTTAAGATATAATTTTGGTTATAAAATAATTAAAACACTTATAATATTTACAAATAAACCGCGGTTTGCGGTTCTAACGGTCTGCGGTCCTGGCGGTTTACTCCTTATGTGGTTCTGGCGGTTTGCGGTTCTAGCGATTTGCAGTTCTAATAGACCAGTTTCACAGTTTATCCTCCGATTTACAAACAGTTATCCAGCTTTTAACCGCGGTTCCGAAACAATTAAACACCTCTGTAGAAGGCTGATTGCCTTCATTAGTTGATGTTTTACCAGTTTTGAAAAGATTAATTTTGTCTTTTGTTTCGATTTAATCTTTTATAATGTACCAATATATGACCGAATCAAAAACAAGGATTTACTTAAGGATTTACTTTCTCCTTTATTAGCTGATTTATCAACATCTAAATGACAAATTGAAGTTTTAGTGACATTATTTTGCTATCACAATGCTTTTTGTTTGTAGTCATTGATGTTTGTGAGTTCTAATTGCAATTTTTTTCGTGACAAACACAATTGTAAATATGGTATCTTTTTAATTTAAAGTTTATTTTAAAACGCGTCCGGAAATAAATAATAGGATCGTGTTAGATTTTTTATTTTAGAAATATTTCGGTAAAAACATAAGAACACATGTCAAATCTGGGCATCTCGTTTCAAAATTGATTGCTATTCAAAATTGATTGCTATAATGCTTTCAAACAGTGTGTTTTATCGTATTTATTAATTTATTTTATACTACTCGTAGACAACCTATAATATATTTGATGATGTTAGAGCTCATGCTACCACAGTATGAGAGCACTTTATGAATTAATCCCAAACAACCTTCTAAACATCAGTTATCTAAAAAAAATCTTTGGATTTGTAGTTCATGTGTGATCAAAACATCATTCACATTTCCAGATGGAACACCATTAACATTAACATCCTCAATCACAATGACTAGAGGAAATGAAACGTTTTTTTATTGCGGAGTCAACCAAAATTTTGGGCACCAGCTCATAACCAATTGGTCCAACAATTCTTGATTTCTTTGGTGTGGACCTATTAACATAATTGTGGATGTTTCAACATTTGTTGTCTTTTTTATCCTGTAAGATGCTTTCATTATAACATTTTCGGTTAGCCAATCGAGATAGGTAAATGTTTTAACTTTATTTTTTTTAATTATATTGATTTTCCAAACCAACATAAGTTACAAGAAGCATCTCATTCCTCTTCCTAACAAGAGAATGTGTCTTGTCTTTAACTTAATAACCACCAGCATCAATAATAATAATAAACCATTTCATAAAGTTTAAGGAGAGATTTTTTGCTCAATCAAGGTTCTTATTATTGCAATTATCCCTAACAACATAGAACTTTTGAGGAATACACAACAACATTACCCATTATAATTTTTGGGTCAACAACCTTCCCAACTAGAATATACTAAGACAAAGTATGGATAAAAGATACCTTAATACGAGGAGTGTATGAATTTTCCTTTAGATCGATCCTGACGTGTTGTGATTATGTTCAACTGAAGGGTCTCGGAGTTGAACAAGATAAATATGGGTTTAAGCTAGCTAACAGGTATACAATTAATAAGAAGATAAATATGAAAATAATACACATATAATATTGAATGCCTCGAGTTCGATCATTAGTTCCTAGGTTGGCAGTATTATATATAGTCACATTATAGTTGTAAGAGTAATATTCATTACATAATAAAATAAATAGTCATTATCTCACACGTTCATTGTAATGAATGCAATAACTTACAACTTAATTGCGTTCCTAAACCGTTTATAGACTAGAGTTTGTTGAATATAGTTATTGGTACTTATCCTAGTACAAATTTAATCTTTATAAGATCGGAATACATTTTAGATAAGCTACATAGGCCTTTATAATTTTTGTAAAGTGATGATCAACTAAATATGCTTTCGATGACCTTTTTAGGTACAAAGCTTTAAAGGAGAATGCCCAATAATAGTATTATTTTCCTTTGAATTTCTTATCTTAGACCGAGAAGATTTTTAAAATGATGCAATATGGACTAATTTGGTTTTAGGCACTATAGCCTTAGATGATGAAGTTCATTCATCATCAATAGTTTGGTTGACGCATCCGAGAGATTCACGAAAATTGATTGAGTAGGCGTTACCAAAGCCCAAAAACCCAAATAAAATTAAGTGTCGAGATTAAATTATTCATATTCAACCACTCATAATTTTAGAAATCCATAAGATAAAAACACATATCGTTAGCTTCACGTGAGCACTTACATAAAATCTGTAAACAAACAAAGATCTTTGGACTTGAACATAAACATATAAGGCTTGACCTAACCTTGAAATCATATGCCTAAGACCAAACCCCTACAACTGTTCATGGCCAAAGCTTTTAGCTATAAATACAACATGACATCTTAATTTCCTTCCACTTGTGGAAATTACTATATGTCTATTAAGCATCCTGTTATCTCTAACATCTTAATGTCCTTCCGGTTATAAAAATTATTATTTATCTATTAACCATCCTATTATCTCTAATAACGAGTCAACTAAATAACTTTCTTACTTTGTAACTAACTAATTCAATGCTTTTAGTTTTTTTGCTCTTTCTATTGCTTCCATTTCTAACCATGTTCATTTATTTGAGCTCCACTTTATGCACCTTTCTGACCTCCTCCCGCTAGAAGTTATAGGACTTATCAAAAAAAATTAACTATTTTAGTTTATTTCGATCTTCGGTGATTAGTTTTCTTCCAATCGTTTTCAATCAAAAAAATTAATTTGCACAAAACTACAACACCACTTTATATATATATATATATATATAAATAATCTATCATAGACAAATATATAAATTTACTTTTTGGTAGAAAAAAATATTAATATGTATTAATTATTAATTAACATATTTTATTATATACAAATAAACCAACATTTGGAACAGATTTCTTTATCTTTGAGGGCGTTGGATGTGGCACAACAACAGGAGATCCGCAAGTGCAAGATTGTTTATCCATAGAAATTTACAATATCGTTCTCTCATTTCCTCTTTCAAACATCCAACTTGACGAAAACCTTTACTAGACTACTAAAGATGGATCTCCCAAATTCACGATTAAAGACAC
This sequence comes from Limnanthes douglasii subsp. nivea, assembly GCA_036936605.1. Lineage (NCBI taxonomy): Eukaryota > Viridiplantae > Streptophyta > Magnoliopsida > Brassicales > Limnanthaceae > Limnanthes > Limnanthes douglasii. Next base: position 71,412,975 of record JAUPFV010000002.1, on the reverse strand, counting down.
TTATAATGTTATCCGTACACTTACCCTGTGTCGGATGGGCACAGCTGGTCTTGAATAAATATAATATTTCGCTTTACTATTTCATTATGTGGCTGACCATTCATGGCAAATTAACTAACCGTGACAAGCTTTTGTCTTTGAGAATTACTACTCATCATTCTTGTGTACGGTGTAACTCAGGCGATGAAAAAATTAATCATAACCTCTATGATTGTAGCTTCTCTGAGTACTTGTGGGGACTCGTCCGCACTAATTTTGGGATTTCTTACCTTTATAATTCCAATTGAAACTCTTGTATTTTGGATGCGTTCAATTGCCCCTCTTCTAGCTCACATCACCTTTAACGAACTTGATTTGGTACCAAAATTTACCATATTTGGAGGGGAAAGAAATAACACAATCTTCGGCTCACCCCCGAGCATTGCCTTTGCTGTCTTTTTCTGTTCGCTAGCTGATCTTTGTTTTCGTTTACTGGGAATTAAAATTGACTGGTTGTTCCATTCTCCGGCTGCACTCACTTATTTATTTCTTTCTTAGAATGTTGATGGATCAGTTGCTAACTTTTCCGTCAATTTGTTTATCACACTTCTACTCTATTAATAAACCTTTGCTCGTTATCATTTTGTTTGTTTGTTACCAACACTCGAGTATATCCTAAGTATTTGTAAAAATATTTTTTTATTTTATTTTCTAAAAAATCAAGACATGAAAGAATTAATTTAATCGAATTAATTATATAGCCTACCTCACCTAAAACAAAACAATGATTTCATATATTTTTACTTCCAGAGAAATTACATTTTAACGTTAGAAAAATAAAACTGAGTATAGGTTAAAACTTTGTATATAATACATATGTACTTACTTCTATTCGAGAAAACCAGGTCCATAAAATATTATTTTAAAATAGAAATTAAACTGGAACCACGTGGAACTCGAACGAACTCTGGGGGTTGGGCTCTGCTCCAAGAAACAGTTATGCCTCCTTTGATTCTCGGTGATCAAAAACTCATTTCGATTAATCCTCTCGGTGTTTCTTTCCCTTTCTTCCCTTCTTCCAAGGATTATCGCTATCATGGAGATAAGAAACAACATTTTGTTCGAAGAAGAGGATTTTCCTACTTTGCCTCAAGAACAAAAACAGAGTATAACTGATCAAATATCGGAGAAGAGACCTTATGTTGATTTGTTAAAATAACAATATCTGAATCATCAAAAAATGATTATAAACCTGAGAGTATCATTAGGAAATTGGTTCATATTTCTGTCCAATATTCTAAAGAAATCAAAGATACTCTATTATAGAATTCGAAGACTACGCTAATTGGTAAATTCTCTTTAGGATTTCCAAAGAAAGCAGTTATAGAAAGCTTCTTGAGTTCCTTGAAATTCAAAGGCAACTATCATGCTTCTAACTAGGATTCACACCACATTTTTATTGAGTTTGAATTAAATGAAGATGTTTGCAGGTTGTGGTCAAAGAATTTGTGGAAGGTTGGAATCTCAACTTAAGATTTTTGCATTGGACTCCGGAATTTCATACCAAGATTGAAAGCCCATTAGTTATGGTTTGGGTTAAATTCAAAAACATCCCAGAGTTTTCTTACAATGCTGAATTTCTACAAGAAGTTGATGATTCAATAGGAACTCCATTTAAAGTTGATGTTCTTGACGAAAACAGGGCATGTAAAAATTATGCTTATGCGTTGATCGAGTTAGACGTTTCAAGGAAGGTTCACAGTAATACATGGATTGGATTTGGTGTTAATGATGGGTGCTGGATCTCGATAAAGTATAAAAAATTCCCTTCCTACTGCAGTTTATGTTATCATTTGGGACATAAAGTGAATGAATACAATAAAAATTCTATGAACATTAATGTAACTGATAAGGATAAGCAACATCACAATAAGAATATGGATAATCAATCTGCTGAAGGGAAATAAACAAAAGAAAGCGATGGGAAAACAACTGATATGAACATTTATGAAGCTTTTTGTTCAAATTCTGAGTTTATACCTAATTTTAAATCCATAACTATTCACAAAGAACAGAAGAAAGATTCTTCAAATGATAAATTCTACGCTAGAAAGCAGAAGGAAAACTCTACTTCTGTTAATGAAAATAACTTCAAACTCTTAAAGAAAATTTAGTCGATGATACAGAAATCATTGATGTTATTCAACATCTAAATAGCCACTGTGAGCAACATGATTTACATGAAGGAGATAAATTTATTTCTGGCCTTAACTCTCCAATCCAAGAAAATATAGGGATCTTACAATATTCTCCGACCAGAAAAGATTCATCTCCAATGGTCCAAGACTTCAGCACTATAATAAAGAAGAAGCTCAAATCAGCCAGGAAAATAAAAAAACCAAGTACTAGAATAATGAAATCTCTGAAATATGCAGGGATAAACAAGAAATACAAATCCTTATCAGATAATGATAAAGATTCTTAACTGGAATTTGCATGGAATTAGTAACAACTCAACTATCAAAAGGCTGAAAAACATTATCTTCAAAGAAAAATCAACATCCTTGCCATCCAAGAGCCTCTGGTTAAGCCTGGAAAAATTTCTGATATTGCTACTGCTTTAGGTTTTTCTAACTTCACTTTTAATATCTCCAATAAGATATGGGTTTTTTGGGATGGTGATTTTTGTATTAATACTCCGCTTGATCATGAACAATGCATGAATTTAGAGATTGAAACAATCAATAACATTATATTTCACTTAACGGTGGTTTATGCTAAGTGTACAGGTTACTTAAACTGGATTTATGGGATCAATTAAAGTTTATCTCTAGGAATGATATTAGCTAGCTAATTGTGGTGACTTCAATGTCAGAGCATCTTCAGATGAACAACTCGGATGTAATATTCATGATCAAAATAGCATTGATGATTTTGTGAAAACAATTAATAAATGTCATTTGGAGGATGCTGGGTTTTTGGGCTCAAAATTCACCTGGAACAGAAGCATAAAGTGGAAAAGACTTGATCGTGCTATGTTTAACTCTAGCTAGTCTAGTATCTTCAACAAAACTTAGGTCCTTCACATGGTCAGAACTTGTTCAGACCATGCTCATATCCTTATTATTGTTGCTGATGATCATACTAGTGGTTTCAACTTTAAGAATAAAAGATTCAAATTCATGAACATGTGGATAAACGATCCTTCCTTTCTTAAGGTGGTAGAGCAGAGTTGGTGTTTGGAAATCAGTGGTCTCCCTAATGATATTTTTTGGTTTAAACTTAAGAGATTAAAAACTTGTCTTAAAGTGTGGAATGTTAAATGTTTTGGCAATATCTTTAGTAAAGTTAAAGAGACTAAAACTAAGGTTAAAGAAGTTAAGTTGCTTCATTCAATATTGAATAATCAAACAACTAAAATGGATCTAATGAAAGCTAACATTTTTTATATGCAGACATTAAGAATTGAGGAGGAGTTTTGGGAACACAATTCCCACAATTCCTGACTTAATGATGGGGATAGAAACACTAAAATGTACCATACTTGTGTATCTAAGAGGAGGAGGAAGAATACCATTAAGGGTATTAAAGAGGGAAACAAGTGGATCTACAATTCTTAGGACATTGGTAGCTCAGCATAGAAATATTTTAAGTCTTTCTACACCAAAAAATCTTTTCGAAGTCATGACGTGGAGGAGAATTGTTTGAAGGATGCCATAATGTATTTTATTCCTAAAATGGTCACTGAGTCTGAAAATGATTCTTTCATAAAGCTACTGATGAAGATGAGCTTTGGATCATTCTAAACTCAATGAATTCTGTAAGTGCTGCAGGCATAGATGGGTATAATGTTTCATTTTATAAATTTTGTTGGAAAATAATTAAATCTGACTTGATTGTAGCTTTGAATTCTTACCTTTCTGGTCATAAGTTTCCCAATGGGATCTCTGCTAGTGGGCTGTGTCTTATTCCTAAGACTATGAATCCAACATACTGGAATCATTACCGTCCCATAAGACTATATACCATGACCAACATAATCTTCTCCAAGTTGATTAAAAATAAACTATCTAGTATTCTTCCTAATATCATTTCTAGAACTCACAGAGCTTTTGTAAGAGATTGATCTATTCACGAAAATATATTAGTTGCTAAAAAAATGGCTTATGACTTGAACAGGAAGCCATCTAAAGGGAACAACATGGTCAAGTTGGACATGTCCAAAGATTTCAATATGATGTCCATCCGTCCCATTTATTTTAAAGGTTCTTTCTTTGTTTGGGTTTTCAAAGCTGTTTATTAAGCTAATTAGTAATATGATCGCGTATATTAATATTTCAATATTTATCAATTGAAAGGTTTATGAGTACTTCAAGACTTTAAGAGGCTTGAGGCAAGGTGATCCCTTGTCCCCAAGCCTCTTCATCATTAGTGAATAATTCATTCTTCATGGTCTTATTCATCTTTCTAATCAAAATAAAAGCATGTTGTTTACTTCAAGATCCTCTCTCATTATTCTTAGTATTTCTTTTGCGGATGACATTTTAGTTTTCACTAACAGCTTAGATTCATCTATCAATCTGCTTAGCTTTTTTCTAGATATGTATCAACTGATTTCAGGCCAACTAATAAACAAGGGAAAAACTCAGATCATTACCTCAAGCAAACTTCATTAAATCAGGAATTTTGTCTTCGAAGCCAACACTGGATTCAAAGCTGAGCAGCATCCTATAAGCTACTTAGGGATCAACCTCAACTGTAATAACAAAGCAAATAATTTCAGCAAGCTGATAGATAATATCAACGCAAAGATTACTGAATGGGATTGAAAATTCCTTTCTTTGGGGGGGGGGGTGGACTCTCTTTGATCTCTTCTATACTCATGTCAATTCCTTATTATTGGATGCATAGTACATTGTTGCCTATAAGTGTGATCAAAATACTTGAAAAAACATTTAACAAGTTCCTATGGAGATCTAAACTTGATGTTAAAAGTATACACTGGACTTATTGGGTGAATCTGTACAGGCCTTTTGATGAAGGAGGTCTGAATATAAGAAGTTCACTTGATATTCAGAACACTCTTTCACAAAAGCTTTGGTTTAATTATAGAAAAATGATAGTTTCTGGTCGAATATGATGAATGGTATATACAATAAAGGAAATCACCCTCTTAAAACTAATTTTTCAAAACCTGGTTCTCACACTTGGAAAAGTTTGGTTAAGATTAAGATTAAGATTCTACATAAACTAATATCAGATTTTTATTTGGTAGTGGTGACATGGACTTTTGGTTGGAGAATTGGATCAACCAGGCCCCTATCATGGATCATCGTAACACTGAAGCTAACCTTTGGTTTCTTGATCAAAAAGTTAAAACGTCCTGGAAAAAAAACAAGTGGGACACAGAGCTGTTGAGTAGGTTTCTGTATGAGGAAAGAATCAATCAGATTTCCCTCTTTAAGGTTGATCCTGACAAAAAATGAAAATTGATCTGGACTGATTCTCCTAACATGGACTTCAATACAAGACACACTTGGAACAACACTAGACATCCCTTCAACTAATCTTCTTTGTACAAGAAAATATGGAATCAAATGACTCCGAGGAAGTTCTCTTTCGTTATGTGGAAACTAATTAAAAACTATATGCATATTGATTCTAATCTTCAAATCATACATGTTAGCCTAGCATATAAGTGCATATTATGTCCTAATTGTGAAAGCATAAATCATTTATATGTGAGTTTTAATTATGCATGGAGTATTTGGAAGCATTTCAGTTTATTATTCAGCATTAGAATTGAGAATTATATGAGCTTAACTCATACTGTTAGAGAATGGTTTTGGTTTTCAAACCTTAAAGTTCATATAACCTATGTTCTTCCTCCGATTATTTTCTTTGTCCATTGAAAAGTCAAACTGAATTAAAGTTCAAAAACAAAAGCATGTCGATTGATTCTGCTATCTACGACATTAACAACATAATTTGTAGCCTTGACACATCAAAGAAACTAACTAAGAATCACTGGTTTAAGACCATTGATGCAGGTTCTTCATTGGGTTGCATTTCGATTTATGAAAATAACAGGAAGGCGACATACCTCAAATGGATCCCTCCCAACTGTGACAGAATAAAGCTAAATGTTGATGCTGCTTGCATACAAAATGGAGAAGCTGCTGGAGGTATGATCATCAAATATCATAATTGAGATATAGCTAAAGGTCTGGGAAAAACGTTTGGAAAGTTGTCTCCAATCATGAAAGAAACTCGCGTTTTACTGGAAGGTCTGTTGTTGTGCCGAGAAAATGGTTGGTTGAAAGTCGACATTGAATCAGACTGTCAGGCTTTAATCATTTATATGGCCAAGGGGAAGAGTCCCTCGTTCTTGAAGTCTCTAATTTCAATTTGCAGAAGATTAATTCACCCTTAAATGTCTATCAAGTTCATTCCTCGTATTCAAAACAGAGCCGCAGATTGGCTCGAGAAATGGACGCTAAAGTGGTGAACAACTGTGTTTCATTTATGTACTTGACTCACTCAGTGTCTCTATTAGGGATCATTCCCCTTCATAACTTAAGTTTTTACTACTTTTGAAACTTCAATCATTTCATAACAATACAGAAAGATGTCTTTATCTTTGGTCCAAATTGACTCCTTTCGGTGACTTATATAACTGAACCAAAAGCAGAGATTTACTTCTTTCCTTTGTTAACTGATTTATCGAAACGTAATTAAAAAAATTCTAGCGATGCATTATTAGTGTTATCTAGATAAACTCTTTTCAGTTTGTGAGTTCCAATTGTGCCTAACACGATAAATACAGAATTCAGAACCAAGTGACTCTAAACTTATCAGAACCAAGTGACTCTGACTCTAATCAGAAACTTGAAACAAGTTAAGAAATATATGGATCAATATTTTGAAACCTAAACTTAATCATGTGTGCTTAATAATTTGGTTGAATCAAATTGTTCTTTATTTTACTCTGAAACATTTCAAAGACAATTTGATGGCTCACATACAATTTGTAACTTCTTTTATTACCCAAACAAAAAACAAAGAGACGGACATGTTGTAATAAATAAATATGGAGTATGGAGTATGGAGTATGGAGTATGGATGATTGGTGATGATGTGATAGTGGGTTCCATTGGACTCGTAGGCTATAAATACCAACATCCTCTCCTTTGTTCATCACCACCACACTGAATATCTTACGACTACTACTACCTCTCTCTTTTAAGCTTTCTTTTTCTCCACTTCCTTTCTACTCGTACTATTATTATAAGTCAAAAATGGTGATCAAGAAACAAGTAGGGGTAATCTCCATCCTTGAATCGCCTCAGTCAGACATTCTGTCCAAAAGATTGTGCGCATCTTCTCTCAAAAGAAGCTTGTCAGCAGCACAAATGTCTTCTTCCTCCAAATGGCTTAATCAAAATCAAAATGTGTGTTTCTCAAAATGCCCCAGTTAAAGAAGAAGAGCACCAAAACCAATGGACAACAAAAATCATGGATATCAAGAACACAAATCTAGCTGATACATGGAATACCATTTTATCACCAAATGTTCCCAAAAATAATGTCGAAGAACCTCCTTACATTCATCCATTGGCGAAACAATTTTCCAACCGCTTAAGCGATGAAAGCCTTCAAATCTACACAGAGATTTTCGGCTCCGAATCTGGCTTCTTCTCTGAAGAACAGAATCAGCAACAACACCTGGAGGTGATGGAGAAACCAAAAATTGTAAGCAAGTATAAGAATCATACAAAACGATCTTTTCCTCCTGCCATTCCTTCGCTTTAAAGTCGATTGACCCCACACCGATCCAATGGACGTTTGGTTGTTGAAGCTTTCTCTGTTGAATCACGCTGTAATTTTCAAGCTCAGCGTGAAGAGGGCAGACTTACTCTTACTTTGCCTATTCAAGAAATGGAAGAAACAAAAGAGTTGGAGGAGGATGAAAACATTGCTATTGCTGCTGTGATGTTACCAAAGTTGTCAAGTGGAGGAGTAATAAGTGTCCATAGGCCAGTAGCTCTTCTTTTGATGAATAAGTCTTTATTCGTCACTAATGTTAATCCAATCATTTGGGCTAACAAATCACTTCTACCGCTGGAGCAGCCTTCTGCAGTAATTACCGTTTTAAGATCACATTTCCTATGTAATTAGCTTCCATTTACTGTAATATGTATGTTATTATTCGGCGTTTTTTTTTTAAATTTTTGCGATATAAACACTTTTTATATGTATAAATTTTATAGTTTTTTATACCAATATATATATAAAACGCTTGAGTATGGATTGGAATAACTAATTATAAACAATAGTTATTCCCGTCCAATAAAAAATATTTTTTAATGTAGATTAAGGGTCAAGCTATATATACCCAATTCAGGTTTAAGTATACCCAATTTTAAGTATACCCAAAGTTGATCTAAATATATCCATTTTTTTCCAAACATACCCTTTTCTAGGTATATAAGCCAATTTTTTTTACTAACTTCCATCCACAACATTTTCCCTACACTTTCTCTCACTTCCCTCACTTCTCTCTGACTCTCAAACTCTCTTCACTTAAACACTCTCACTTCTCTCTCAATTTTTCCGGCGAGCCACCACCACCACCACCACTCCTCCTCCCCCTTCATCATGGTGAAGAACAAAAACCCCCCACCACCACCTACGTAAGTTCCGTAATCTAAATTTGTTTGTTAATTTTGTTAGTTTTAGGTATGAATTTAAGATTTACGGTAGAATTTAGGCTCCAATTAGGCAAATTATTAGGGTTTAGTGGCCATTTTCCAGCCAAGTTCCCGGCTGGAAAATGGCCGGCATAGGGCACCAGTGGTGCTGCCCAAGGCCCACCACCGGTGCGAGCAGGTGTGCCGCTCGATACACCTGCTTTGTACCGAGCAGCACAGGCACCTGTGTCGCTCGGCACAAGGTGCCCGTGCCGCTCGGTACGGCTTGTTGTGTACCTATGTTGCGCAGTTTTTAAAAAAAATTGTCGAATTAGACTTTTAGAGGTTTTACTTTTGCATTTTTTACAAAAAATTGCAATTTATAATAATCTAATTTGTATAGGGAGCTCGGTTGCGAACTAGAGTGTTGATATTTTTAATTTTGTGGGTTACATCATATGTTACTGTTATTAATTTCGTGGTTTGCTTTGTATTTTTGTACGTCAGACGCGGTTGAGGAGCGACGTCTTCCTCGATCTAGGGCGTATCCCCTTGGGTCACGGGCGCCACCCCCGGGGAAGAGTCTAAAGACTGTACGGGCCGTCGAGGATGAGCGGGTCCACGATGCCAAGCGCGGACGAGATTTAGTTGAGGACTCTGAGACTATTCGTCTTAGGGAGGAGGAGGACAGGATAAGGAGTGATCGGTCTTTGCGCCGAATCAACCATGGTAAGAGGAAAGAAAAATCCACAGAGATTGCGGTCAATGATATCAGAGGCGGAGGCTCCTCACGACGAGAGACGTCTTCATCACACCGATCACCACCTCCCACTGCTAGTGATCCACCACCTCCCTCTCCCGCTCGCAGAGGTCCTTCCCCTGCGCATACTAGTACACATCCACCACCTGTTAGTGATAGGGTGGATGCCACTGGGGACCCTGAGCTGGACACCATCGATAAGGAGCATATCGATGTGATCCACACAGAGGAGCAGCGAAAGACGTTTGCATTTCTCAAATGCAACAAGATACCTTTGTTTCCTCACTACAAGGAGCACGAGGCGTACCACGTCTTCATAGGACAAGTAAGTACCAAACTATTAAACGTCTAGTGTAAGGTTTTACTATTATTATTTTCTGACCTAGTTTTTTATTTACAGGGTCCCACTACATTAGGCATACAGGCACATTATAATGTGCTTCATATGTGGGACCTCAGTGCTCAGCCAGAGGTGCAGCGACATTTGGCGCAGACTCCTTTTGGTCCTCTTATAGCCCACTTGCCTCAGTACTTCACGCACTTCGTGCTTGATGAGGTTTTTGTTGAGCGTTGGCATCAGGCGACCAACACGTTCCATTTCTCATTTGGGGAGATGACGATTACCCTCGACGATGTCAGCTGCATTACAGGTCTCCCTGTAGTTGGCCGGACCTTGGATGTAGTCACGACTCCACGTGATGAGGCATACAGCTACTATGCTAGTATGTTAGGTTTGACAGTGGATGAGGTCCGCGCAGAGATACTGTCCACTAGAGGCGTTGGTTTCAAGATCAAGTGGTTGCATGAGACTTTTACCAGGGGTTGCTACGTTGAGGAGACTGATGCTGAGACTATCCGCCAGGTATCACGAGCATACCTTATGTTCTTATTTGGTTGCACTATTTTTGCGGATAATAGTCAGAAAAGCGTCAAAGCTGACTACTTGTACGGGTTGTCGAATATGGATTTTGGGTTGTGGAACATTGCATGCGGTACGAGTGTATTGGCATTCCTTTTCCGTGGTTTGGTTGATGCTTCGAAAGCATCCAAGCATAACCTTTATGGATTTGTATATATGCTTGATTGCTGGATTTATGACCACTTCCCCGCGTTCAGAGCCTCAGAGAATGCGGACTGCGTAGCGAGGCAGCCTAGGATTGTGAAGTGGCTACCGAAGCGGATTGTTTGGCAAAACATCCGCCCCAAATCGGCTGTTTGTACTCTCCTTGCAGATCAGAATGAGATAGCTGTAAGTGTTTAAATTTTATCAGTCATGAACATTTTAATATTAAGTTTTATTTTTTAAAACAATCGAAGTGTTTTACTTTTTTAGAATAGGTCATATTTGAGCCATACCAGGACATTAGAGTCCATTTCCCCGTGCAGGAGATCCGCACCATCATTTATCCTTTGCGGATGATGAGCATTGTCGAGGACTACATGCCTGATCGGGTTATGCGCCAGTTCGGACGGGTTCAGGATGAGCCCGAACTCCCACTTGTACTCCGACCGGGTTACAAGAAAGGAGCTTTAGCGAGGTACACGTGGCGAGAGAGTGCATGGCTAGATTGGCGTCAGCACTTGGTTTCTGAGGATCGGTTGACCGTTACCATTGCCACATATAGACAGTCTGCGACGAACACCTACTGGAGGTACCTGGCTAAGTATGGTTGGCATACTATTACTCCACCAACACGTACTATGGACGACAGATTGCTAGACGTTGTTCGCTCGATTGTTAATATGCCTGTAGAGCGTGGGGAAGCGGGTGCGCGTAGGTGGAGAGATAAAGTCCTGCAGCTCTTCTCTCCTTGGTTGTTTGTCCTTATTATTGGACTTGTTTTAGCTTTGTTGTGATCTATCTTTTTCATGGACGTGGCAGTTGTTTATCCATTCGTAGGATTTGTTAAACTATCATATTTTGTATTATGACATCTACTATGTTATTTCTATCGTTTCCTTTAGATTTCTTAAACTTAATTTGAATTCCTAATTACAATTTAGAATCCGCAAATGAACATAAATCGTACCATTCTTACCATCAAACCTTTAAACCATAACAATAATTTAACAAAATTCATCAACCGTCATAAAAAAATACCATCAAACCCACTCCAATCCATGCCCTAAGACTTACCTTTTTAAACCAAAACAAAAAATATTCCAAAAAAATTACAAGTTATTGTGCATCATTAGTACGCAGTCAGTAGTACCTATGGTGCGCTGTACCATCGGTAAAAGGGGCATGTACCGATGGTACCTCCCCCTTTTACCTATGGTACCATGCACCGGTCGGCATGCCATGTACCGACCGGTGCATGGCACCATCGGTACACAGTAGTGTGCACCGATGGTGCCTCACACTGTGTACCTATGGTGCAACCTTCATGCACCATAGGTACACAGTATGGTGTACCATCCGTACACTCGACTGTGCACCATAGGTACACTCGATTGTGCACCATAAGTACACTCCACTGTGCACCATAGGTACACAGTAGACAGTACGTATGATGCGCAATTGAAACTTGGAAATTTTTCCCAGTTTTGTTTCCCGCGTTTTCTTTTTTCGCGCTCTTAAATTCCCGCCAAATTAACCTTTCATTTTTATATTTAAAGAAGTCTATCTTACAACACCAAACACACAAAACTCTCCTTCAAACATATTTGAGGTCTTTGTTAATGGGTTGGAGTGTGTTTGATGATGCTCATCTACTCAAGGCTGCAAAAGCTGTGAAGTTCAAACGGTCGGACGATAATACCGATGAGTTCTTCGATGAAGTTTTGTGTATGATGTATTTCATGTACGGCGAAATGTATGCGTCTAGACAAATGCCTAAATCTCGTACTCGTGAGGAGGTAGCCACGAGGTACAAGTGTATAACTAGTGGACCGATGTTCTTGGTGTTTAACGAGCCCCCAGAAGTTATGAACGAAGCATTCGACTCCTTCGGTTTAATGATCATAGACTATTTGTCTTTAGAGATGGCAGAATACATTCATTCTCAAATTGCCATGAATGAGGAAACAGTTCGTATTCTCAGCGACAATGGAGGCTATGATTTTGACTAACTGCCTGTTCAATCTCAAGTTAACTACTCATGTTTGTGCGTTGTTGTTATTGCGTGTTTGTAACGTTTGATATTAAGTTATGAAATGATTAGTTGCATATCGTTATAAGTTGGTAAATTTCATGAATTACGGTCAAATAATGTAACTACAAAACGTTATGATAAAGTAAACAAAGTTCTAAACAACATAAATCCGTCCAAAAGACATAAAGCGACCAAAAGACATAAATGTGTTCGAAACATGAACATAAATCCGACCAATAGATATAAATCGACTACTAAAATTCATCAAGATTAGTTACTTCTGGAATGAACAAACTGGCTTTCTCCCTTCGAGTTCCGTGTATTTTTTTGCAGCGACCAACTATTGGTAGCTCCCAATGCGTAGCCTCTTCACTCTTCAACTTCTGCTATGTAGGATGTATGCGTGCGCAAAGGAAAAGGGGCTTGATTGATAGCTTTTTAATACTACTTAAATTAGAACCAATAATTGAGTAATATAGTTGTAAGTGAAAACATAGCCATAAATCGAATGACTTACATTGACGAAGTGGTTAGTATCAACAAATCCAAACCCAATAGCACGTCTTCGGGCCATAATGGGGGGTTTACCGCGCAGAGGTAATGCTGGTGTCTCGTAGTAGTTTATACTTTCTGCAACCTTCAGGTAATCCTGTTTACCGTTATAAATCTTGTTGTATGTGTCATAGTTTTCCATGAGTTCATCGTATATTGCCTTCCGAACATCTCGCCAACCTTCTTCATGACCATACAACCCAAATGAAACTACTCTATATCCACAATGACCATCTGCCTTAACATCATTTATACCCGATATAAAAAGGTTGAAGTGATTCGGAAACCAACGCAAAAAACCTTTTGGGTCGTGTATTAGTTCTGTGACTCGATCAATGGATGATTGTACGATATTGCTAGCGCGCGAGGCAATGTGAGAACTACGGGTACGAGGTACTTTAGGCACATCTGCCCGAATCGTATTTGCACTAGCAACTGCTTTACCCTTTTAAACTTTTGGCGGTTTTAAAGAGTTCATGATTGAGTCATGACTAGCTTTATCCTCATCTAGCTCGTGTTCCCAGAAGCATTTATCCCGTTTAGTGGATGATGTATCGACAACTAACTTTCTTTTCACTTGTGAGCGGCCTCGGTGTTTCTTCTTCTCCAATGGCTCTAGCAATGAGGATGTTTCAGGATATACAACTTCAAACCATTTCTTGTAAATGTGTTTTATACAGCTTTCATCTTTTGTCTCCATAACATCGGTTACTAGCTTTTGCAGATCATCTTTGAGAATTTCCATGGTCGTACGGAATGAACGAGGCATTATTTCTAACCTTGTCTAGTGGATGTGAAAAACATCTAAAGAGGCAGAAATTCCGTCTTTACGCCACTTGCGGACCTGGTGATAGCAAGGTATACCATGGGTAGATTTTACAGCGCATATACAGACGACATTGTCTTTAACATCCGACCCATCTTGAATAGCGACCATATTACTATGTTCGGCCTTCTCTACTTCGTCGAAAAATAGTTCTAACGCCATATGGGAAACCTTGCCTCGAATTTCATCAAAAAGTTTATCCGCGAACTTATGCAATGCTATATAACGACTCTTCTCGAACGACGACCTAATGGCAGCATGTTGGATTTCAACAAGCGAATGAACCCTCTCTCAAAATAACTCGAAGTTTAATTTGCTTGTACGTATGTAACGCTTTAGGTTAGAATGAGAACTCTCGACGCGGTTAGTCGTGCAATGTTCTAAATGCAAGTTATTGTTCGTCTTCCAAACAACGAATTTGTCAATGTATTTATCGAGCCATGATTTTTCAGTGTATTCAATTGCAAGAGGTTAATCTTTGTACTCCATTAGCATGTCCCATCGAGCGTGATCGAATTCAATCTCTAATGCTGCATACGCAATCTTCTTCCAAGCAGAAACAAATTTCACATGATCACTTTTCTCGAGGAAGTATTTTCTAATTTTCCCCTGAACATTCTGTGCTATGTGCCATCGACATAACATATGCGTTGTCTCTGGGAATACAACTTCTATGGCGTTCATCAACGCTAAATCTATGTCGGTTAGGATGACCCGAGGTTCTTCAATTCCGTGAATGGAAATCAAAGACTTTAAACACTCTAACACTCATTTGAAGTTGTTTAACTTCTCACCGGACATGAAGGCAAATACCGCACAAAAAGTCAATCCAGTACACGTCACACCCACTATCTCGAATAATGGCCTACCATATCGTATGACTTTATATGTACTATCCATTATCAAAACTGTTAGAAATGTCCGCAAAAGGTCAACACTAACGGTATGGGGAAAAAACAAATCTGTAATGATTTGTCCACCGTCTTCACCAGATTTATGCCATTCATAATAATTATGTGACTTCAGCTCCCCCAACAAGAACTGGAGTTGTGACCTACCCGCCTTTTTTAAAACCCTACTTTTCTGGCGTGCATTGTAGATCGCCTGCATGGTAGAAACATTATCTTCGTTCAACTTCTTAACACCATTCAGTATGTCTCTCAGGTTAGTACCAATGAAGGTCGCTCGTTCAACATATTCTATCTCTTCATCATTCAAACGGCCAGCAAAAGCATGAACATCTAGATGTTTTGAAGTCTCATGGTTATGAATACCACCTTTCACTTCTAACTTCCATTGATCTGGTTCAACCATTAACCCGAGAAGCTGAAATGTACAGTCAATCTTTTTCGTTCCTGTAGACTTCTGTTTACGGTCTTTTTCTGCTACTCTTGGAGTATATTCCCCACCCCCCCCCTCTCTCACACTGGAAATACATCCTCGGACTTTTTCTACTGTTTACTTTGTCGTGCCGACTTATGTTGATAACCATACCATAGAGTTTTCTTGTCTTCGTAACTCATGTTACCAACGCGTCATGTGTGTAGAACTCGGTAGTGAAGAACAAATGACTGTAGTCAGTAACGAAAGGTGTCTCAGTCCCATTGGCGATTTAGATATTAATTTTCTTGTCGAGGCTAAAAAGGTCAATAAAAAATCAAACAAAAATCAAAAGTTGATTTTGAGTATACTTAAACCTGAATTGGATATATATAGCCATACCCGTAAATTAATCTTAGAACCATCTAAAATATTTGTAGTGCTTTCTATTTGTCACTATATATATAGAAGAAAACTAAATTAAACTTTATCTCTACTATACCGTTCTATTTTTATTTTATTTTTTTGTTAAAATTGCGTTTTATTTGTGACTAAGTATAAAAGAAAACTAAATTAATCTAATATGATACAATAACCCAACTGTCAGAGCGGTGATCAACTGTTTTTCCTTTCTAGGCTGCGCTCCAATACTATCACTTAGTTTACATTTTTACCA
This sequence comes from Limnanthes douglasii subsp. nivea, assembly GCA_036936605.1. Lineage (NCBI taxonomy): Eukaryota > Viridiplantae > Streptophyta > Magnoliopsida > Brassicales > Limnanthaceae > Limnanthes > Limnanthes douglasii. The sequence goes on along the minus strand of JAUPFV010000002.1, from coordinate 71,397,077 downwards.
CTTCTAAAATTTCGATGATTTCATTAAAAATACAATATATATATATATATATATATATATATATATATATATATATCCAGATTTACTACTTGTTATCCATGAATAGTGGTGTAAAACGGTTTGAACCGCGAACCATCAGAACCGTTTAAATCAGAACCACGGTTTGCGGTCCTGGCGGGTTGCAGTCCTGGCGGATTGCGGTCCTGCCGGTTTGCAGTCCTAATGGGTCAGTTTCGCAGTTAAACCGCCAGTTCAAACCACCAGATAAACCATTTAGGAACCGTTTATCAAAATATTTTATAATGTTATTTAAAATTAATTTGTAAGTGTTAATTGAATCTAATTTCAATAATTGAGATACATACGGTATAAACGAGTTAATTATGCTATTTCATGTATTTTAATTTAAATATGTTATCATTTTAATCGAAATTTTATAATCAAGCAATTACATTCTAAAAAAATAATTGTAATTTGATTTTGATATGTTTGATTATATTTATGTATTTAAGATATTTTATTTATTATTAGGTAGATATTAAATAAAATATATGCATCTACTTGTATTTTGATTAAAACTTTCAATATTTGTAAAAATATAAAAATAAAAAATTGATGGTCTTAAACAAGATATCGTAAAGAACATAATTGTAAAATGATTTGTATATTGTTTGAGCATACTAGATATTTAAGATGTTATATTTAATATTATGTACATATTAAATAATATATACCTATTAGACATATACTTGTATTCTAATTTTAAATTAGTAGGTGATTCTTTAGATTCTTTCAAGCTTGAAGTGTTTATGATTAGATGAATTATATAGTTTATTGTATTTTCGAATTATTCAATATTAGAAGTTTAAATTTAAATTTTTTAGAATTGTATAATTATATGCATAAACATAAATTACTTGTAAATAACAAAATAAAAATTGAAAGCGAAAGTGATTTAAATAACATTTAATAAAAAATAGAATCAAAACAAACAATTCATTAAAAATAAAAACCAAACAAGTAACATAGTTGTTCAATCAAATAAAAAAGAAAAATATTACAACGATAATGACAATCAAATGCAAAAAACTAAGGAGCTTCATCGTTGTTGTTGTTGTTAGGTGGTGGACCTTGCAAATTCATGTTCTCCATCATCTGTCGCATATACTCCGACTGTTCGGCTTGAGAGTTTGCAAATCGCTCATTCCATTGATCTTGTCCATGATGTCACTGCTCGTATTGACCATGCCACTACTCATATTGACAATGCCACTGCTGGAGGTGACCAAGTTGATCATTCACCCCTACTTGCCACTGTTGTATCTGGCTAAGCTGGACATTTTACCCCCCCCCCCCCTGCCAATTTTGAAATTCACTTTGTCATTTTGTAAAATCATCATGCCATTCCTTTTGTTGAGTATGCGCAAATTGCATATAATCCATATGCTGCTGATGCGAAAACTTAGCAAATTCGCGACCGGTTCGTCTTTCTTGTGGCGGTACTCCAGAAGAACCGCAAATAGCATTTGGATCGAAAGGCGCGTGAGCCTGAACTCGATACTGAGTAGGTGGATTTGGAGGTTTTGTAAGACCGTTCGCAGTCCATATCTGATTCAACTCGGGTCTATGGTGGTTCCATGCCTCCAATTTCGACATCAACTCTCCATCCCAAGAGTATATTTCCTGCAAATGCAAAGAGTTTCTACCTATAGCACTAGTCGGCCTCACCTTCATCGGAGTGTACATACTCACATCAGCTCCTTTCGAAACAAGCAAGTAACTCAGTATCATCCCATAAGGTAGTTTATCCGTACCACACCTCGTAGCCATATTTCGAATCATCAAGCTAGGTAAACTAATTATTCCTTGATTTCGGGCGATGAAAGCAGTAACAAATGTTTGAATATATGAAAGCTGCGAATCATTGTTACTAGGGGGAATAAATATACTATTTACCAATTTCAAAGCTAATTTCACATTAGCATCCAAATTACCCCGCATGGCTCAAAATTCACTGCAAATTTTCGGAGCTTCCACACCAGGACAAGTAAGAAACTCTACTGCTTCTTCGTAAGACATATGCCAATCAGCACCCCAGATCGAAGGGCGATAACTAATAGAAGGTAGTTTATTACCGGTATATATATCATGGGTTGGAACGGAAAAAAGATCTTCGAAATCAGTTTCAAAAAAACTATAGGGTTTACCATCAACCAAACAATTCATTCCTAAACCTCTACCATTTGGATCATTCTCAATTAATTTTACGGTGGCATAAAACTTGCGTACTAGTTCTAGATACCAATCACATTTGAATCTAGCAAGTGTCATCCAACTTAGGCCATTATTAGGTTCAATAAGTTTGAATTTTTTTTGCATACCCTCTACTTGGATCAGTTCATCATAGTCCTAATACATACCCGACCAAATTTTGGTTACACTTCGTCCTCCTTCCGGATTACGGATGCGAAGCTCCCCTTCGCCGCGATGTTCGATAGCCGCGCTCTCCGTTACCTCCATCTCTTCATACAGCAAATCTTCGATCTCTCTCGTTCGTCTCGAGGTTGATTCAACTCCTCCACCGTGATGGGCTTGCTTTGATCTTTTCGAAGACATTTAGCGAAACCTGAAATTTAAAATAGTGTTTGAAAATTATAAAAATAATTTAGAGAAGTGTAGTGGAGAAGAGATAGATTTGTAGAAGAGAAGGGATAGGTTTGTAGTGGGGAAGAGATAGATTTGTAGTGGATAAGAGATGGATTTGTAGTGGAGAAGAGAAATATTTGTAGTAAAGAAGAGATAGATTTGTAGTGGAGAAGAGATAGATTTGAGGTTGTGTGAAAAATAGAATAGGAAGTAGGTAGTATTTATAGGAATTTTTTTTCTTCCATACAGCCGTTAGATGACGTCATCGTGCGGACCATCCGGCCAGGCGTGCGGATGGTCCGCACATTCGAAATGGTAACGGCTAGTTGAATTCAACTAGCCGTTGAGGTCCGGGGTATCCGGATCGATATCCGGATAGTCCGAATTCTCTGTCCGGACGTCCGGACATTTCGTCCGGATGGTCCGGAATTTTTTATTATTATTATTTTTGTTTTTTTTCTCCCCTATAAATGGAGGAGACCCAAAATCAATACTCACACCTCTCCAACAACTCTCTACTTCTCTCTAAATCTATCTACTTGTTCGAAAAATTCTAGAAAACTATAATTACTTATTTTACATATTCTACTTCTACTTTCGAAATTGTTTGATTTTTGTTTTTCCGCAAATTGTTTCTTAGTTGTTATTGGTCTAAATTTAGTTGTTCTATCTTTTTATTAGTCTAAATTTATATTTTATTATTTGCAATATTAATTAGTTCCCATTAGTATTTTATTGCATATTCAAAAAAAATTGTTATTAGTTTTAAAATGAATTCAAAACGTAGAAATACTAGGATAAACCCACCCTCTAATATGGATCTCAATACCATAGATGAATTTTCTACAGATTTCCCTCACGTTGACACACTCTCCTCCCACGAAAGTGGTGGTGGAAGTACTAGTGGTGGGTCGAGATCTCGTAAGAAAACATCTTGGATTTAGAAACACTATACTTCATCAGAAGATGGTTATTCTAGTATTTGTAACGTGTGCAAAAAATGTTATCTTCATGTAAGTGGAAATAGAAATATGGGCACTAGCACTATGGTAAAACATTTATTGAAACATCAAGTATATGATCCTACAAAACCTAACCCAAATAATGTTTGCATGAACCCTCAAACAGGTCTTCCTTTTGAGTTTAACCACGATACGTATAGGGAAGAAACAATGATTTATGCAGTCGGTAGTTTACAACCATTTAGTTTTGGGGATTCTTGGAGATACGAAAATTGGATGCAAGCTGGGGTAAACCCACAGGCAAAACGCATTCCACGTAGCTCTTTGCGATCGCTAGCCTTTAAATATTATTTAAAAAGAAAAAAAGGCATTATTCAAACTATGCTGACTTTGCCATGGAATATTTCGATTACTAGTGACATAGCTACTTTTACTGATTTTGATATGGTATATGTTACCCTTCATTGGATGGATGCCGAATGGGTCCTCCAAAGGAGAATTATATGGTTTGAATCAATTGGGAAGCATAACGCACAATTAATTAGGGAGAGTATGATTGAATGCATGAATGTTTATGGCATTAAAAACACGATTATGTCTATTTCGTTGGATAATGCAGCTTCTAATATTAATGCTATAAAATTGCTTATACATGATTGCAATCCCCCTTTTCCAAAATTGTTTCACACCAAATGTTTATGCCACGTACTTCAATTAATTGCGAAAGACGGAATACGTAAGGTTATAGGTGATTGTATTGCCCCTATAAAAAATGGGATCCTATTTTCCTCGACATCCGCAGCTAAAAAAAGAACCTTTAAAACACGTGTTACTTCAAATGGGAAAAAATATAATAAACTTATATTAGATGTCGAAACTAGATGGAATTCTACTTACACAATGCTTTCACGTGCAGATGTTTTTAAAGAAGAGATTATGACGCTTTATAATGCATCTTATCCTGAAACACCAATTGACAACGAACATTGGAAATATTGTGCACACATGTTAAGATTTTTAAAACTTTTTAAAGAAAACACTCTAACCTTTTCTTCACAAAATCAACCTAATGCTCATTTGGCCCTTTTCACGATTACTAATCTTGCCATGCATATGAATGAATTTAGATCAAATTATATATGCGTAGACATGGTGCCCGAAATGGAATATATGTTCACAAAGTATTTTCATCCAATCCCTGATAGTTATTCATTTGCTTGCCTTTTAGATCCTTTTTCACGAAAAGATAAATTTGAATGGCTAGTTAAATGGTTTTATAAATCTGTACACTTTTCTACAACTAAACCACCAAAAGAACCAATTGACCCTGAAGGGTATATTACCGATATATATGAATGTTTGTATAATATCTATGATAAGTATGCTGCAAGATATAGATCAAATTCAACTACAAATGTAAGGAGTAGTAACAATAGGGGTAGAGGGAGATGTTCTACTAACTATGTTCAAATGGCAATGTTACGAAGCAATGAATTTACATAAACCCCTCAATCTGATAATGAGTTGTCTAGATATTTGAGCACTAGGTTTGATTTTACGAATTTTCCAAACAAAGGTATTGAAGATATCATAAGATGGTGGGGTACCAAAATTGAAGAGTTTCTTATTCTTTGCAGGATTGTTAAAGAGATTTATGCAATATTTATGTCTACAGTTGCAAGTGAGTGTGCTTTCAGCCAAGCGAGGTTGCAATACATGACTAAGAGAACAAGATTGACGGGCAAAGCACTTGGAGTGCTTGTGGCAGTCAAGGATTGGACAGCGGCGGATAAAAGGGTGCAAGATAGAGAGTTTAGAGACGAAGTGAACATAGACGACATCTTCGAAGATTATCCGGATGATTACGAAGATACACTTGAACAAGAAATTGCGGAAGAAAACGAAGCTGAAGGTGAATCAAGTGAGGACGAAGATTTTACTTACAAGACGACGAAGCTGGAGATGAATGATGTTTGTAATAATTATTTACTATTTTGTATTGTAATTTGAAAACATTTGTACAACTCCTGGCCCGCAAGAGTATAAACTGTGGACGGCTAAATTATCCAAAAAAAAAATTTACCTTTTATTATAATAACAACAACTTTACCTAATCACAAAAATAAAATTCAAAATGTAATATTAAAATTATAACAATATAACTTAAAAATAATAAATAACACTTGTTATATTTAAAACCTAATCACAATAATAAAATTTAAAATGTCATATTAAAATTATAACAATATAACTTGTAATATGTTTGCATGATAAAATATGATTTTGGTTTAAAAGATAATAACAAACACTTGTAATATTTAAAACCAAATCACAATAGTAATCAAAATGTAATACTAAAATTATAACCATAGAATTTGTAATATTTTAACATGATAAGATATAGTTTTGGTTTGTAATATTAAAATCAACACTCCTAATATTAGATCTAAAAACATAATAATAATATTCAAAATATGATAATAACATAAGTAATATTTAAAATTTTGGACTATATAATATTTAAAACACTTAAAATATTAGTAACCAAAACAAATTAATATTAACCAAAATGTAATAATAATTTTATAATAATATCCAATATCTCAATATTTTTTAAATATGACATTTTGATTATAAATAAATTAAAACATTTGTAATATTTACAAATAAATCGCGGTTTTATACAAATACATCGTGGGTTTGCGGTTTTGCCGGTTTGCAGTCCTGCTGGTTTACTCCTTATGCGGTCCTGACGGTTTGCGGTCCTAACGGTTTGCGGTCCTAATTGGCCAGCTTCACAGTTAAACCGCCCGTTCATAAAGAGATTATCAGCTTTGAACCGCGGTTCCTGAACTATTTGCCACCCTATCTATGAATGATTTATATAAGTAAACAAAAACCCGTAGGGTTGAATCTAGTAGTATAAACAATACTAAACATCAACTAGTCTAGTACCACGACTCTAAACAAACCTATAACTTCGATAGGTAACCATATCTTTATAATTCGAAATGCCGAGGCTCAACTAATGAACTATCGAAACCAAATGAGAACAACTTTTGGTGTTTATTTTTTGTGTTGTACAAGATGCTCTTTACTAATAGATATACATATATGTGAGTTCTAATTGCAAGCTAAGTCTAAGTTTCACCGAACAGCTAACAAGCACAGGGTCAGTTGGGTGAAAACTCAAATGGAGTGTGTTTTTGTAACTTGAGTATTCTATACCAAACTTAATTCATAAGTAACTTATTTCATTTGTATCAAATTGTTGCTCTTTGCTAATAGATATACATATATGTGAGTCTAAGTTTCACCGAACAGCTAACAAGCACAGGGTCAGTTGGGTAAAAACTCAAATGGAGTGTGTTTTTGTAACTTGAGTATTCTATACTAAACTTAATTCATAAGTAACTTATTTCATTTGTATCAAATTGTTATTTATTTTAATGTAAAATAGATATGTCGTTCACTGGCGGAGCCAGAATTTGATCCTATGAAACTTTGGTTATTAAAAGAAAACAAATTTTTAGGTTTTTATGCACCGTGTATGATTTTTTTTGGTTAACTAGTGTTTTTTGTATTCATGAATCCCTTATCTATTATTGGTTATTTTCTTCAGTATTTTGTCAATCTATAATCATGAGCAGACCAAAATTATCGGGCTTGACTATGCTGCCTCACATTTAGGTCTTTTTATCTTAGTTATTTTTTACTTATCTTCATATACTGTGTGTGTATCTTGACACATCTTTGATTGTGTTGAGATCTATAAGAGTCGAGAGACGACAAATCTATGATATAGTCAATGTTTTTAAAAGTGTTGGAGTAAGAATTTTTTCCTTCTATTTTCGAATTTAACTTACTTACCTAGTGTTGAAATTAGGTTCTTGTGAAAGGAGAAAAACAGTATACATGGTAATGATTTAGAACAATCACTTGTGGTTTCTAAAGCACATACAAGATCTTCTAAATTAGCTCTATTTATATTTATTAACTTATTTAGAATAGTGTTTAATATATAACACTGTTACTATAGTGATACCATTTCATATATTGTAAACAGTATTTTGATATATATTTATTTATTTATTTATTTATTTATATTTAGTATGATAAATAATATAATAAATTGGATCGATGAGTCATTTGAAATTGAATCGTGCCAAATTACCAAATTATTATGTTTTTATCTTTAAATATATAGTAAAGATAACCGTTTAAATATAAATTAAAAGTAACTCGTTGAAGTTGTAGTTAAAAAGTAAGCAACTAAATATATATTAAAGGTAACCTACTAAAATTGTAGTTAAAAAACAAATTTATATTATTTATTTAGATTAGTGTTCAATATATAACACTATTACTATGAAATGCAATTAGTGATACCCATGGATCCCATTCTAGCTCTACCACTTACGCAGATACCGTCTGATGGCTCGTAGATAGGGATAGCAATGTAGATTTTGTTCCGTTCGGTCTAATCCGATTAGATTTTGTCCGATCCGAATATAAAACAAACCGGTTACGTGTTATAAAATTATAATTGGAAGAGTTGGATTTGAATTTTTATTTTGTCTAATCCGATTCGAAAATTAATATATATATATATATAATATAATATAATATAATAAATATTAAAATTGATGTTTTTGGAGAACTCGATTTAACCATGGAACATAAACGGATGTCCTCGAATTTAAAATTTAAAATATCAATGCAGAAATAGGTCGGGCCTCAAATGTCAAAAGCGGATTTGGACCGATATCATACAATAATTCAACTAACTTGTGAACAACTGTTCCTCATTTCTGTTCCGAAGGTTTGGATTCGTTGAGTGTCTCTACTAGGGATAATTCCCTTCTTAACTTTAATCTGTTTCTCCAAATGAATAAAACAGCTGTTTCTCAAAAAGTCGCGGTTAAAGAAGAACAAACTTTATAATGAATTACTTCGTGCTATCTAGATGCTCTTAGTCTTAGATATTGGCTCTTAGATGTTGAAGTTTGTTAGTTTGAACAGTAAGCGGTAAGCAACTCCTATCTAACGCGACAAACGAAGGGGTCACATGGGGTCTGAGATTCAGACCCAACTGACTCTGTTACGAAATATAGAAAGACGGGCAAGTTGCGATTTGTTTCTTCCAAGGTAAGTATTATGTATGTTGGTTGTATCAAATTATTGTTTATTTTAAGTGTAAAATAGATATACGGATGCGGTTTGATTGCTCGTAGTTACAGAGAGAGTTATTTCTAAAAGTGAAAAAGAAATTATTTATGTTCATGAATCTAATTCGTCTTACCCAAACAAAAAGCAAAGAGAGAGACATGTTGTAATAAATAAAAAAATATAGAATATAGAACATGGAGGAATGAATGAAAGGTGATGATGTGATAGTGGGTTCCATTGGACTCCTATAAATACCAATTCCTCTCCTTTGTTCATCACCACCACTGAATATCTTACTACTACTACCTCTCTCTCTTAAGCTTTCTTTTTCTCCACTTCCCTCCTACTCGTACTATTATTATTATTATAATTCAACAATGGTGATCAAGAAACAAGTAGGGGTAGTCTCCATTCTTGAATCGCCTCAGTCAGATATTCTGTCCAAAACATTGTGCGCATCTTCTCTCAAAAGAAGCTTGTCAGCAGCACAAATGTCTTCTTCCTCCAAATGGCTTAATCAAAATCAAAATCAAAATCAAAATCAAAATGTGTCTGTTTCTCAAAATGTCCCAGATAAAGAAGAAGAGCACCAACACCAATGGACAACAGAAATCATGGATACCAAGAACACAAATCTGGCTGATACATGGACTTCCATTTTATCACCAAATGTTTCCAAAAATGATGTAGAGGAGGAACCTCCTTATGTTCATCCATTGGCGAAACAATTTTCCAACCGCTTAAGCGATGAAAGCCTTCAAATCTGCACAGAGATTCTCGGCTCCGAATCTGGCTTCTTCTCTGAAGAACAGAATCAGCAACAACTCGAGGAGGTTATGGAGAAACCAAAAAGTGTAAGCAAGTATAAGAATCACACGAAACGATCTTTTCCTCCTGCCATTCCTTCGCTTTCAAGTCGACTGACCACACACCGATCCAATGGACGTTTGGTTGTTGAAGCTGTCTCTGTTGAATCACGCTGTAATTTTCAAGCTCAGAGTGAAGAGGGCAGACTTACTCTTACTTTGCCTATTCAAGAAATGGAAGAAGCAGAAGAATTGGAGGAGGAGGAGCAGGAGCAGGATGAAAACATTGCTGCTGTGATGTCTCCAAAGTTGTCAGGTGGAGGAGTAATAAGTGTCCATAGGCCAGTAGCTTTTCTTTCGATGAATAAGTCTTTATTCGTCACTAATGTTAATCCAATCATTTGGGCTAACAAATCACTTCTACCGCTGGAGCAGCCTTCTGCAGTAGCTCCCTTCAATGCTTACGAGTATTATTGGAGGCCCAAAACAATTGCGGTCATAGACGCTAGTGCTGGACCCCAGCAATATAGCATTAAAAGGAATAAGCTATATGGATACAACAAAAGCGGTGAGGAAGGGCATGAGGAGGTGATAGAATATGATGAGTTGATGCCTTTCTTCAAGACATGCAAACAACAAAACAAATCTGTTTTCTATTGTATTACTTAGTTCTTCATTAGCCAACACTATTTTTTTTTCACAGAATTTCAATAACTAGACCATTAAGGTTGACCAGACCCATTCTCCTTCACCCATTTGTACGGTTGAGTATGCAATTTTAGTTTTCCCACTTTTTGTTTCAATGTACCCAAATGAATGAAAATGAGTTCGTATGAACTAGATTTGATAGAGGATTTGTGAGCGAGATTTTTAGGAATTTATATATGAATTTATGACGATTTCGATTTGTGTTGAATAAAGAATTATCATTCTTGCAGAAATTATGATTTACAATGATTGCATTGTTTATAAAGTTAAAAAAAAATCTAATAACCAATTATTTTGGGGAACAACATTGTTTACAACCCATCATCACTGTGAATTTTTATATAGTCTAAAAAGAATAAGGACCACTTGATGCTATTTACTACTCCTACTAAAAATTAATATACCATCATTGTACTTTCCCTTTCCTTATAATTGTGGTGTGTAGAAAAATATTGGCACACGAGTTATTAGAGGGACAACACTTTATATAATGGTTTTGTCTTTTTTGTCTATAAGCTTATGTTGTGGACCATCATGCGCATTTTTCACACCATAATTCGTTGTCTTGACGGTCCAGAAAAACAATTTCGTTTTTTTGTTTGTTTTAAAAATATATAAAAACAACAATGATTGTTAGATTAGTTGAGCAATGGAAAACATACAAAAAAAATATAGATATTTATAAAACAAAAATAAAATAAAATAGACCCGCATTTAAAAATTAGTTGAGCAATGGAAAACATAAAAATAAAATAGACCCGCATTTAAAAATTAGTTGTGCAATGGAAAACATAAAAAAAAATAGATATTTATAAAACAAAAATAAAATAAAATAGACCCGCATTTAAACTCATCAGAATCATGAACATATAAGATGAAATTAAAAAATCATATTTTACAGCAATTGTTGTTTTAGATCTGAAATTACACTGTATGTGACGTTGGCTGTCCAAATTTAACCTTTCTTTATAGACCTTTTGAACATAAGGTTTGGTTAAGGAATTAAGATACTATGTGTTAGTAATTCTAACGATGAAAAACACAAAAATACATATAGATTTTTTTTTCCCGAAAAGTTTCATAAAATATAAAGATAAACATCCAAATTAAATTTAAGATAATATTTATAGAAAAATAATGTGACTGTGTTTTTAGATTTATTATTCATTACATTTGATGATGAGTATAGTATTTACTTATTTTAGTAAGAAAACATAATCGCAAACTATCCGAATGTTTTGAAAAAAATATATTATAATAAGAAAATTAAAAAGTTAAAAAATAATTTGGTCAATGTTTGCCATCTAAATTTTTTAGTTATTTTGAAAAATGTGAAATTCTATAAAAAGGCATGTTGAAAATGTGCAGCTAATAACACATACAATTTTTATTAGAAAAAATATAGAGAAAACATTTATATCGAATAGCAAAAGATAGCATTTGAAGGGTCTCAAGTTATCAAGGATCTGGTTTTTGCACATTCGACATCAATATGAATTAGGTGTTACCAATTAATCACCATACATCAATAACTTACCCCACCGTAAACACATCGCCCACGAGAAAAATCTCACTGAGATACAAGTGCGTTCTGAAGAAGGATCAACCTATAATCAGAAAAATCGTCGTCCCAAACATTATTCAGTTCATTCATATACCAAATCTCATGCATATTAATGATAAAACCATGCTTTGACAGAAGTCGAGCCACATATCGAAGTGGAAAATGGACAACCAACTATTCTCTTAGTACGACTGAACTATCTTTTTATTTATGGAGCACTCCCTTTTGGCCATACATGGTTTGATATAACCTAACACCTCTGGTAATGGAAGAATTTGAGGTATCATCTTGCAGCACCCAAGGGCAATACAGATGATTGTGAATAGTTTCATGCGACGATTCAATCCATTCAAGATGGAAAAGTATGATGGGAAGAGAAATCTCAAAAATCACATCGACTAGTTCCTAACAACGATGCTCAAATTTGATGATAACGATTAGTTGTTATGTCGAATGTGTTTTGAAGTATTACTCTAACGTGGTTTTATTCTTGTATAACATGCTCTATTCATACTTCTGAAACCCTTTGGACCGTCGTCTAATACCACTTCATCGGAAGTAAGATAAAACGGAGAGACATAGATGTGCATATGTCATATCATTCAACCTACTTATAATATTTGACTGTCCCGTGGCTAGGTTTAATTAGGTATGCTTACTACAAATCTTCTCAATGAAATTATTCTTTCTAGAAGAGAAACCCTAGAACGTACATTCGACAACCTGTCAGAGGTTAGAAGTCGCATAATTTTTCGGGTGCGAGTACCTAGTATATTGAGCTCATTGGCATATTGAGACGAAATGAGTCAAAGGCACTCGTAAAATGTTCTGTCATGTTTCAAAGGTTTACAAAAATAATCAACATTCTCTTAGCCCAATGGAATTGATATACGAAGCTATTCATTTAAATAGATGCGACACTTATCAAAAGCATTAGAAGGACATTGATTCATTCTTGTCGTGACAGAATATTTCTAGAAATTGTATAATAAATATTAATAATTCAAATATATGTAAAATATATATTTATTCAACGAGTGTGAATGACCACCCAACCAAGATTGTTACGAGAAATAACAAAGTTTAATGCGAGATAATGAATTGTATTGCCAAAGAAGAGAGAAGTTACATTATCCTCGGTCCAGTTCCCTTGTTTATACTCCTTCTTACAGCTATCCCCATTATCCCACTACTTGACTACATTAGTTACATGTTTTCTGTCACATTTACAACATAAAACCTGGTTTTAAGGCTATTATGTAACGGTTTGACTGATTCTTATGTCGTGGCTTTGAACCGTTGCTCTGACGGTGATCTACTATGCCTAGGTTCGAATGAATCCTGCTCGCTTGACATCCCGAACGTCCTCCTAATTGTCTTTATCTCGGTCAAACTTCTAACAGCTTTATTTTGTGGAAGTGACCGAGCAGAACTAATTAAACCCGCTGCTCAGTCACTTCTCATATGCTCGGAATATATTTTTCTCGACAAGTCCTTGTCCTCATTTAAGATCTGGTCGTCTTCTTCCGATTTGGACAACCAATATTCCTGTTTGGTAAAGTTTGTCATCCTATTATTTCAACTTTCTTGTACACTTTTCAACTTCCTGGTACGCTCGAACTATAATCTGTTCTGCTCAACTCTAAATGACTATTCTCTTCGTATGAGAATTTTAAAGGCATAGACGTAAAATTATTGAATAAAGAAAAATAATATAAGAGAATATATAACGATGGCTCTAGATGACGTCAATATAGTAATGATGGAGTTTTTTTTATCCCCAAATATTGCCACGTGTTGTGTGTTACATGCACGTGTAGGCGATCATTCTAACACCAAATTTTCTTTTTTCTAAGTTAACACTTCGATTAAATGTAGCCGTTTTTAACCATGCGAAAAGTTACACTGTTAGATTAAACAAATCTACACTTGCATCTCTTTCAGAAATTGTAAATTAACTCTGAAAGGGGATACTGAAAATATTTGGAGAGTTTCTTTATCCTCATTAACAAAAGCTCTCAAACTACTTCTCCAAATTCATACTGAAAATATTTGAAAAGCTTTCTTTATCCTTATTTCTCAAAGTAACTACTTCTCCAAATTCATACACTTATCATACACGTAAAGAAGAAGGAGAAAATAATGAAAATCGTAGAGTCACACACTAAAGATCCCGCCTTTTTAGAAAGTTACTTTGCCAAAATAGCCCCTAAGTATGGGCATGTTGATGCCGCTAACCTCCTTAACTTTAGGGCTTGATATGGAATACCTAGTGATGTGACTATTAAGGTGCCAGATGCTGGAGAACATCCCTTCCAAACAAGGGAGGGTGAAACCTTTTTATTTACCAAGATGTTTGATTGGGGTCTGTGCTTGCCTTTTCTAGGATTAATTCGAGATTTCTTCAGTTTTATGGGGATATGCCCCACTCAGTTAGTAGCAAATAGCTGGAGGACTCTATTAAGTATTCTGCTTAGTGCACGTTTACTTGATATCCTGTTTTCCTGGAAGATCTGTTAGCTGTAATAGATATGGCCAAACTGGCTAACTCCTCATTCTTTTATGCTCAAGTCAATGGCATTATGAAAATTGTAGAATTGTCGAGCTCTCACAAAAACTGGAAAAATTATTTTTTATTTGTTTCTGGTAATTGGGAGCATGAGAGTGCATTGCTAAACTTGTAGCTCGAATGTATCTGGAAGACCAAATGTAAGGAATTCCCTTGGTAGAGATTTGTAATGCTGTTGCTTTTGTACCATACTGACTAACATTTGAACATGCACAGATGAAGGACAACATCACAAATGGTATAAAGAAGGTCTACCAGAAGGAGCGGTCAACCCACTTATTAAAGTAGTGAAGTTTGCAAGTTCTATCTGGCTACAAGATCCGCTACGACTATTTAATCAGGTCAATTATTTGAAATACGGGTTGTGGACTATTGCCAAGCTTACCATTACAACAGACGGGACTGTAACTATGTCCAACACAGGAGAAAAAGCTACAACCGCTCGACTAAGGGCACTAATGGAACAACTTTACAGAGAGAGGAGTACTTCTAGGGTATTTTTGTTTATACCCCGCGGTAAAAATTTAAAGGAAATAGAATGATCCTCATCCTTACAAGTTCAGTCCAAGCAGGATGGAGAAGCTCTAAGCGTAGGTATTACTACTGGAGATGGGAATGTGTCGCCAGTTGTAAAGGCGAATGTAAATGTGGGACGGCGCGGTGAACATCCTTTCTTGGTTCACTTTTCTTAGATCGCTTCCGACTTCCACTATCGCCCTCTCCCTCTATCTTTTCGTCAGGCTTGGACGATCGATCACCCCTGTTGATGCGGCTTACATCTCGTCTGGACTGATGATTTTCTTGGCTTTCCCCTTTTGCTTTAGCAGTTAATGCATTGAGGACATCGTTCATCCTTGCTAGGGTTGCATGCATCGCTTGCTCTCGTGTATCTCGCTTGCACACTACCCTGTGTTGTTCCTCATGAAGGCTCTGAAGTTGATGTTCCAGTTGCTGGAAGGTTGGTGGTACTGTTGGGTTCGCGACGGGAACTTCCAAACGTGGCGGCGGTTTCCACCAGTCCGACAGGGTTGAGCTTTGGTCCACTGACGGTAACATACTACATTGTTGCTGCTGTAACAGTAACATCCGGGTCGGTGCTTACAACGGGATTCGTCGTGCTTAGTCTTGTTGGTCTATTAGTTCCAGGTTTTCGCTCTATTGCTGCCTCACAGGATTCTGGGTTTTCCTTCTCAATCCATGACCTAGTCATTACCATGGTATCTTTACTTGTTTATGCTTTGTTAAGTTTCCCATAGAAGATGCCAAATTTATTACGGGAAATAACAAAGTTTAATACCAGATAATGAATTGTATTGCCAAAGAAAAGAGATGTTACATTATCCTTGGTCCAGTTCCCTTATTTATACTAATTATTATAGCTATCCCCATTATCCCACTACTTGACTACATTAGCTACACGTTTTCTATCACGTTTACATCATGGGACCTAGTTTTAAGGCCATTATGTAACGGTTTGACTGATTCCTATGTCGTGGCTTTAAACAGTTTCTCTGCCCGTGATCTGCTATGCCTAGATTCGAATGAATCCTACTCACTTGACATCCCGAGTGTCCTCTTAATCCTCTTCTTCTCGGTCAGACTTCTAATAGCCTTCCTTCGTGCAAGTGGCTGAGCAGAACGAATTAAACCTTCTTGTAGGTCGCTTCTTATATGCTCGGAATATATTCTGCTCGGCAAGTGCTCATCCTCGGTTAAGATCTGGTCACCTTCTTCTGATTTGGTAAAGCTTGTCATCATATTGATTCAACTTGCTCGTACTCCTCTTCAACTTCTCGGTTAGATTAGACTATACTCTATTATGCTCGAATTTGAATGATTATTCTCTTCGTATGGGAATTATCCCCATATCAAACATACGATAACAAAATTCAATACATAATCAGCATAAACCCATTACAAAAAGAACAGACATCCGTGATAACCTCGACCTTATCCACATGCTTCAACAAATATAGAAATTGACTTGAAAGCATGTGCTTCAACTGATGTATTCATATGGGTAAACTTTGACACGAAAACTTTAATTTGATTGGTCTGTAAATAGAGAAGAAAAGAATAACGGCCTCAAATCACACAAAACAAGTTAACGGATAATTCGGCGAAGTATGAGGGATGACTTTGATAATGGATACCTCTATATGGGGACCAATTTGAAGGAATATTCTGGAGTAAAGTTCTCGCACGTCAACAAGCTCGTCTTTGTATCATTTATTTTATTCAAAAATACTTTGAGAAATCTCATGCAACTCTTTATCAGTATTTCTTTCCCAATGAGCATCTTCTACGCTCTCTCTCCAGCATCAACACTCGGTCATGTAGACAACCCAATTTATCTAGGTGGTCTTCTAACACGATCTCTCTTTTCTCATGCAAGTTCAATAAGGATTCAACTTCTTATAATTTGACAAACCTCTTTTACCCTATAACATATTAAAATTGAGAATGATCTATGTGTTATCTGTCACACAACAAGTGATGCTTTAAGAAATACTTTTCCTCCTCGAGCTCCCTCTATTTTGAGAACCTTGTCTGTTGGTAAAAAATTAACCATTCCATAAATATTTTTTTACAAAATGATAAGATCCAACATCACATATGCACTACCATAACATGGACTTAAGATCAAGTCTAATGTCTTTACAGTAGCCTGTAATGGATCATATCCGACTTATAAGTAGATTATATAAATTGATTTGAAGTTTTAGGTATAAAGTTCTAGCATATATTTACTATAGCTCTTAAAATTATGATGCATGGATTTCAGAATATGTAACACAAGATTAACTATCGTAATATGAGTTGTCATTTCGCATAAAGCCGAAGGATTTTGATTGTTGGAAAAGAAATTATTCCATTACAAACAAAAGTTTAGTCCAATTTTCATCCATGATATATGTGATCAACAACCTTTAGCTATTTCCCATTAGTTGACTCACATCAATATGAACTAAATTGAATAAGTCACACAACACCTGATGCAGGTGGAGGCAAACCTCAACCTCAAGCCAGGATTCCATATATGCCCGACCTCTGCCAGGATTCCATTCTCGGCACCAAAATATATGTGTACATGATCTTTGCCAGAGTGAAATGCATCAAAAGTAACCTTTATTACAAGAAGTGTGTTCAAGTCCATTCTAATCCTCATTTTTTACAAAATCGATTTCGTAGATATGTTGCATATCCAGTTTTGAATCGCTTTGAGAGGTTTGGTACCATTATCCCCTTGTTTTCTTTCAACTTGAGCAACTCATGATCTAGTCACTTGTCGTAGAGATACGTTGTATGCCAAAACTTTGGAGTTAGATTATTTTACTTATCTCTCTGATATCTTTAAACGATTGAAAAAGAAAGTAGGGTTTCTTGCAAATGAAAAATTCAAATTTTAATTTAAACAAGTAATGTAAATACACCACACCATAATATCTTCTTACCTTAGATACATGAAATACCTCGCATTTTGATTGTCGAAAAATATGACGAGATCAACGGCTAGAGAAATTTGGTTAATGTTATTTATCACAATCCAACAATCATTTTTTCTCAAGCGTCTCACTTTACATGTATCGTGAATGAATTTAGATATCTCTATAAGTGTGTGTCTTTCCTTAAATGATTCACCTTATATTTAAATACTTTGTGACTCTACCAGAATTATACCTACTACTATATTTGGGGCAGTGATTCCCTCTCGATTGCGCCTATGGATTCAGATATATTAATGGTCGTGATTCATCATGATAATCTCGAGTAAAGTAATGATCATGATTCCCTCAAGATAATGACTATTGGTTCGAGCATAATAAGGGTCATGATTCTCTCTTAATATTGCCAACAGGTTTGGTCACTTTTAGGGTAATGATGCCCTCTTGGTATTGCCTATGGGCTTTGCCAATCCAAGGGTTTTGAATCTATTTTATCTTTCATCGGGAAGGTTTCTAGATACACATGTTCTCATTTTTCTCCAAGATCTTCTCACATTTTTTGGAAATCATTTGGGAGACAATTTTTTATGGATCTTATTTATCGTCTCGCGCATATCCTAATACGTTGGTTAATGTGACATATTTTTATCATTGTAAGATTTTTTTAAGCTGATAGTACTCTTGTTTTGTTTATCTTGAATTACTAGGAAGGATATCCACAAACAATAAGGTGTTTTTGTTCTGAAAAGTGTACTATGGATTATACGTGATAAGGGAAGGAAAATATAGGTGTTTAATATGTAATTTAGCCCACAAATAAGGTCAAGGTCCATGTATTTAGTGACTAAGGACTAAGGTAAAGCACACATAAGAAATGAGGGACTTAAATAATAGTCCCCAAGAACTTGTTTGTAAATAGTCAAAAGTGGGGTAAGAAATCCACTCTTACGATGGTAAACATGTAATTTTACCTTCTACCTCTTTTACTATATAAAGGACATTCCCTTTTGGGAAATAGGGACCAATGGTTGATCAATAATTGCATTGTCGCTTCCATTTCTAGTAATTCACTGTTCACTGTCACATCATACGAATATTCCCTAGTCCGACCCCTTCACACGAACTTCTTCGCTCTTGAGTTTCACTAAAGATTCTCTGAGCTCATCAGTGGCACCGTCTGTGGCAACTGTTTGGTACCCAGAATTCATTTTTTAAAACCTTGAAAACTAAAAGCAAAAAAAATTATGGATACAGAAACTCGTAGAGAGATCGAGACTAATCCGACCAGAGATTTAGTTGGTATCGAATCTGGAGACCATTTGATGGAAGAGAAGGTCACAAACGAAGGCAATGCTCCGAATTGGTATGCGGAAGAACTTTTAGAGGAGTAAGTTTTGGTCGCTAGACGAAAAGAGTTGTTAGAAGACATTGAAAGGTTAAATGCTGAAAGGTATGCTATGGTGACGAGCACTAAAAGGGTCAGATCCAAGGTCCGACAAGAAAAGGTCGAGGTCGACCACATCCAAGATGCTGTTATACCCAAAGAGAGTCGACGCAGGAAAAGCCATCGGCATTCTAAAAGACGTGCTAGATCCAAGCAAAAGTATGAGCCGTCCGAGTCTAGTGAATATACCTCGTTGAGCTCCGATAAGTCTTCCTCTTTGGAGAATGATTCGAGGTATAAGCTGGATCGAAGGCACAAAGATCCGAGGAAGCATAAACATACTCATCGGACTAGTAAGAGAAAGAATTATTGGAGGAAGAAAGATGATGCTGGTAAAAGAAAAATGCACTCCGAGGACCATGTTACTACTCAGAAGCAAACTCAGTCCGATAGCTATCACCAAGATTACAGAGTCAATAACCACTTTACTTCTCCAACCAAGGAAAGATTGTACCCTGCCACTAGTGATGATCCAGGGAGAAGTACGTACAAGGTCGGACATAATTGGAGGTCATCACCCCTCTCCCCGGAAATCCTCTCTGGGCACCTTCCTAAATGGTTTGATATTTCCAAACTAGGACTCAGGATCATGACAACAATATTGAGCAGTTCAAGAACTTCATGATTAACAACGATGATGACGACAAGTTGATGTGTAGATCTTTCTCTCAGACGTTCAAGAACGCCGCTTCCAAGTGGTACAACCGAGTGCCTCAAGGGTGTATAAAGAATTCTGATATATTTTGGATTATGTTCCGATAGCACTTCGTCGGAAGCAAGAAATTCCGTGCCAACGGAGATACCATCATTTATTATCGATTAACGATCGGAGAGAGTTTGAAAGAGTATACCAAGCGATTCATCCAAGTCAAGACGGACATGGAGTATTGCGAGGACAAAGTTTTATTGGCTACCTTTCGGATGGGTCTTCTTCCGGGGGTAATGAAGGAAAATGTTGCAGAAACACAAGCGATGATGTTTGGAGCTTTGTTGGATCAGTTAGAAAAAGGAATGTTAGTCGAGAAAACTAGGGCCTCAAAGATAGAATTCATGTCTCAAATCTATCATGATCCGAACTTAGCCAGAACAAGTACGACAACAGTGAATTTCCGACCTCAAGCTCTCCAGCCGACAACGACTGTCCGACCACGGGCTCAGACAATTTAAGCAACAAACCAGACCCCTCAACGACCGAGTCAGAACCAACACTATCACCAAGCAGGTTAAGCAGTTCAACATTATGTAAGACCAGCTTCCAATAGGTGGGTCCGACCAGCTCATTACGCTGAGTTAACTGAGTGTGTCTCCACTATCTTCGAAGAGGCACGTGCAAACGTGCATTTCCGCAAGCCTATTCCTCTTCAGACTCCGAATGAATACAGGAAGAACAAATACTGTCAGTTCCATGATGACATCGGGCATCACACTAAGGATTGTGTGGTTTTAAAGAAAAAAGTCCAATACTTGATGGAAAATGGAAATTCGTCGACTTTGTCAAAAAGAATATCGCGGTGGTACCCAAACAAGAAGTCTCTCCGAGGCAAGACGAGACCATGATGATTTCCGATGTGATCGAAGAATAATTTATAATGCGTTTGATGTGGCAACGGAGTATCTTGATCCGAAGCCAGGCAGAAATAGTGTAAACATGATTGAGGAGTCAATCCCCAGAGGAAAGGTCAGTGAGTTATGTTCATTTTTTGAGTCGCCAACAATTTTTGGGGGAGATACAATAGTAGGTATATCAAACTACTCAAGGAAGATGCATATCGTTAGTTTGGCAACATAGTTATACGCGGGTACCTCATCGCACCTTTACAGAAATCCATCACCAATCATTTTCTTTGAGGATGACGACATGAGGGAAGTGGCTGGTCCGCATGAAGACGCAGTGGTAATCGGAGCAGAGATTGCCGGAAACGAGATAAGAAAATTGTTGATTGACACAGGGAGTTTTGCTAACATTACGTTAATGAAAACCTACAACAAGATAAATAATCCTCCAACTATCTTACGATCCGATAGGACTATAGTGGGATTACCGGTGCGACCGCGAACGTCGACGTAGAGTTGGAGGGAATGATAGAACTGGGCAGGGGACCATTCAAGAAAATAATGTTGGTACTGTTCATCGTGGTAGAAACACCCACATCGTACAACGCCATCTTTAGAAGGTCATGGTTGTCTAAGATGCATGTTGTACCGTCCACAGTCCACCAATGTTTAAAGTACGTAGTGGGAAGTAATATCGGAACTGTAAGATTAAGTCAGAAAATGGCTAGGGAATGCTACAAAGCGGTGTTAGCCCCCAAACAGTTGAAGGGGGTCGGATCAAAACAAGAATAGCAGTCAGAGGGGCCTCCTTCGGATTCCGATCCTGTTGATGATCTGAGGGAGTCCCCTGGGTTCATGGTCCCTGATGAAGGCTTCAAGGATCATGCGTTTGAGCCTAGAAGAATTTTCAAGATAGGAAAAAGATTATCGCGTGAGGTAAAACAAAGCTTTAATCAGATTTCTTTCAACCAAATTACATCTGTTTGCGTGGTGTACAGAGGACGTTACAGGAGTACCAGAAGAAGTCATCTGTCACAGATTTTCTATACAGAACAGTGTCCAACCGATCATTCAGAAGCGAAGATCTTTTTCCCAAGAGAAGACTAAAGCGATTGTGGAAGAAGTAGACCATTTAACGAAAGTGGGCCACATCCACAAATCGTAGTATCCTTTATGGACCGCCAACCCGGTCTTATTAAAGAAGAAGAACGACAAATGGCACATGTTTCTAGACTTCACTGATTTGAATAAGGCTTGCCCTAAAGATCATTTGCCGGTCCCAAGAATAGATCAACTGGTGGATTCGACATCCAAAAATCGTTTACTGTCTTTTATGGATGCATATGCTGGATACAATCAAATCCGGATGGACCCGAAGGATCAGGAGAGCACGACTTTCGTCACTAGAAGGGGTCTACATTGTTACCGAGTCATACCATTCGGACTAAAGAATGCGGGGGAAACATACCAATGTTTAGTGAACAAGGCGTTCGAAAGTCATATTAGCAGAAATGTGGAAGTTTATATTGATGACATGTTAGTCAAAAGCCTTAGAGATGAAGATAATTTAGCTGACTTATAAGAAACTTTTGCCAATCTGGCTAAAATAAATCTCAAATTGAACCCAGAAAAGTGCACGTTTGGAGTAAGGTCTGGAAGTTCTTGGGTTACATAGTCAGTGAGCATGGCATCGAAGCAGATCCAGTGCAATGGAATGCTTTATGTACTATAGACCCACCTAGAACGATCAAGGAGGTGCAAATTTTAACCGGATGGTTGGCCGCTCTAAACAGATTCATATCCAGGTCGTCGGATAAGTGTGCCCCTTTCTTCTAGGTGCTAAGGAAAGCGAACTGATTCGATTGGACTCAAGAATGTTCCGATGCTTTTAATCAAATTAAACAACATCTCTCATCCCCAGAAATACTGACAAAGCCATATCCGGGGGAGAAGTTGTTCTTATACTTAGCGGTGTCCAATTTCGCAGTCAGCTCGGTTTTAGTCCGAGAAGAATCGAACCTTCCTATACCAGTTTATTACGTAAGAAAAATCCTTTTAGATGAAGAAAAGAGATACCTTAAGTTGGAAAAGCTAGCACTTTCTCTAGTAACATCAGCTCGAAAGATGAGACCTTACTTCAAAGCTCATACGGTGGTGGTGCGAACATCTTTTCCTTTGAAAAGTATGTTACAAAGACTTGATGCGTCCGGAAGGATGACTAAGTTGTCTGTATAATTTGGGGATTTCGACATTGAGTTCGAACCGCGAAATGCGATCAAAGCACAGGCGCTAGCTGATTTTTTAGTGGAATTTTATTCTGACAAAGATGTTGTGGACATGGAGGAAGAAAAATCTGACTCTGAGTGGCAAGTCCGAACCAGATTTCAAGCATCAAACAACGAGGCAGAGTGTGCAACTAACCTCCCCGGATGGCATTGTAATGTATCAAGCAATCCGAATTAGATTTCAAGCATCAAACAACGAGGCAGAGTACGAGGCGGCGTTGGCCGGATTACGACTTGCAAAGATTTGTGGGGCTAAACGGGTCAAGTTGAGCAGCGATTCTCAACTTCTGGTGAACCATACTCTCGGGCGCTCAGAAGCAAGAAAAGATAATCTGGTGAAGTATCTGGGAATTTTGAAAGCTCTAGCCTTGGAGTTCGAAGACGTCCAATTTGAACACGCTCACAAGGCAGGAAACTCAGTGGTTGATTCCTTGGCAAAGACATCTTACTCAGAAGAATACCCATGGATAGTGACTCAAGAAAATCTATCTATAACCAAGGGATCCGAAGCAAGGGAAGGTAGCATCGAAGCATTCCAAATATCCACAGTCTTAACAAAATATTGGAGAAGCGAAATACAAGATTTTTTAGTCCATGACACATTGCCCCGTTGACAAAGTCAGAGCCAAGAGAATACGCTTCAAGGCCTACGGATACGTAGTCCTCGGAGATGTGCTCTATAAATGATCTTTTAGTCATCCCTTACTTCACTGTTTAAGGAAGGATGAATCACAGCTAATGCTCTCCGAACTGCATGATGGGGAAGACTCTGCGCACTGTGGATACAAACACTGATACGAAGAGTTCTTATGGCAGGATACTATTGGCCAACTATCTCGGCGGACACCAAAGAGTTAGTACAGAAATGTGACACCTGTCAGCGGTTTGCTTATTCGATCTACTTACCCGGAGTACCTCTAGAGTCAATATCAGAATTGTTTCCTATCGATCGATGAGGAATTGATCTGGTCGGACCACTTCCTATGGCTTCAGGGGGCGCCAAACAATCATTGTTTATGTGGACTATTTTTCCAAGTGGGTAGAGGCATAACCATTAGCAGGAACAAGGGCGAAAGATGTGATCAAATTCATCATCTCTAACATCTGTTGCCGCTTTGGTGTACCCATGAAGATTACGATGGATAACGGCCCCTAGTTTGACAACAGTGAAATGAGAATTTTCTGCACCTCCAAGGGGATACAATAATGTTTCTCGACATAATTCCATCCCTAAGCAAACGGTCAGGTCGAAGTAACCAATCGAACAATCTTGGACGGCCTAAGAAATAATTTTGAGGGTAAAGCAGGGAAGTAGTCGGACTACCTACAAGAAGTGCTATGGGCTTACAGGTTTACTCATCGGACACCAACACACGAGTCACCTTTCGCGCTTGTGTACGGAATGGACGCAGTGGTGCCATCAGAAACAATTTTCCTATCTTTCCGACTGAGTGAGTATTCTGAGGAGGGGAATGCCAAAGGAAAACGCACAGAGCTTGATCTGATAGAAGAAAAGAGAAGAAAGGCACACCTAAATTTCTTATATTATCAAACTTTAATGAGAAGTCGTTACTCGACAAAGGTTAGAATAAGAGAATTTGAGGTGGAAGACAGGGTCCTATGAAACGTCTTCCTGCACACAAAAGACAAGAGACTTGGAAAAATCGCCCTAAACTGGGAAGGTCCATACACAATCACAAGGAAGTTAAAACCAGGGACATACCGATTGAAAGATAAAGAAGGAAGAGATCTTCCCCATTCGTGGAATATTGAGCACCTAAAAGCTTATCTAGTTTTATTGACTGAATGTAAATATTTTATTTCACAGTCTATGTAAGTTTTGGTGGCATACTATTTCCTACCCTGGTGGTGCAGGAAGGTTTTAATGAGGTGCCTAACTAGCCGGCTTATATATCAAATCTTATTGCCTTCTTTAAAAACTAGACTAAGTTCATCTTTTTGAACTCAAAACACATTCCAAAGAAGTTTGGACCAGAAAGTTCGTCTTTTTGAACTCAAAATATGAACCAAAAAATGTTTTGACTCAACATTGAATCACAATAAGAAAAACATGAGGCAGAAAAGATTGAGCAAAACATCACCCTAAGAATGTATCACTAAAAGTCCCAATAACAGGGAAAATATTACACTAAAAGTTTCCTGTTGCAGGAATCATAAAACAAAAGGTTAACAAAATAGGAACTACCAAATACAGGCTAGTCGGATGCAGAATTTCCTTTACTACTAGTAGAACAATCCGAGTCCAATGAAGAGCTCTCCGAGTCTTCAATGGATTCAGAATCCTCCACGGATACTCTAGGGGGCGATGTTACTCAATGACCTGAGTCCAAAGACTACCAAGGTGCAAGTCTGGGAATCTCTCATGCATGTCCATTACCATTGCTGATCTTAATTTAGCATCCATTTCCTCAAAACGAACAACGATCTTAGCGGCATATTTATCAAGACTTTCATTCTTCTTAACTTCGAAGTTTCTCTTCAAGCTTTCATGTTCTGCTGGTAGCTTCTCGATGTCTTGAATAACATTTTAAAAATATAACTTTATTTTGAAATAGCCTTCAAGAAGACCACCAACCGTTGTGTTACGCTCGGCATCCTTGGCAATGAACTTCTCCCTTTCATCGTTAAATTTGGTATTTTCCTCGTACAGTTCAGCCTCAAGGGAAGTGATGGTAGTCAAACGCTCCTCGGAGGTGTTTTTCTCCTTAGCCAATTCATCCGTCGGCTCTTTGACCCTATTCTTTATCTCTTCGGACTCGGAAGACAGAGTTTGTACATTGGCGGTAACTTCCGATGTCTTGGATAACTCATCATTTAGCTTATTCACCTCATTCTTCAGATCATCGAACTCAGTGACTAAGCCTTCCACTTTGGAGGATATCTCAGTTTTCTCGGCTACTTGATCGGTCAAGTCCCTTACATTGTCCTTCAACTCTAAGACTTCTGATGATAGGGAATTCACCTCTGCCCTCCTCTCAGTAACCTCTTCTTTATAGCGATCTTTCCGATTCTCTTTTCTTTCGAGTAAAGCAGCAGCATGCAGTAATTTGATCAACTCATTCGCCACGTAATCGTTTCCATAAACGTCAAAATAAGGAGAATCCGGGGAAATATACTTGTCCTCATCAGAGCCACCTTCTTGACCTTCCCCTCGAGTGCAGTCAAATTCTCCACCAGAGTCTGAATCAACAATCACAAATTTTCGAGATAGTGGCAGACTCGGACGATTAGTGTTGTCGTCACTTCTGCGGACTTGTGGCACCGACACGACCTTGAGACCTAACCTCAACCAGATAATCAACATCACTTGGCATGTTTTCAGGATGAGAGGTTGGAGAGAATGCATGAGGATCAAGGGGGCTTCCTGTTGATGATTTGATGGCCTAACGTCCGGAGGCAAGCTTACTTGGGTATCATCATGATCACCCGGAGCCCCTGTGGGATGACTGACTTGTACCCTCTCTTGGGAATCACCCTGAGCCTCGGGAGCATCATCATTAGACCCAACATCTTCCTTAGTATCTTTTTCCTCACCTTCTTCGAGTTTTTCTGCATCTTGATGACTTGGAGCTGGCGCCCGAGTAGGGAGATAAACTGCATTATCCAAGCGCTCTAAACTTTCAAGGACATCATTGCTCGGAGGAGGCACCATAAATTCTGAGGCGGTCTTCTTTTCACTAAGATCGTATCACCACATATCACTCTTAGCAAAATTCATCGGCATAAAGCTTTTGTGGAACTTATGGTCCCAGTGCTCACCAGCCCAAATGCTGAGCTTCCCAAAGATAGCTTTACCAGACTTAGCATGACGCTTACAGGACTTAGCAATTCCTTTCATAGCTGAAAAAGACACTCAGTCATAATTTACCAAACGTGGCGACTCGGAAAACATTTAGGTGAGAGTGATTACCTTGTCCGGTCCATTTCAATGTCAGCCTATGAGGAAGGTCCTCAGAGTCTTCGGATCCAGTCTCCCACAACACGGAAATAAATAGGAATTTTTGCTTCCATTTCTTGTCAGCCTCTAGAAAATCCTTTATCATCTTAAGGTTCATAGCAAAACCAAGTGAGTAGAAAGGATAGTGAGAATTCTTAGCCACTCTAGAAACAGGAATAAGGTGCTCCATGGTAAAAGCGTTCTCGGAGAGCCTCGACACCATAATGCAGGTCATAAAGGTATACCACATATTAGCTGCGGCCTGAGAAGGAAAAAGTTTGACCAAGTTGAAGTAGTCGGCTAGAAGAGGATCGAGGGGCAATCGAAGTCCCCAGTTCATCAGCTCTGTATAAAGCACTAACTCGTTGGTCTGAACTGATAGAGGCGTCTCTTCAACAGTACGGAATCAGATGGTGATGTTTGTAGGAATACCCCATTGGTCCCTTAACTTGATCTCTTCGGTCGGGTGAAAATACTTGTACAGAGCTAAGAGACGCTTGGCTTCGATATCGCGAAGATGGTCGCTCAGGATATCTTCCGCATTCGAGGGCAGACCCGCCATACGTTTCTTCTTATTCTTCTTACTCTTTACCAGGGAAGTCTCACTTTGGTGAAGGGGTAGATCAGCTGTAGGTTCCAGGGGAGAAGCCAGAGCAACACCATCGGGAGAGGGAGCATCGGTAAGAACGACTCGAAGAGGCTCTGCCTAAATCACCGCAATGTCAGATCTCCCTTATCGTCTTCAGGGTCATCAGATAGAGTTTTCTCCTAAACCATTGGAATGGAATTGAGGGACGGTTCTGCCCGAGTCCCTCTTGGCAAAATTTTTCGAGGGTTGACGTCTGGCGTTGTTTGAGGAGAGCCTTGGGGGGTTGTCGGGGGAGTTGGTACCGATGAAGGGATCCTCATCCGGACCGATTTTGTGGCTGGATCAGGTGATCTTTTCCGTTTAGCCTGGTCTCAATGTTCTTTAATCGGTGCTCTTTCTCTCTCGACACTCATTACGATGAAGAGAGAAAGCTGAGAAAGCCTGGTTAGAGATGTTGAACCACCTCCAAAGCTTATACTTTTCAAGATTGATAAACTCGTGAGGCATAAAAATGCTAAGTAATTGTTTTTGTTTAAGCACAGTTTCTCTCTCTAGAGCAAATTCTGTTCAAAGAAAATCTTAAACCTTTATTCAGGGAAAGAGTTGAGTATTTATAGGCAAAGGGAGCAGAAGGTGAACAATCGAAAAGTAACGGTACCATGACACGTGTACATGATAGCTGCGCCACCTAAAAAATGTTTGACTCGATAACAGCAAAACCAAGCGCGCGTACCTAATATTAAATGATTATTTAGATGACATCAGCCTGACCAAGAGGGGTGGTCAGCAAGTTAGAATCCGATCCGAGTCAAAGACTCACCAGGGAATACGAGATCCGACCACGATGAAATCCGATCCCGATAAAGTTTTCTAAAAAAACAAAGTACCCGAGCAGGTAGTGCATGATCTGATCCGAACGACGTAAAATTACAATTCAAGTCCACGTCCAGAGAACTGCACATGGACTGGAGGGCTACTGATAAGGGAAGGAAAATATAGGTGTTTAATATGTAATTTAGCCCACAAATAAAGTCAAGGTCCATGTATTTAGTGACTAAGGACTAAGGTAAAGCACACATAAAAAACGAGGGACTTAAATGATAGTCCCCAAGAACTTGTTTGTAAATAGTCAAATAGTGGGGTAAGAAATCCACTCTTACAGTTGTAAACATGTAATTTCACCCTCTACCTGATTTACTATATAAAGGATATTCCATTTTGGGAAAAGAGGCCAATGATTGATTAATAATTGCAACATTTATTCATTTTGTCCATTCCATTTCTAGCAATTCACTGTTCACTGTCACATCATACGAATATTCCCTAGTCCGACCCCTTCACACGAACTTCTTCGCTCTTGAGTTTCACTAAAGATTCTCTGAGCTCATCAATACCAGTCTGCTATCTATTAAATATACTTTTTCTATCATCAAAATATAGTTTGTTTCCTAAATATACGTTTGATCGATAAAGATATATAAAATGGATAAGCACGACGGATTATGAGATTGTTTCCAAAATATACTCCATGTTCTTAGCTTTCTTTTTAGGTACTCTGCATTATTGGCTAGACTCTTATAAACTATATTAAAAGACTTTTAGTTGCAGAAGAAATCAACCAAATTATACTTTATCGAGTTCACCTCTGGCCCTCGAGATACTCTTTACGGAACTCCCCTCAAAATTTAATTAATATAAAATGGATAAGCATGACGGATTATGAGATTGTGAGCACGACATTAAGCAATCTGAAATTAGATCCTCAATTTGGTAAGGAAGATCACCTATTTTATTGGCTTTCTTCATGACTCTTATAGGGAAAAGCTTTAGCTTGTTTTAAATAGATCCCTGTTTGGATCTATCTATACTTTTGAAGGGGTCTAGACTCGCTTTAGAAACTAATTTATTGATACAAATGTAATAACATGGGATATATATTATATAATTCACTACAAGAAATAATAAAGGGAAAGTCTGTGTGCATACACCCATTATTTTGTGATGGTGGAGAATATTTTGTAGTACTGTAATGAGGTTTCAAACTTTCTACCTATCACAAGCAATTCATATTGTGCATTTTATCGAATAAACCAATGAAGAAGAACACAATTGTGATTGACTTATTAACATAGGTCGAAATATGGCACACATTTGACTGCACAAATGACGTATCTTTATATCCATGATACCATACTCATTGACGTTTCAGCCTTTGACCATCAGTATAACGTACATCCCATACACATGAAACCAACATATATGCACCATATTTTTTGCTCGTCCTATTAGGGTGACTAGTGGGTAAACCAAAAGAGTCAAGATTTACAATAAAATATAAACATTAGCAAGCTATGACGATAAACTTATACAATAATCACTAGTAACATGTTAGTAATTTGTGATAGAGCAAGGGACTTTGGTCAAATCTGTATATTGGTTTCTTTAATCAAGAGAGAATGATTAACATAGTCCTCTTCTTTTCTGAAAGTACTATAATGATGTCGGTCATCCCACCAAAGAATGTTCAGCCTTGACAAAAGAAAGTTAATTGAATTTATCTACACTTGTGCGCTTGTTCGGACTGTAGTGCATCTAACAACCCCGTTTGGAAAGCTTCCACAAAACGATCAAACAACCTAACTAACTGGCATACACCCATTACCCAAACCACCTATGGTCTATAAACCATAAAACATATTTATCCTTGATTTATTTGATGATTACATGGATCCAATCCTAAACCACCATGTACTAAAGACTATTATGGCGGGAAATTTTCCTTATAGTTCTATCGTTTCTTTTCACAAAAGACACCCCACATACCTCAAAGTGTAGTTGTAATATCAAAAGTTCTCTCATACCTACCGTAAACTTTATCCACATATAGTTTTTTATGATTTTGGTTTACACAAAATTCCACGGGTATGCTTTATAAGATGAATACAATAATTAAGTGATTCAGAACTACTGATCAAGCATGTTCTCGGTCAGGTTGAAGCACGAAGATAAGCTATCTAAGTACCTAATAGTCCTACAAAAATATGCTCGGTAGTTTGACCATATCCATTTTGAATAATTCTTTCGAGCGAAGAATACTGCCACTTATTGACGAGTTTGAATGACTCCCACTAATAAATTAGATGTAAATGAATGTCGCTCCTTAATTTGGAATAACGTGTTGAGTGGAACTTGAGAACAAACAAGACTCTCGAATGAAGCCTTAAAGTTTATTATATAATATGTTATCTTCACAAATGTTCTATATTGGCAACAAATTACCAGACCAATGTTTTGTTGCCTTAAAGGGGACAACTAAAATTTCATCCTCGAGAAATTTGAAGGGGTAGTCGGCTCTAACCATTGCAGACCTGAAGCATTGCAATATCGACTCATTCTGACCGGCTATTATTCGTCTACAATTATGCAAAAGTAGAAGATTTTATAGTATATTGTGATACATGCCAGGTATTTTCTAACTTAATCCATAAGTCAATCGTCCCTCTTGAGAATATAATATTTGTTTCTTATGACATATTATTTTTAAAAATGGGTTGAAGCGGAACCTCTAACGTAGATAAAATCTAAAGGGATAATAAACTTCATCAAAATAAATACTCGTTGCAATTATGGAATTCCACGGATGATCACATAAACAAAAAAAATTGGTTCTAAAAAATGCATTTGATATTTTATGTCAAATGTGGAATATACGACAACACATTTATACTTTTTACCACCCGCAATTAGATGAAAGCTATAAACCACAAAATCTTAAATGATCTTCATCGTACTCTAAAAAGAAGCGGCTAAAAAATAGAAAGATACTTTTGCAAAATAATATAGACGTTCTAAATACAATGGTCTTACAAGAAACAATTTTCTCTTCATATATAATCACGAACTATTTAGAGATGAAAAATGTATAAAGAAGGATAACAGGTTATTATCTAACTGTATAAAAATGAAACAATACGAACATTTAAATGAAATATTGTCTCATAAATATGAGAACAAGATTTTTACAGTATGTTTACACATGATAGAGCCCAACTAAGATGACGCATACTCGGTAGAAAAAAAACAAAGCAAAGAATATACATACTAGTATATTACGAGGATAGACAATTAGTGCACCTCTAGAACATTGACCACTTGAAATTTTATATATGTTGAATTATTATTATTATTACCATTCATTTTTGTAAGTGGTGTACTTTTTATAACCTGAAGGTGGGAGAGAAGATACAGAGGAGATTTGAACTAGGTACCAATATTGGTTGTTTTAATAAACATTTTGTTATAATATTTTCGTTCTTTTAGATTTAGCTAATAAAATACAATTATAGGCCAATTGAGCATCGTAGGTTAATGCGACGATATAAAACCGTGCAATTTTTTTTATAAGGATATTTCTCACCTTTTTAATACTTTTTTCCCATCTTGCGTCTCATCCAGTTCCACTCCAACTTGCATCAGAATGGTTAATCATATGAACTAATTTTTCTTCCTATTGATGGTTCAATCGTCAAACTTAAAATCTACTTGACAAAATGATGTCGTTCCAGAAACACAAACAGAAACAGGTCCTATTTTTCACTCCGATATCAGAACTGGGCGATATTGGTACTCAAATCGAAGGTCTTGACGAGCCCAACAAATATCAAAAGCGTGACATTGCCATAAAGTTTGGATCCTAAATTCGATTGTTTAGAAGCACAAAAGTCAATTTTTGTATATTTATTATGATTATTATTTTAAGATAATTATATAATTTCTATATTTTAGGATTCGGGTTTTGAGTATTTGTTATTTAAAAATCCTATACCCTAAATTTGGAGTTAGTTTTTATAAATTGATATAATGTTTTCCGAACTTGCGAGTTCTGTGTACCTTAGAGCTAGTGTTTTATCCAATTTGTCTTCAATTGGTATTCTCTCTTTATCATCTTCGTATCATAGCATCATATTTATGCTACGTGGGAAATATGCCGCCACGAAGAGACCGAGGAGCAAGTTTCACTGTCGGGCTGCATCATGGTGGTAACAGATAAAACTGACTCGTTTGAGAGAAGGTAAATAAAAAATACCAACTTGGATTAAGTTTCTGAAATATCTTAGGGCTGCGTTTTTACCCTTTAGTTTCAAGGAGAAAACTCATCTCATCAAATCCGAACCTAGCCCTAATTATAAATCGGTGGAACAAATGAAGAATAACGTATTTGACAAGAAAATGTATGATGATGATTATTTCGGGTCAAATATCTCTCCAAAATCGGTTTACCAGAAGAAGGAACAACTGAAACGAATTTTTCCTTATTATGATAAGGTAAAAAATTATAGTTTATTTGTTCATGTTTCTAATGCTGAAAAAGTTAATATTTTGGTTGGTGATTTTTATAAATTTGGTTCTACAAATAAAAATTTAGGGTTTAAAATTGCAGCGAAAAATTCAGGTAAGAATAAAGATGAGTTGTCTAGTAAGATAATGGAAAAAAGTTTTATTTTTAGAAGAAAAAAACTAGATTTTCAATAAGAACCTGGAGGAGTTTTAGATAATATTGAACTTATTGATGCAATGGCTTGCAAAAAGCTTTGTGTAGGAATTCATGATAAAAAGAATGTGGTTGTGGAGACTTTGAATAATAAAGAACGTGGAATAGTCTCTGATTCTTCGAAGAGTTTAGTTATTTTCAACGAAAACGAGAAAGAGAAAAAATAAAATAGAAGTTCTAAAGTTAGAAAAAGCAAGCTACTAATTGTGGATCTTGGAGGATCAAACATAATGGAAAAAGGCTTGTAAACTATTTGAGTCGAAAATTGTTTGGGAGTTGGAGAAACATTTCCATGCTTGGCAGGTAATTGTTGGATTGCAAAGCATACAGCAGTTTATAATTTACATAGACACACCAGATATTAGAGCAGTTGAGAAATCATAAACTATTATTTCGTCTTCTGAGTATGAGAAAAATGTTCTACTTGTTCTTGATGGTGTGACTGACTCAACACACTTAAACAGGGTTTTTCGTGAGAATAGTTTATATTACGGTTGTATTTACAAAGTGTTGATCTTGCTAATGATGAGAATTCGAGGACGAATTCTTCTTTTGTGGGGGAGAACGATGTCGTTCCAGAAACAGAAATAGAAACAGGTCCTGTTTTTCACTCCGATATCAGAACTGGACGATATTGGTACTCAAATTGAAAGTCTTGACGAGTCCAACAAGTGTAAAAAACGTGACAACATCACAAAGTTCAGACCTTAACTTCGATTGTTTAGAAGCCCAAAAGTCAATTTTCGTATATTTTATTATTATTTTTAATATTTTAGGAAAATTATGTAATTAGATCTTTCATAAATTATCTTTTTCATAAATTATATCTCCTTCAACTCTTCGCGCGACTCGTTCATCTTGTCTTTCTTCAGAACTATTAGGGGTTCAAAAACGTACTCTTCGGCATATCTACTAATGATACATGTGACTGTTATGAAACAACATTTTACGGATCCAACGAGAGAGAGTAACAATCTTTATATGCCATATGTCTCCATATCATCCTAATTTTCCCTTTACAATGGACTGAATGCATTGATGATATTATGACGCCACTGCTTCTGTTATATGTAACCAGGATCGTTCTAAGATCTTGTTATAATAACTTGAAGCATCAACTATGATATAGAAATTATCTTCTTTGTTTCCTTTTTCCCAACAAATAATGTTAGATCAATCTCTCCAACACAATTAGTAGGTCGTTTGAACAAAACTTATCATATATATATCGGTCTTATTTAAATGACGCAATAGTAATCATTCGATAGTAATCATCCTTTTCATAATTACCTCGACAATCTCACTAGTGACAAAAAACACGTCTTCGTGACACGTAACCAATCCTCTTAAGTTATCGTCGGGGAATGATAGCGTTAAAGAAGGATTTCTACGTAAATGTAAAAAGACTATTAATCAATCTAATGTACTTCTAAATCTTTTTTATATCATTTCTTTGACGAATGTGTTGTCCTTGTGTTTCTTCTAAAAATCATACATATCCCATGTTGTTTATCATTTTTCTGTCGTTTTGGACTCCATTCTATAACTTTTTTCGTCTCTCCTTTCATTTTTTGTCCTTTCACAAACTCAACTAACTCACTATTATAAATGAATTTCTGAATGTCACATTTTAATTGGAAACGATCTCCCGTTAAATTCTTTTGGTTGTTGTGATATGCGCAATGATACTTTGGTTGAAAACATATCTCTTATTTTATTATAAACTACGGTAATAAATGAATTCAAACGAACCATCGATTTGAATTTTTATAATTGAAAAACCGAGATCCATATCTTTATTTTTAACAATTATTTTCAAAAAGTTACCTTTGTTTATTTTTTTCTTTTCAATTGTATCTGACCTATACTTTAACGTTTTTATTTGTATCGCTTTATTCCTATTACGGTTTTTTTTTTTAATTTTAATATGAAATCCAATTTAAAATTACCAATTGGACTAACTATCCCACCAAAAGAACGTTACATTATTATAAAACCGTAACTGAATTAGGATCTATTGCATCCTCGTCTTATTAGAAAAAAAAAATACAAATCGTTTTTATATGTAATTGATAAATATTTTATTTAAAAATCTCTTTTATATTTTTATTCATTCGTATTCATCTCCCATACAGCCACCATCCAACTTGCTCCTCGGATTTGTAATATTTTATCTCCATCCTACTGATTTTGAATATAGTAAAATAAATAGATTTATGATTGTATGAATTTCACATTATTTTCTGACATCCACTTTCCATAAAACAATCTACATCCAATAATTAACAAAATGTGTCAGGTATATCTTTGTCAGGCCATTTGATTCTTGTGGGTGGTCGGTGGTCAGTAGGCAGTAGCCCACTATCAATGATGCTGACGAAACTTCGATCGTGTTGGTTCCTTTTAAATTTAATAATTGTTTTGGTTAAATTTCACGAGCAGAACCATAATAAGCAATTCTAAAAATTTTATTTTTTTAATTTCGTTTATTGAACAAATAAATTTTATTTTGTTCTGTAGTGGATATTTTTCCTATAGTTAACCCAAAAGCAAAAAGAAAACACAAAAAATTTATCCCCCAACTTTTTATATATAAAATTTCAAAATAATAATTCAAAATCTCTCAAAACCTCCAAAAATCTCAATTTTTTTCTTCAAAATCCTAGAAAACGATTTTCGGATGGATACTGAGAAGAAGAACTTTGGTGAGTTGCATGAAACTCCAAATAAGATAGTTTTTCTAACTAATTTGTTATAAAGTATTTTGAAGTTTTTCCTGATTTAGAAAGAATTGAATCCGTGCAGCAGTGACGGTTGAGACCTCCACCCTGCCGGGGATGTTATTGAAATCCTCTTAGATCTAGGTTTAATCCCCGCCGAGTGGGTCTAGTGAAACACGTCGGTTAGATCGAGTTAAACCCGTTAGGGAGGGATGGTTCAACCACCGACCCTTAGACCCGTCCTAATCGGTGCTAGAAATGTTTAACTTTTGGAACTCATGTAATTTTTTTAAACCCGGCGGGGGAGAATTTTTCAACAACCTCGTGGATATTTTTCACCCACCGAGGGAAAACTTTTCCGGTGGTTGAGAATTTTTTAACCGTTGGTACGTAGCTTGTCAACCGCCAGGGTGGTAGTAATCAATATTTTACTTTTCACGTGGTGGTGTGGGAGGAGGAGTTAATTGATTCTTGCATGGTAAAATAGGAGGTAAAATAGTAGCATTGCTCCGTGTATTATAGTCATTTGTTCAACACAAAATCTCACTAGACACAAGAAGAATTGATCGGCTAGGTTAACGAAACCGCGATAAACAACGAGTTTGTAATTATATTACAGCGTCACGATGATGTCAAAAGCAAAAAAAAAACTATAAGAATCATTTTTGTGTGCAATGGATCCAGAAATTACACAAAGTTGGTAAATCCGAAGGATCTTAAGAGAAATTCTACTAGGACAAAAAAATGTAAATGCCCTTTCAGCCTTAAAAAAAGAAGGTAGATGCTAATTTATGGACCTTAGAGGTCGCATGCGACGTTCATAGTCACGATAATACAAAATTTAATTAAGATCATTCGTACTTGGAACAATTTTCCAAAGAAGAGTTGGATTTCTTAGTTACTTCTACAAAAATGGGATGCCTTACTTGTGACATTCTTGGGGGAGTGATAAAAAAGAACCTTAATAATTCGTCATCCATGCTCACCGTGTACAATGCTCAACTAAAACAATAGAAGCTCACGAAAGACGGTCAAACGCAATTCCAATACTTGTTGAGTGAACTAAAGATGTTAAACTATTACGAATGACACATATCGTGTGAAGATGGAAGCGATATCATAGGTGAGCTTTTCTTCACGCATCTCGTTAGTTTGGATTTGTTACAAAGGTTTCCAAATGTCATTGTAATGGATAACACATACAAGGTAATAAAATAAGGGATGCCTGTTGTATGCGGTTATTGGAGCCACTTCTACTTTGAAAATTATTTACATCGGATTCGCGTTTATATCCGTAGAGAAATTCGAGAGCTACAACTGAGAGTTAAAATACTTACATTCATTGATGGCCACTGACTCGATCAAACCACCCTCTATTATTTGGACGGATAGAGACTTAGTGTTGATGAAGACGGTGGAGGAAGTATTCCCCAATGCAACACACATGTTGTGTCGATAACACATTAGCATGAACGTCATAGGAAAACCTAAAAAATCATCAAGCACAAGAAAGTGTCCAACGAAATTTTGAAAGGATGGGATCAAATGATGTTGGAGGAAACAGAGCTATCTTTCAACAACTATTGGTCGGAATTGAACCGTGTCTTCAAAGAATATCCGAAAGAAATTGAAAAAACCAAACGTTGGTTAGAACCGTACAATGATAAGTTTATCACGTGGAGAACTAACAAGTTGTTGCATTTGGGGTAACCAAACCCAAACCGCATCGAGAGCACTCATTCCACCCTCAAGCATTTCCTTGGTACGGGCAAAGGTAACTTTGATTTTTTTTGGTTGAAAGTGCATACTTTGATCAAATTTCAACACGGGGACATCAATCGGTCATTTGAAAAGAGCCTTTTGTAAGCCATACATAAATTTGCTAACATCGTGTACGAGAAGATAGAAAAAAACGTCTTCCACTATCATTCGAAACTTTTTTCCGAAGAAGTAGAATGGGCCCGTAACATGACAATTGCAGACGACATGCGTTGCAATTGTGTGATACGAACTAAACATGGTACATCTTGCACACACGATATCTACAAATTTTTACCAATGGATTAAAGGTGCCTTTAAATTTATTTCGTTATCATTAAAAGAGGTTGGACATTCTTGTCTGTACCAATCTCACGATGATCGAGAAATTAAAAGAAAAACTCGGCAAACTAGTACTCGTTGTCATAGACTCCAAGGAAAAAACACGAATAAAAATCATGTTTATAAGAATTGGTTCACCATCGTCCATCCAGAAATAACCTCCATATTGGAGCTTTTGGTCAAGCTAAAAGTGTGTGGTTGATCATCTTCCAAATACAAGTTGTCCAGTACCGCATCAAAATCATCCACTAAAGGCGATAAATCGTATCACGAGCATGTGCTAGACTCCATAAATTCTAGTTTGCCATCGTTTGCAAAAACTTAAAAACTTATAACTACAAACTAGCATAAAAGAATGCTTTAAAATGCCTCACAAGCTCTTATACAACCACACCAATGCGCATGTATCCCAAGAAAGCCCATCAAGCTTCTTTACGTGCTCGAGATCGAAGAAAATATTACATTGGATGTTTTTTTGGCTCGTGTTCATAAATATGGTATATTCAAGGAAGAAAATGATGTACGCACGAGCAACATGTTTATTTATCTCAACGGTACACGCGACAATACCATAAAGATACTCGTTTCCCGAAAAATGTTCCCTCATCAATCTAAGACTGAAACTGCTCACATCATGTTGCTCCATATCTTCTTGAATATACCCGAGCGTAACTCCCAACAACTCAACATATCGATCATACAATTGATCTGGCGATGCAGTCCTGAACGACTCAATGGTTTTTCCCTCAACTAAAAAGTCGATAATGACAAACACGTCGTCCAACATAGTAGTCATCTTGTCGAAGGAAAACTAGAAGGTGTTCGTCTCCTGATTGCACCTTTCGATGAAGACCACGTCCAAG
Source organism: Limnanthes douglasii subsp. nivea (assembly GCA_036936605.1). Taxonomy (NCBI): domain Eukaryota; kingdom Viridiplantae; phylum Streptophyta; class Magnoliopsida; order Brassicales; family Limnanthaceae; genus Limnanthes; species Limnanthes douglasii. Next base: position 71,358,143 of record JAUPFV010000002.1, on the reverse strand, counting down.
TATGAGTTAGAATTGTATCTCGGCAAGTGGCGCATAAGCGGCCAAAACGGAGTACCTTTTAAGAGAACATATCAATATACCATATAGTTAATTAGTTAAAGTAACAAAAAAATTATTTGCCTCGTAAAATAAGTAACTTACATCGCCGATGAAAGTGTTGTACGCCTCGTGATGTATGTAGTTGGGAAAGAGAATAATATTATTTTGCGAAAGGAATAGGTTCATCAAGCTCTCTCCACATCAGTTGGACGTAGTTGGCTACAAAGGAGGAGCTTGGGTACATCCTTTTCTCCCTCCTTATCACCTGAGGAGTCCATAAAGACACAGTTCTGTCGTGCAGGTGATCGCTCGAAATTACACTCCGTAGCGGTACTAAATCTTTTTTCAGTGTACAGATCGCTCGGAATGGTGCAAACACTCTCCTCGATCTCCATTTGGTTCCACGGATCAGGTACCACTACCATTACCGGCGTGGTAGTGAACCTTTTTCGACGTTAGTGAGACGTCTTCCCATTCAGATCGTCCTCTTTTTTAAGGTTTTTTCTTGTCCAATCGTGTTATTTGTTACCTACGATAACAACAATAAAATCTATTAGACTATGCAAATTATAGTGTAAATGATTAGGTCTCGCCGGATGAATTTAGGTATCCCCGACGGGGGTCGTTCATAACCTGCAAAAAAAAAATTACTTTTCCCCCGACTGGATTGCCCAGACTCACCCAGCGAGTATGAAGAACAGCTGGGAAAAACAAGCTTCCCCACCGGTTGATAATCTTACACCCGTTGGGAACGGAGAACACCGCGAGAAAACCCCAAAGACCTTCGACAAATCAAACCTAAAGTTTTTATTCAAACACAATCCAACCATCCAACATCAATATATTACTTAAAACACTCAAATAAACATAGATTAAGGTATTTTAATACCCTAAATACCTTAAATCTACCAAAACCTATTAAAATATGAATATAACAAAAACGTAAGAAAATAAGAAACTTATTATTTTCCCTTGACCATTTGATGCTGTTGAGTGAACTAGATTACCCCTATGTTGTTGAAGAAAATTTTTGGTAGTCCGAAATGAGAGTTTTGTGGTTTTGGTGATTCTAGGTTTTGTGATGAAGAAGAAAGATAATATATTTAAAATTAGGGTTGTTTGATTTGGGGGCTGATTAGAATATTAGGTTAGCACTTAGTAAATTAGACAAGGGTATTTTGGGTAAAATTTAGGACTGGTTATAAATATAGGTAGGATTGGTTATAAATGAGGAAGCTTATCGTTTTGGTGTACGATTTAGCCAAAGCCATCTTTTCTGGTTCAAGATAAATATAATGTAGAATTGTTACAGATTATAGTTGTCACGGGGTGGTCGTGGCGAGGCGAGGCGATGCCCTTAGGCGTGGCACTCGCTGTGGCGGCCGTGACGATGCGCTAAGCCCAATATATATATAAAATAACAACCTAAAACTAAGTTTTGGAAAGATGAATATGTTTTGGAAGAATTTGATGTTGGAGCTGTTAAGATTGATGAAGTAGACTACAATATTCAGTCTAAGAATCTATCGTTCAGCGGCTCACACAAAATATCAGAGGCTTGTGGTGAAGACTCCGAAGAAGAAAATAATCCATTATGGTATATAAATGGAGAACGTGGTGGAGATGAGAGGTGTGAAGATGTTGTCTTGGACGATGATGTCTTTTAGTCTATGTTTGTCATTTGACTCCAATGTTTTAAGAATTATGTAATTGAATATTTTATAATTGGATATTTAGTCTGTGTATTTATCATTTGAGTCGGATGATCTCAAAATTATGTAATTCGATGTTTAAGTTATTATTGTTAGTTTAAATGTCTAAATAGTACTATTTAAATTACACTTATGTGCTATAAAAATATTATTCAGGTAAGAGATCGTTGCATGTCATGTGGCCATCATCTCGCTGCTCGCCTCACCGCTGACGGTTTTTAGCCATTTTCATCACGGACCACCGCACGCCACTGGAAACTATATTACAGATGTTAAAAAAATATAATAGTTAATTGTACTTTTTTAAAAAGTACTTACAAAATTTATGGGTTATGTTAAAATGAGATCCAGTTTTTTAAAATGAGACCCCCTATAACGAGTCGTATTTTTTCAAAGGGTACGATTATTTCGTTCATAATGTTTTCTATTTCCTCCATCCAAAATTTAAAAAGGAAATTCAAAACATCATTTACAATGTTATCCTTAGTTTAACTTTAAATTTATGTTTTGATACAATTAACTTAAATAATTTTATTTCCTCCATAACTCACTTGAAATCTGTTTTGAGATACACAACTTTACTTCATATTATTTTCCAAAAACATTAACATTTAGAATTGTAAGTCTGAAAAAATCAAATAAAAAAAGGCACAAATAGTAAATATGAAGAAATCAAATACGTTTCTTTTTTTTCCATCTAATTCACATATCTAAATATTTGGATTCGCAAACAGATTGAGTTTTAAAAAAATGAACCATCAATTTTATAACTGGATCTAAACCCCATTGCTGAAAATCCATTGTGTAAATAGTATAATTGAAATTTCTTTGAGGAAGAAAATAACAAAGCAAAACACATGAATATAATATGGAGGAAATAAGAAAATTGACGGAGGAAATAACGTTTCTCTTTTTTAAATGAGACCTCCAATATTTACAATACTTTCAGTCGTAAAAGAGTTCGGGTTTTGACACATTAGGGGTATTTTAGTCATTTTAAGCTTATGAAAACTAAAAATTTGATTTTGAAGACTTATTCTAACAATATGGGATCTTATTCTAACAAAAGTTACTGCAATAATGTTTATTTCAAATAATTGTTTTTTAAACAACATTTATTTTGAATCGGGAAAAATATATTTTATGACGTCATTTTGTAAAACTATAATATTAATTTTGAAAAATCGCACAACCATTTTGAAATAAATGTGATGTAAATACCAAATCTTAGGAGAACGGTAATCTTTTAGAGAAAATATAATTTTTTATATAGATTTTTCAAAAAATTAAAATTTGAATTTCTTCGAGAAAGGTTTATTGTATTTTGGTATATAAAATCGAGTAACCTCCTCTCAAACTTTAATACTTGATAACGAGGTGTTTATAAAATTCAATAAACATCTTTTAATTTTTTCATACAAAATCAATTGTACGGTGACTAAATGGTCAACCAAAGGTCTTCCTACCAAATTCATGTTTTTATTATTGTGGTCTTCTTCCATCCTATATGTCACTAGCAATCCCAACTATCGAGTCATCTAGAAACCATCGAGTTATCATGGTTGTCAACACCATATCGCCAAAGCTATCCTATATTTTGGTTCCTCTCCGATCATCATCAATTCTTCTTGTTATGGAGAACTCTTTCTCTCAACAAGGTTTTGGTTTCATTTGTTAGAAATATCTCCACCAACTAATGTAATATTGTCCGCTTTTGGCAATTAGTCCCGCACGGTTTTGCTCTTGGTTCACTCCCAAAAGGCGTCACTTTAGTTGAGATATTTCATTCACTTATATATTGTAAGTACTTATTCAGTCTAAGCGATGTGAGATAAAGGATCAAGTTTACTCACTCTTAACACTCTCCCGTAAACTTGATCCACAGAATGACATATACACTCTATGCATTCTGCCTCACTCAATACACCCATTGCATGGCTTAGAACACAAGTTTCAACCTTGCTCTGATACCATGTTAGAAATATCTCCACCAACTAATGTGATATTGTCCGCTTTGGGCGATTAGTCCCGCACGGTTTTGCTCTTGGTTCACTCCCAAAAGGCCTCACTTTAGTTGAGATATTTCATTCACTTATATATTTTAAGTACTTGTTCAGTCTAAGCGATGTGGGATAAAGGATCAAGTTTACTCACTCTTAACACTCTCCCTTAAACTTGATCCGCGGAATGACATATACTCTCTATGCATTCCGCCTCACTCAATACACCCATTGCATGGCTTAGAACACAAGTTTCAACCTTGCTCTGATACCATGTTAGAAATATCTCCACCAACTAATGTGATATTGTCCGCTTTGGGCGATTAGTCCCGCACGTTTTTGCTCTTGGTTCACTCCCAAAAGGCCTCACTTTATTTGAGATATTTCATTCACTTATATATTGTAAGTACTTGTTCAGTCTAAGCCATGTGGGATAAAGGATCAAGTTTACTCACTCTTAACAATGGATGCCTTCTCCGGATATAATCAGATTCAAGTGGATCCGAAGGATCAAGAACACATTACTTTTTGTTACTGATAGGGGCCTTCATTGTTAAAAGGTGATGCCTTTTTGGTTAAAGAATGTTGGGGCTACTTATCAGAGGTTGGTGAACAAAGTTTTCGCTGATCAAATTGGAAGAAACATGGAAGTCTACATTGATGACATGATGGTAAAGAGTGTGGAAGAAGAGCTACACTTGGCAGATCTTTAAGAGGCTTTTGCCAACTTGATAAAAGTTAATTTAAAGTTGAATCCAGAAAAGTGTGTGTTTGGAGTACAGTCTGGAAAGTCTTTTGGGGTATATGATAAGTGAGAAAGGGATACAGCCTGATCCAGACCAACTTAGTGCTTTATTGCAGATGGATCCTCCTTGGAATATTAAAGAAGTACAAATATTGACAGGGAGGTTAGCTGCTCTAAACCGTTTTATCTCAAGGTCCTCAGATAGGTGTACCCGGTTTTTCCAAACATTAAAGTGTGCCAAAGGATTTAACTGGTATCCACAATGCGACCAGGACTTTGATGAAATAAAAAAGCATTTATCCTCCCCCAAAACTCTGTTTAAACCTGTTGATAGAGAAACGTTGTATATATATTTAGCAGTCTCCGAATGTTCCATAAGTGCGGTGCTAGTAAGAGATGTGGAAAATTATCCTCGTCCGGTGTACTAAATCAGCAAAAGCCTGATGGATGCTAAAAAAAGATATCTAAAACTTGAAAAGCTAGCACTGGCATTAGTAATTGCTGTTAGAAAGATGAGACCTTACTTTCAGTCTCATTCTATTGTCGTCCTGACATCTTTTCCTTGAAAAATGTTCTTCAAAAGGCAGACATATCAAGCAGAATGACCAAATGGTCAGTAGAAATGGGAGAGTATGACATTGATTTCCCCTCGAACTGCAGTCAAGCCTCAGTCTATTGCTGATTTCTTAGTTGAGTACCATTCGGACTTGAGTACTAAACAAGCTACAAGTGAAAAGACTAAGAAGTTATGGGTTGTCCATACTGATGGTGGATAAAGTAGCATGGGTTGTGGTGTTGGGATATGTTCAACATCTCCGTACGACGATAAGCTATATCAGGCTATATGTTTTTCTTTTAGGGCTTCTAACAATGAGTCCGAATATGAAGCTGCTATAACTGGTTTGAAGTTAGCCCTGATTTGTGGAGCCAAAAGGGTCAGGTTAATAAGTGATTCTCAGCTTCTTATCCATCATACACAAGGCCAATATGTGGCTAAGAAGAAGCAGTTGATTAAATATTTATTCATTCTTAAAGAGGTGGTAGTTAACTTCAAAGATATCACCTATGAGCACATACCCAAAACTGAGAATACATTAGCAGACTCCTTGGCAACCATAACATATTCTGAGTCCTACACATGGATTCATGTGCAAGAATTTCCATCCATTCAACTCAATCAGAGCAAAGAAGAGGAGGAAAGTTTGAATATACAAGTGAGTCAACCTAAAAACTGGAGGTATCCTCTTGTTCAATACATTTCAGATGGCATCTTGCCTCCGGAAAAAGCAGTAACAAGAAAAATGAGGTATAAGGCTCGTGGATTTTTTTATCATAAGAGACATCATTTACAAGAAGTCTTTTAGTAGACCCCTCTTGCGATGTTTGGGGATTGAAGAATCCCAAATAGTATTGTCCGAATTACATGATGGTGAAGGGTCAGCACACTGTGGTTATAGAGCTTTAACCCGAAGAGTTTTGTTGGCCGGATACTATGGGCCCTCCATAATGGAAGATGCCAAGGAATTGCTGAAGAAGTGTGATCCATGCCAAAGATATGGTAATGAAATTCATATCCCAGTTGTCCCTTTGGAGACAATTTCTGAGCCAATACCTTTTGCTCGTTGAGGGCTGGATCTGGTGGGTCATCTGCCTATGGCGTCCGGAGGGTGCAGAACTATCATTGTAGCCATTGATTATTTTTCAAAGTGGATAGAAGCTGCCCCCTTGGCAGGAACTACTTCAAAAGCTGTTATAAAATTCATTTTATCTAATATTTGCTGCAGATTTGGCGTTCCACAAAAGATAACAACATACAATGGGCCACAATTTGACGACAAGGATATGTCGTCCTGACATCTTTTCCTTGAAAAATGTTCTTCAAAAGGCAGACATATCAAGCAGAATGACCAAATGGTCAGTAGAAATGGGAGAGTATGACATTGATTTCCCCTCGAACTGCAGTCAAGCCTCAGTCTATTGCTGATTTCTTAGTTGAGTACCATTCGGACATGAGTACTAAACAAGCTACAAGTGAAAAGACTAAGAAGTTATGGGTTGTCCATACTGATGGTGGATAAAGTAGCATGGGTTGTGGTGTTGGGATATGTTCAACATCTCCGTACGGCGATAAGCTATATCAGGCTATATGTTTTTCTTTTAGGGCTTCTAACAATGAGTCCGAATATGAAGCTGCTATAGCTGGTTTGAAGTTAGCCCTGATTTGTGGAGCCAAAAGGGTTAGGTAAATAAGTGATTCTCAGCTTCTTATCCATCATACACAAGGCCAATATGTGGCTAAGAAGAAGCAGTTGATTAAATATTTATTCATTCTTAAAGAGGTGGTAGTTAACTTCAAAGATATCACCTATGAGCACATACCCAAAACTGAGAATACATTAGCAGACTCCTTGGCAACCATAGCATATATTGAGTCCTACACATGGATTCATGTGCAAGAATTTCCATCCATTCAACTCAATCAGAGCAAAGAAGAGGAGAAAAGTTTGAATATACAAGTGAGTCAACCTAAAAACTGGAGGTATCCTCTTGTTCAATACATTTCAGATGGCATCTTGCCTCCGGAAAAAGCAGTAGCAAGAAAAATGAGGTATAAGGCTCGTGGATTTTTTTATCATAAGAGACATCATTTACAAGAAGTCTTTTAGTAGACCCCTCTTGCGATGTTTGGGGATTGAAGAATCCCAAATAATATTGTCCGAATTACATGATGGTGAAGGGTCAGCACACTGTGGTTATAGAGCTTTAACCCGAAGAGTTTTGTTGGCCGGATACTATGGGCCCTCCATAATGGAAGATGCCAAGGAATTGCTGAAGAAGTGTGATCCATGCCAAAGATATGGTAATGAAATTCATATCCCAGTTGTCCCTTTGGAGACAATTTCTGAGCCAATACCTTTTGCTCGTTGAGGGCTGGATCTGGTGGGTCATCTGCCTATGGCGTCCGGAGGGTGCAAAACTATCATTGTAGCCATTGATTATTTTTCAAAGTGGATAGAAGCTGCCCCCTTGGCAGGAACTACTTCAAAAGCTGTTATAAAATTCATTTTATCTAATATTTGTTGCAGATTTGGCGTTCCACAAAAGATAACAACATACAATGGGCCACAATTTGACAACAAGGATATGGCGATTTTTTGTGCCTCTAGAGGCATTCAACATTGCTTCTCTTCTCCTTTCCACCCACATGCGAATGGTCAGGTTGAAGTAGCAAACAGAACCATCATGTCCGATCTTAAAAAGAATTTAGAATGGGCTGCAGGAAAGTGGCCAAGTTACCTACAAGAAGTTTTATGGGCCTACCAGACTACTCCTGGAGCTGCTACACAAGAATCCCTGTTTGCCTTAGTATATGGTATGGATGCAGTTGCTCCTATAGAGGCAACTCTTCCATCATACAGAGTTCACAATTTTTCCGAACAGGCTAATAAGGTGGCAATCAGAAGTCAACTTGACTTGATAGAAGAGAAAAGAGTTAAGGCTCACCTTAGAGGAACCCATTATAAGGGATTGATGAGAAGCAGGTTTGCTTCCAAAGTCAGAAGAAGGGATTTTCAACCAGGGGATAAACTGTTGAGAAAAGTCTTCCTACATACTAAGGAGAAGCAGTTCGGCAAGCTAGCTCCGAATTGGGAAGGACCCTATGTGGTTATCGAAAAACTTCATCCTGGGACATACAGGCTTCAAGATAAAGATGGGAGAATCTTAAATCACCCCTGGAATATTGAACACCTTCGATTGTATCTAGAATAAACGTTATATAAATATTTACTTGTTTAAAGTCCATGTAAATATTAGGGGGCATACTCTTTCCTACCCTGGTGGCGCGGGGAGGTTAACGAGGAGTCCGGGTATTTTAATAAAATTTGATGCCTTCTTGAAAAAATTCGGAGTGGTTTGATCGATAGTTTCTTTAAAATCTTTTAAGTATCATTGACAGATCGGATTGATTTGGTAGAATGATGACCATTTAAACATTTTTCATCGGAGAATTTAAACACTCCCACCTTAAAGTACTTATAAAATAACTAGGGGCTATTTAAACATCACACAGGGAAAAAATAAAACAAGGAAAAAATTGTACAAAATAAAGCTTCCCGGTTAACATCGGGGAATGATATTAAAACATGTAAAAATTCCTTGTCCATCCAAGGAATTTGAAGTTTAAGAAGAAAAGGCTTGTCCGGACACAAGCCGGAAACCATTACAAAAAAGCCTTGGCCATCCAATGACTTTAGTCTGACATGAGAATAAAATAAAAACAAAAGATAGTTAAAATTTTAGGGCTGGACTCCCTTAGAAGTTCTTACTTTGTCTTGTTTCTTCTTTGGGTCTTTGGGTTCATCATTGGGGCTCTCTCCGATCCCTTCTTCTTCATAGTGGTGTCATCTAGCATAGTGTGGAATGGGAGGTCTTCGTATTCCACATATCGCCATAAATCTCCGAGCGTCCTCTTCGGAAATGTCCGATGAAATAGCAAGACCGTGTGAGATTTGACTTCAACATACCTCTCTTCTTGAGAATCTATCACTTTGTTGGTGTATGCATCGATCTTGGCCTGGATTGTCTTCTCCTGCTCTTTTATCAAATTATATTTCTCCTGGGTGACTCTAGACACAGTATCTTCGAGAGAAATCTTGTCACTAATTAGGGTTTGGATGCCATTATCCTTGGCCTTCACTTCCTCCTTCGAAGTGGAGAGATCCATCTCCAAGCCAGAACACTTAGTTTGGAGTTCTGTGTTAACTACCTCCGAAGTGGCCAGCCTGGTGGCCAAGTCGTCTTTCCCCTTCTTCAACTCCTCGACCTCTCTCCTTAAAGCCTCAACACTCTGATTGGCATTAAGCAGGTCCTTAGATAAGCTCTCTTGGTCTGCGTTGAGTGTGTTGATGAGGGTAGATTGGCTTTTTTTAGCAGGGAAGAATATGAGATGGAGGACTATAAAAGATAAAAGAAGGCAATAGCCGCACTAAGTGTAGATATCCCTAACATGGGTGGTTTCTTTAGATGGAAGATAATAGGTAATCATCACCCAAATTTTAAATTTGTGGGACAAGATTAGGGTAATATTTTGTAAAATCTTATTACAGACGGTTGCATTTAATACATAAATAGATAGTGTTGTCATGTAATGCAACAAACGATGCAAAAAAGTGGTTGGGTGAGATATCAAGAGTCACGTTGAGATTCTCCTCGTACGCATCATGAACGTGCATGTCACAGTGCCACTCATACCTTGAAAACATAAATCGAGAGTTAACAGGCAGTTAGACGAGAATGAACAACTAAATATTGAGAAAAACGGAAGAAGTTTCCATTCATTAATTTCACAATGATGTTAAGAGTGAGTAAACTTGATCCTTTAAATTCCTCTCCTAGAGCATCTCCATTAACTTCCTGTGAGATCCTCTTTTATCAAAAACACAGGCGCTCGCATTACACAGTGGTTGCTGCCTCATACGGCTGAGTGAGAAATAGCTGATCCAACAAGATGAAGTTTGACATCGCCAATCCCACCACCGGATGCCAGAAGAAGCTCGAAATTGATGACGACTAGAAGCTGATAGCTTTCTTTGACAAGAGGATCTCACAGGAAGTCAAAGGAGATGTTCTAGGAGAGGAATTTAAAGGATCAAGTTTACTCACTCTTAACATCCATAAAGGACAACAACTTGTTACCAGATGTGGAGTCCACTAACTGATCGATCCGGGGGACCGGATATAGGTCTTTTAGGCCAGGATTATTAAGGTCTGTAAAATCGATGCACATGCGCCACTTTCCGTTTTTCTTTTTTACTAACACTGGATTGGTTGTCCATAAAGGGTACTAAGATTCCTTTATGTGCCCCATCTTAGTAAGCCGGCCAACCTCTTGAACTATAATATCAGCTTTCTCCTTAGAAAAAGCTCTTCTCTTCTGCACAACGGGTGCTACATCTCTTCAGATCAATAGTTGGTGTGATATGACTTCTGCTGGTACTCCGGTTACATCAGCATTGCACCAAGCAAAAACATACTGATGGTCTGTTAAAAAAGATAACACTTCTTCCTTCAGCCAGAGAGTGAGTTTCAACCTCTTCAATTGGTATTAGTAAACCAGGGGTCTCTCTAGGGTCATCAATTTCACCCTCTCCCCAGAGGGCCCCTCCAACTGTTAATCTTTACTGATCCGAACTGCCCCCAAAGTTCTAGGGTCCAGTGTTGTTGCATAACACTCCCTTGGAATCTTCTAACTACTCCAGAAAACTCCCACTTGTTCTTACACAACATATTTTAAACATTGGTGGACTGTTGAAGCCACAACATGCATCATGGAGAGACAAGACCTTCCCAAAATGGCATTGTAGCACGTGGGAAAATCCACCATAATAAAAATTATTCTGACCATCTTCTTAAAAGGGCCCTTTCCAATGACTGATGATTACTCCACAATGAAAATTACTCTGACCATTTAAAGTTTTTAAATTACTCCAGATGATTATCTGGATCTTTACTCCCATCGTATTTTTCCATCTTTGTACTGTCAAACCTCTTAGGAAGGTTTCCGGACAGTATCTTGGAAGACAATGGAGATTGTCTCCAATTCCGGCCACGTCTAAATAGAGTATCTTCAGTGGGAGTTGCAAAGATACCTGGTTCATATGGACTGAGGGCCTTTTTGTCAGATGTTTTGGGGAATTTAAAGGGTATTAAATGTTTGGGTGTTTTGTAGTGAGAGATTTGAGCTGCCTGGTTGTATTAAATGTTCATTACCCTCATTAATGAAAGTGGTTGGGTATTTATACCCTTAATTATGGACCCATAGGCTTTCGGGTCAAGTTGTGAAACTGGGCCGTGTTTGAAGACCCATTAGTTTTTAAGTAGATTAGAACCTAGCTTAGTCAAAAGGTGTTTAGTGTTTTAGTACTTTTGTCATGTCCGGATGGTTTAGTGGGCACCTATTGTCCGAATTACCCATGTCTGGATTTCTCAGTGAGCAGTGGTGAATAATCTCGGACTCATCAGTAGCCCCTTTTTAGGTTTTGTCAAAGATATTTGGCACGACTAAAAAAAACTCAGTTAGCTAATAACAACATTCTCCGGATTGCTCATGTATTCAGTTCAGGGTTTATCCGGACTGAATCTCTCTCAAAATTTCAAGAGTTTTGCTCTGGATCGTGGGACACATGTCGCGTTTTAATTCGTTCTACCAGCTGTTTTCTTCCTAGAACGGCGCTCCCACTAAGCCCAAAAAGCAACTCATGCATTTAATATTTCTTACGTCAGCGCCGCCTTCAATCATTACCTTAGTCTCTTTGTTTCCTCATAGGTATAAGTAACTTTTGCCTCACTGGTATAAATTATTTTCCTTTACTGTTTCACCATCTTCATCACTTTTGCAATTTCTTCTTCTCAGAGCTTTTCACCTCTTCTCTCAAAACCTTTCTTGGTTATTTTATGTTCACAACGAGAAACAGTCTCGTGAAAGGTGGTTGGATAAATATTTCTGAACTAGAAAAAGCAAAACAAATTGAGTGTGAGAGACGTATCGCTACTGGTCTTCCAGTCTCTCCAATCAGTAAACCTGACACACCATCTTCAGAAGCTGATCGAGGATCATCCTCTACCAAAAGTACAAAACCTAGGCGTTTATTCCAACCCAAACTCTCGACAATCCTTTCAGGCTCCTCGGTTCAGGAGTCTCAGACTTCTACTGTGCAAGAGAAAGCAGTATCGAGTGTTAGAAAGCCCTCTCTGTTCATTGCTATGGGGTCAGACATCGAGAAATTTCCAGAAAAAACTAACCCTCGCCGGACAACGTGTTTAGTAAAAGGTCAAACAACCGGCTCTCAAAGCAAGTCTTCCAAAACAGGGCCCTCAAAGTCTGGAGCCAAAGATAAATCCTCCGGATCAGAGGCATCTATTAGAGCCCTAAGAGACAAAACCTCCGGACCCGAGGCTACCAGAATCAACTCTCATACTAAGTCCTCTGGAGTTGAGCCCCAGCTGGACACCACACCCTTAAGAGAGGCTGATGCTCAACCGTCCGGACAACCTGCTGAGCCACAAATTAGCACTCTCCCATAAAAAACGACTGATAAACCTTCCACCGTGATGGAGGAGGTGATGGAGGATAGTGTTGAAGAGGCTCCGTTCGAAACTGAAGCTTTCGGGAAAACTGGAGATGCTGCCTCCGATAAAAAGAGAAAAGGAAAGGAGAAAGTCTGCATGACCCATCCGGATCTACCGGAGAGTCTGGAAGGCAAGGTGGGACCTTGTTTACACAAGGTCAATGTCAAGTATCTGATGACCATGCAGAATATTAATTATGTCTATACTCACACTGCTGAGTTAGGCCAGATCCAGACCAAGTGGGGGATCTCTGAATATGATAAGGTGAGGATATCAGTCACACCAGAGACTCTGATAGACTGCAAGCTTAGAGAAATCGTCATCTATACTGAGTTGTTCAACTGGGGGCTCAGATTCCCCTTGGATCCAGCAATTGTCAGGTATTTCCACCTGATAAAACTCTGCCCAAGACAGTTGAATCCCAATGCTTGGTATACTCTCATCGTCTGCATTATGGCGTCAAGGTTGTCCGGTATTCCTCTTCCAATGGAGTAGTTTGCTGCAGTGAACAGCCTTTGTAAGAACCACCATATCCCATTCTACCACTTCAATATGGGAGATGAATTTAAAGTAGTGGATGACCTGTTTGAGTCAGAGAAAAACTGGAAGACCCATTTCTTATTCATTAGCGGAGTGTGGGAGAATGGGAGGAAAATCATAGCTGGTGTCAATCCTAGCATGCTCACCAGCAGGTGGAAAAGCTCTGGTAAGTATTTTACTTTATTTGTCTTCTCATTTTGCAACAAAAACTTATCACTGAATTGTTTTTTCTTTTATGTCAGTATTGCCGAAGGAGTTCTCCGATTATTTGGAGGAGGGGCAGACCACGTTTTCCAAATTAAATGCTTGGGTTACTGAGCGTTGGGGGAATGCTTTCCACAACTACTTTACCTCAGGAAACTTGGTGAGGTCCCACATATGGAACACAACGGGCCGGTGAGACCTCACTTGGGAGGAGTTGACTATACCACCTCCTCCGGTCGTTATTCTTACGAGAACGGACGCGAAATATGGTAAACTGGCCTTGCCCTCCATAGCAAAATCCCCAAGCACAATGAAAGGGAAGAAAGGTAAGAAAAAGAAAGTTGCAGTAGAGGCCGTTCGGGGTGCTGTAGAGGAGTCTTCTCCGGAGAGTCAAAGAGAGCAGGTCCAAGGAGAGATTGATGCTGCTTTACTTAAAGTGGCTGAGGATGAGTCCATCAAGGAGGCAGGTGAACCCCAAAGCCAACCAAGTCCTTCAAAAAAAGATCGAAAGAGAGGAACTAGCAGCGACGAGAGGGTCGCTAAAAAGAAGAAGGTCTCCTTGGGGGATGAAGTAGTCCTCCGCCCTTACTAGTACCGCACTTATAGCACATTCGGACACTGCTAATTATATGTACAATGTCTCTCCATCAATAGGTTTGTAGAGAGTCTTGGGGGAAGATAGATGCTTTTTTATTTTATTAAACGCTTGGTCGCACTGTGAAGACCAGTTAAAGTCTTTAGCGCCCTTTAACGTTTGGAAAAATGGAGCACACCTATATGAAGACCTTGAGATAAAACAATTTAGAGGAGCCAATCTTCCTGTCAATCTTTGTACTTCTTTAATATTCCGAGGAGGATTCATCTATAATAAGGCATTAAGCTGGTCTGGATGAGGCTGTATCCCTTTCTCATCTATCACATACCCCAAAAACTTCCCGGACTACACTCCAAAAACACATTTTTATGGATTTAACTTTAAATTAACCTTTACCAAGTTGGCAAAAGTTTCTTGAAGATCTGCCAAGTGTAATTCTTCTTCCACACTCATTACCATCATGTCATAAATATATACTTCCATATTTCTCCTAATTTGATCAACAAACGCTTTATTCACCAACCTCTGATAGGTAACCCCAACATTCTTCAATTATGTACTCATCATTCTCACCCACCACTTCTATCAAAGGTGGTGGCACTGCTTGCTTGTCCGGATTCATCTGAACTAATTTTTATTGCTGGTTTTGAATGCTAGATTCAGGCACCTTCTCCTCCCACTGTGGTCGCCAATTTGGTGTGGATTATTTTGGACAGAGGGCCTTTTTGTCAAATGTTTTGGAGAATTTTAAGGGTATTAAATGTTTGGGTGTTTTGTAGTAAGAGATTTGAGCTGTCTGGTTGTATTAAATGTCCATTACCCTCATGAATGAAATTGTTTGGGTATTTATACCCTTAATTATGGACCCATTGGCTTTCTAATCAAGTTGCAAAACCGAGTCTTGTTTAAAGACCCATTAGTTTTTAAGTAGATTTGCACCTAACTTAGTCAAAAGGTGTTTAGTGTTTTAGTACTTTTGTCCTGTCCAGATGGTTTAGTGGGCACCTATTGTTTGAATTACCCTTGTCCGGATTTCTCAGTGAGCAGTGGTGAATAATTCCGGACTCATCAGACCCAAGAAGCTTATGTTTTTTTTGCACCAGACCAATTGTACTTTTTTATTTTTAAGGTCATTGACATAATATACCATTGTCGAACCCAACATATCTTCTAATACTGATAGAACATGGTAGATCAAATACACAAGATCAATTAAACAACAACTTCTTTCACAACATGCTCCCCGTCTCCTTGATGGCTTTCTCTATTTGTTCATGTATAACATCGCACACCATGAAACTTCAATGTTAATTACTATACTAGACATACAATCATGCGAGTTCAATATACTAACCAAGATTGTTGGAATAGACCATGCGAGATTAGTACTAATGAACATGTTAGTTATACCAAACATATGACTTCAATGTACCGACCATGATAGATTAGTGCAACTTAACATGCTACTTATAATAGGCCATAGATATAGACTTACCTTTATCAAAGCATTTAATATTGTTTTGGTTTTGTTTGTGCCCACTTTTCTTGAACTTCCATCAAGAAAGTATGTTTGCATGAACCTAGACTTTGTTTGCTCACCATATTTTTGGTGAAATAAGAATCCTCTGACTTTTTTAAAGGCATTCCTCATTGTCGTGTTTAAGACCAAAACAACCTTTATATTATTGGTTGTTAGTTTAACAAGTTTCGACCCAATTTTGAAAGCTTCATTTTTTTATCCAATAAGTCTTTATAATCGATGTTATAAGCATATAATTCTTTTTCAACAGAACCTTCTCATTATGGAGGTCACAATAAGCTTTCAAGATTGTATAGAATGGGGTTTTTTTGGTAGATTCGATATGTTATGTAGTGATAATATTTCTCTTATCTTATATGAGATTAAGTATAATAATTAATCTGGCTCTGTAGAAACATTGCCATAACAATGTGTTTTCTTACGATCATGCGATTTATATATACTAATTATGATAATTTTGGGATATTAACTATGCATGACTAGGGATTTTAACCCATAATGCACAACAATACATGCGACCATGCGTTTCCTTTCTACCACAGATAAAGAAGATGCGAGATTTGTGTATTTCAAATGAAGAAAATACGAGATTAGTGTTAATATCACATGAAAATTTATAGAAAATAGAAAATAGAGTTTGAGACCACTAAAACCGGAAACCAGACAAAACATTATACCTTAGTTATAAAATATAACACATTATATGCACCTAAGGAATCTAGAAAGTATTACGAAAAAAATATATCTAGGAAAACAATAAACTAAAAATGATCAACGAAATATCTAAAAATAATATGAATTTATAGAGAAACATAATTGCAATTAATGTACCTACATACACTCTAAGTTAGGGATGACAATTTTTAACAAACCCACGGTTACCCGAGCCGATCCTATGGGATGGGTTATGGGTTTTAAAAAATTCTCAAGGATGGATCATGGGTTTGAAATTTTGCTACCCACTAGGTTTGGAATGGATTATGGATTAAAGAAATTTATCACGGGTACCCAATCCTAACCCGACCCATTGGGCAATACTCGACGGATACGCATTAAATTAATATCATATACAATAATAATCTATTTAATATTATTTATCAAACTTTAAAATAAAGTTATTAATATTAGTATATGTATTCTGTAATACCAAAACCATATATTATTTGATAATATATAAAATATACTTAAAAATATATTATTATACATTTAAACATTATATTTGATTTTGCAAATTTTTTGTTTATAAATATGTTTTCTTTCTCTCTGGAAAACTGATACTATACCATCAGTATAAGTCTAATATTATTAATATTATTAATTAAATTAAAAAAATTACTAACATATACCAAATCCATATATTAATTATTAATAACATAAAAAAATACAAAATATTTGCTAACTATTATTGGATATGGTATATTTTGAAAAATATTATTCTACATTTTAATATAGAATTGATTTTTCAATTTATATTTTTAAATATTTTTTATTTTACTGTATAACAATAATATTATTAATTAAATTAAATAAATGATTTACTAACATACACCAAAACTATATATTAATTATTAATAGATAACCAAATATTTGCTAATTAATATTTAGATAGTAGATACAATATATTTTGAAAAATAAAATTTTATATTTAAACATTATATTTGATTTTTTTATTTTTTTAAAATAATTTTCATTTTTCTCTGCAAAACTAATGCAATGAATATCATATTCAAATTCAAGATATTATTATTATTAATTTAATTAAAAGAAAAGGTTTCATGAGAGGAGAAATATAAAGTTAATTATTTTATTTTGGACCACATCCCAAAATCTAACCCAAGAAGACGATTCAGTCCTCTATCTAATATTGATGACATTCTCTCACCATTTCAATGGGTATCCGCAAATGGGTACCCGAACCCGACAGATTCAGATGTGAGAAAAATATTGTTACCTGACGGATACGAGTTAGGGTATGGTTAGGGAAAATATAGACGAAATGGGTTACATATTTAGCTATACCCGTACCCATCCCGACCCATTGTCTTCCCTACTCTAAGTACAATATATAACTCTAAATGTATAAGCTAGTGGACATTAACCATGGAAATATAGTCAAATCATGACTGTTGCGCTTAGTACCTTTATGGTATTTCTCGAGGTCCCAACGCCAAATGAAACTTCAAATAGGTGTTCCAAGACAATGAAGAACGACCGACGATGTCTTTATTGCTTTGTCGGACTTTGAAACCATCATCAGAGGTAACCAAAAAGTTAGTGGGTTTAGTGAATTTATTAGGTTTAGTAAGTTTGAGAGAGAATGTGTATTGAATGATTTTGGTTCATATGAGGGAAAATGTTTTGAACTTAAAATACCATATTTATACTAATTGGGGTATTTTGTCCATTTTAAGGTCCATTTAAGAACTGAATCGATTAAGAACAAAAAAAAACACATTGAAAAAATGTACAAATTTGATATATTCTCTTAGATATTTAAATTGATCTAGTAAATTACTTTTATTTATGTAGATTCATATATATTGGAAACTAAAATTAATATAAAATAAAAAGAAATAAGTATTTTAAAATTTAGTATAATGGATGTATCAAAGCTCTCACAACAACAAAGTTTGGATTCAATTTGATGATAAGATGGTCAATGGATAGACATTATATATGGGAACATGCCATTATATTGTCTAGACTATTTCCATCTTGGTCACAACAAAAGCTAATGTAAAAGAAACCTTAAAAATTTAAAATCCTCAAGATTTGAATACATATTTAAACTAGGGTCAACAAATTGTTGACAATAACAAGTTATATCCCAAAGTAACTTAAAAGTGGATACCTAAAATAAAATATGTGATTATTAAAGAAAGTAACAATGAAATTTTCAATAACGATTCTAGAAATAATAAGAACAGTAGTTGAAATACTAATGTTCAAAACAATAATGACAATACTGAAATACACAAAGATAATATTCCTTCAACAAACAAAGGGAAACCACTCGAAGAAATGAACACATAAATCATAGAAAATCTTCATTGTATATAGCTTGGCAATATATTTAATTGCATTCAGGATTCATCTCACAATGATCATGAATTAAAATCTCCAAATTTCACTTTAACAGAGAGTCTCCCATCCTCTCTAAATAATAATAAAAATAAGAAAAAAAAAATTAATGAGAAAGAACTAGGGAAAATAGGATTGGGTTACTTAAGCTCAAATGATTGAAAATCATAATTTGTTTATATCTATATTGTTTTCTTATTTGTTCAATTTAGTAATTGCAGTATTTTTAATTTCATGATCAAAGAATAAGCACGGTTGGATGCATTCTTCTTTGGAAAACAAGGATCCATGTTTGCAGTCAAAATTAAGGTAGCTGGAATTATGGTAATGGCGATGTTAAATGACTTATGGCCACATCCTGGTAGCTGGAATTATGGTAATGGCGATGTTAAATGACTCATGGCCACATCCTGGATTTATCAAATATTAGGACAATGTGGGTGCAATATATTCTATAATCAAGTCAAGTCCAGACAACATATGTGGCTTTATCAGAAGTATTTGAGTCAATTTTAGAATCTCTTATGTTTCAAGTGTAACAAATATAATATCTCAATGTTCCATCCTTGATTGTAAAGCTTGTTTCATTAATAAAAGAATTTGTTTTTGGAAATATATATATATATATATATATGATTTGGTGTTATATATATATATATATATATATATATATATCTTGGAATAAACTTAAAAATTTCCTAAAAGAAAGTTAAATTAAAGTAGTTGTCATATTTTTTTATTTTCAAATATGATGATTCTTAAATTAGCTGTTACATGAGTTTGAAAATATTAATTACATATCTTACAAACATAACTGAAATAAATTAAAATTTAAATATTGTATTTTGACCAATTGTGAAATTTTTATTGAGCTAAGTATATTTTAGAATTTAAAAGTCGTGGTCAAAATATCATACAGTTAGTGTAGTATACCATATTGTGAAAATGTCTGATGATATATGCATGGCAAGACTCACTGATAGGAAAACGGCTGAAATGTCTCGTGAACAATATTGAAATAAAGTATTTGTATTTGAAATTAGGATATCATAATTGGTCCGTCAAATATTGAAAGATGTTTTAAAACTAACAATTATGAATTTAATTAATTTATGTAGTCAAATATGTCAATGTTTGTAAAGTATTTTTTGGTTATACAATAGATAATCTATTATGGTATATACAAATGTAAATGGATGTATGTAAAATTATGTTGAATAGTCAATATATTACAAATGAACACATAAAAATCGTATTTGAAATGCCTTTTTATATAATATAAGATGTTTCTTATGAGCTCCGCAATAAGAGAACATTGATAAAAAAGAATTATTACATTATAATAGATATCATAAAGACATACTCGGCGGAAGAAAATGGTTTCAAAATTGGGTCCTAAGTGTTTAAACTAACAACCAATAACATGAAGAAAACTTTTGGGTTGAAACTTAACGACCAAGAAATGTATTTAAACTTAGCTAAAAGATTCAAACTTCGCTAGACCAATGGTCACGAAACATAGTCGATCATGATAACATATTTTTTGGACGAAATTCCAAAAACATTAGCAAAAATAAATAAAAACAATATCAAATAATTTGATAAAGGTATGTTTTTATCATTGGTAGCACATGTTTGAAGACATGCATATAGTTTTTTCACAATGATCGTACAGTAAATCTGTACTAGACCTGCATGGAGTTTTATCACCAAGATTGCATGTTGTATTCACTAGGATCTAATGATCTATTGATCTAGACTTTCATGTATTTTTTAGCAGGATTGCATGTTTACATGCACAAGGATCACCTTATGAATTTGAATTGGACTTGCATGTATTTTTCCACCAGGAGTACATGTTTATATGCATAAAGATTGCATGGTTAATTTGTATTAGGATTGCATATAGTTTTTTACCACGAGAGCATTTTTACATGCATGAAGATCACATGGTTAATCTGCACTGGACTTGCATGTAGTTTTGTTACCATGATCACATGTTTTATTACACAGGGATCTTATGCTTCGTTTGATCAATACAATCGTAAGTTTGATTATGTTGTGTTTTACAAGAAGCAATAAAAAAGTCATTAATATGGGGGGAAATATCATGTTGTGAAGAATGTGGTTATTTTATTCATCATGTTTCTGAGTTCTACTATTTTTTATTAATTATTGGGAGATATATTGGGTATAAAAACAGTCTTTTATATCCAAGAGCTTAAAAAATACACAACTATGATTGGTCTAGGGTAATAAAATAGAAGTTACTTGGGCTAATTAGAACTTGTGTTTCCAAAAAAACCTGATAGAGTTATCGAATGTGTTGACTTTTAATGGTAAGCATATTGCTACATAATAAAAAAAAGTTAAAAAAAGATATAATGATGTTGATAAAGTTTTTTGAAGCAACCATTCATCATTGAGCATACAATCATTGCGCAAGCAGAAGTGAGAGCCAACATGATCCAAATATGCTACCAATAACGGGGATTGAAGTCATTCATATAAAATATTATAGTCTCAAATATTATTTTTATAGCAGAAACGCATGGTCGGAATCATTAGTCTCACATGTTGTTTTGCACTAGAATCATACGGTCAGTAACATTAAAATCGCATGGTGAATAACAGTAGACTCACATTGCCAATAACACTAGAATCACATGGTCAATAACAATTGATGATCAATATCCTCATAACCGCATGGTAAATAGCACAAGAATGTCATTGTTATTAGCACTGATGTTGTATGGTTAGTAGTAATCCCATGGTCGGTACCCATAGACTTTAATGGCCATCAGTACAAAACTTTCATGGTCAGTATCCCCATAATCACATGATCAATAACACTTGAATCACATGGTTTGCAATAAGTTTGCATGCTTAGTTTTATTAATCTCCCACGCTGACTTGAATTAGCGGCGAATGTTTAATGAGTTGTTTATCATTTTATAGGTTTTGAAGGGTGAGTTAACACTAACAGTAGGAGAAATAAGAGCATTTGATGGGGATATTAGGAACCCGGATCATGTACCATATCAAAATCCTAAGAAAAGGACTAAATATGTAGAAATAAAACCAAATAGAAGGCCAACACACCTCATATAACCACCAATTACTCCACCCTGACACACCAACCCCCAACAAGCGACAAAAAACCAATATGGACTTCTCTAATTTCAACCGGAAGGTTAAGAGATAACTTTGATGTTGGTTACCACCCTACAAAAATCATCCACCAAAACGAAAACTCCAACACCCTAAAAGAAAACTCCAACCCCTTCAAATAGCACTGCAAACACCTCTAAAAACAATGCAATGATATTGAGCGCTCGACCCAAATCCAAAACGAACAATACGACCGTATTCAAGATGAATATTATCTTATGTCATACATTAGAACATAAATGATGAAGTAATACGCACAAGTGGTCTGTTGAGTTCTATTGTATGAAGCGGTCACTTAAAAACTAGAAGAAAACGTTAAGTATATGTCTTTCCTCTGGTCTTTCTTTTTATATATGTTTTATTTGTTATAGTCTCACACGTATTATACCAATATATCTGGCATTGGCATAACAGGTTGAAGAGAAATTGAAAGTCATAGCTAAGTTTCATCCAGAGCTAAAACTTCGAGACCATGACATAACACTTTCTTTATCTATGTGTAATCCAAAACCAATTTATTCACTGGTACAAAAAATAGCAAGTGAGCCCAATAGTCCAACATCAAGTGGTACCATATGATGTTTTCGTGGATGCTATTACTAATAAGGTTGTAAAGGAGATGGAGGCAATATTATGGGTACAAGTTTGTGAAAATAAGTAGATTATAAGTCGACTAAGATTCAACTTTGATTAGATATAACCATATATTGTAGGGTTGTAAAACAATATATTTAATGTTATTAATAGCACGCCTCGCATGCTTATTAAACTTGGAATATACTGTTTATTATACTTAGATCTGATGGTTTATCATACTTAAGTCTGATGGTTTATCATACTTAAGTCTGATGGTTTATTATACCTGGGATCGCATGTTTAATATACCTGGAATCACACATTTCACATACTTGGAATAACATGTTTAATATACTTAGTATTACATGTTTATTATACTTGAAATCTTGTGTTTATTAATGATATTTGTAGATGTGTCGCATGTGAGCCCTATAGTCCAACAAGTTAACCAAGCAGACAAACTAAACCACCTGTGCACCACTAGTAAGTATTATGCATAAATCTCGTATTATTGTTTTATCATCCATATGTGCTTATACAGGTCTCGTGTTATTGTTTGTTTATTTTAAACGTGTTTACACCAATAAAGTTAAAGAAGAACAACTCCATCAACCCGAACAAATCAGAACCAAACCTCATTGGAATCCCATGTTTATTATACTTGAAATCGCATAGTATTTGATTCATAGTTTTTTATCCTTCAGGAAACCAAAATATCAGTGGTAGAGGAAAATAGGTGGCGCGAATGACCATTACTTAACAAAAACAAAGGGATATATAACTGAAGCAAATGAATTTCCCTGATTGGAAAATAAATACATAACAAAACAGTTCATGTTCATATGCATTAACCAAAAATTTTGTAAGATACAAAAGGCAAAAAACATGACGATTCATAAGTATGGTATTTACCATTATCACACGGATGTTATAAAAAGAATGTTTTTGTAAGTGATCTAATGGGACTACCTAATGAAGAGACCTATAATTTAATGTAAAATATCCAAGTGTTGCCTTATAACAGTGGAATTTAACATATAAACTCAAGTTGAGTTGTATTAATCTCGTCTGTTTGATTAGAGTATAATCGCATGCTTACTACATTAGAATTCCATGTTTGGTTAGAATAGAAACGCATGGTTAGTTGCACTAGAATCACATGGTGTTTATTTTGTTGTCTATTTACATGTTTATATATATATATATATATATATATATATATATATATATATATATATATATATATATATATATATATTAGTCTCCTATGTTTAATTATATGTCCCCTACTTCTCATTTGGTAGACTATTAACGCTTGAATTTATAAGATACTTAAAGAGAATAATTGCAAAGTACTACCCCAAGCTTACGATGGTACTTATAGTTGTACATTAAAAAAGATAAAATTTTATGCTCATACAATGGTAAGTATAACTAAAATTAGTTTTCAATTCATAGAAGAAACTGTTTGTAATCGGTTGTCTTAAAACACAACATTGGCCATGAATGGACATCTAACAAAATTTTTTAAGAAACTATTCCTCATTATACCACAACATATGTATTATGTGTTGGGTCGAGTATGCAATATATTGAAAATATAATAAACTGTTGCATATTGATGATTCCTGACTTCGAAAATAGAATAGTAACAAACTATAACCAACTCTTGCCTCACAATAAATACACAACAAACTACACAAATAAATTGTTAAGACACTGGTAAGTATTTAAAGTCATGCATGCTCCTTGTTTGCTACTAATCTTGCTTCTAACCTTTTAAATTATATTAACTCTTGTAAAAAACTAGTGTAATGCATGAAAAAAAGAATTATACTTGTTTAAAAAAGGCATATAAGATCAAAACAGCAAAAGAGGTCCCATGAGATAAACCAAGAAGCCTCCATTGCATCGTTTCTGTTTCTGAATTTGTCAAAGACTTTATTTAGAATGGTTTTGTTCCTAATAAACACATTCAAGACATGTATCAAAATACAAGAGCTCAAACATTTTAATATTTATTTAATTATGAAAACACAAACGTTTATTGGTAGCTCTATTCATATTCTAGATGTTACCTATTTTGTATGTCATATATTGTGTAAGTAATTTATTTTTAAGTAAACAAACATAATAATTTGCATGCAAACTACTCATAGAATCGCATGGTGAGTAACACTAAAATTTCATGTTTATTTATCTTATAATCGCATGTTTTGTTACACTAGAGTCACATGCTTAGTTATATTAGAGTCGCATGTCTAGTAACACTATAATCACATGTTTAAACACTACACGAATTAGATGTTTGAATCCATGAAGTCTTGCATATTAGTCATCTCGTCTTGCCCATTTTTTTAACTAAAAAATACAGTGTTCTAGATCATAACTAATATATATAACAATATTCGAACCTTAGTCATATCAATATTTTAGCTTGATAACTACTTTCCATTGGATAACTTATTGTTTGATTTGAAAAAATTAGATAATTGGTGATAACTAAAGCTATAACTACAAAACGGATTCTTTCATTAATTGTTATGCTTATAAATTTAGTGTACACCTTAACTAGGGTTTCATATAAATAAAACTCATAGAATATTTAGAAATAAACTATCAAAATTCAAAACAACGACGCCTTTCATTAACCTCTCCTCTGGTGATGAGTATGGCTACTCAAGTTTATCAGGTGATGGTTCTCTTATGAGAGACATATCTCCCTATACCAAATACCCCCGATATAGGAATAATCTTTTAATTCTTTTGATGAGGAGAACTTCTTATATTGTGTATAATATTATTCTCCAGGCTTTGTTTCCTCTTCTCGAGATAAGGAGGACCTGTATGATCTTCCAATTAAAAAAAGGAAGAGAATAAAATTTTAAGATTCAGAAGAGAAGGAGAAAAACAAAGATACTGAGGAATAAGAGGATTTTGAAGAAACAAACGAGGATGAAGATGAGGATGAAAATAAGGACGAAGGTGAGGAGAAAGATGATGAAGAAGAAAAATCTAATGAATAAGATTTTTCTTCTTCATCATCTTTCTCCTCACATTCGTCCTTATTTTCGTCCTCATCATGAGATTCTTCTTTTAATGTTTGGATGTTTTATTGAATGTTTTTTTTCTTGCACCATAACCTATTCAACCTTAAAATATTTTGTTTTTTGTTGTTAAGGTTGAAACTATGAAGTGTTCATGTTATTTGGGTCTGTGACCATAAATATAACGTCTTTTATTTCATCTCAGTTTGTTTTATATGTCTAATATCTTTGTTTATTTTCAGTGGAAACACATGTTTAGTTTAAGTAGATAAACATGCTTAGTTGCAGTCAAAACAAATGTTAAATTTAAGAAGAGTCACATGTTTGATAATAGTAAAAGTGGATGTTTGGTTGCATGTCCAATATGTATTTATTACTCTTCACTAAAAATCATGTTTGGTTGCATGTCCAATATGTGTTTGTTTTTCTTCAGTGGAAACGCATGTTTGCTTAAGTAGATACTCATGCTTAGTTACAGTAGAAACTAATGTTCAACTGAAGTAGAATTAAGTGTTTGATAATACTAGAGACGCTATAGAATCGCATGTTTAGTTGCTGTAGAATGACATATTTTGGTTGCACTATAAATGTATTTTTTAGTTTAAGTATAATAACATGTTTAGTTATAATAGACTTGCATGTTTAGTTTAAGTATAGTCGCATGTTTATTTTAATCAGAATCACATGTTTAATAACAGTAGAATACCATGTTTGGTTGAAGTAAAATTGCATGGAGTAGAATCGCATGTTTAGTATGAGTATGAATAATCACATGTTTAATTTTACTTGAACGCATATTAGGTTTAAGTTAAGTCCAATGTTTAGTTTTAAATAGTTTGGATGTTGCGATAAGTATACAAATGATATTTTGTAACATGAAAAAATCGAGTTTGTGAAATCTTTCAAAACTTTAAACAAGTTCATCACAACTTCTTTTATAATGGTCTAACTTCGAACAACGAGCAGACTTTATCTTCCTGATTGTTGTTTCGCCTCTAGACGGAATACACTTCTTCTTAAATATTCTAGCCCATCTTTTCAGGTTGGGAAGAAGAATTTCCCGTGATTCATTATAGCTTGATGCTTTATCAAAATTGGTTGAAGTAGGCATTTTAAAAGAGTAAGTTTACTTGTAATTGCTAACAATGAGGACTGGCTCTATTAAATTCATAGGATATTGTTGAGTCGAACATATTGTAACAAAATTATGAGAACATGGAAAACAAGCTTGATGTCGAGCACCACAAGAACATTTGAAATCCAGTAAAATTAACAACCATAATAGGTTTCGAAAAAACTTCAAATATAGAGGCAAAAAAACTTACGAACTAGCCACATATGATCTGCTTCAACATTTACCTTTAACTTCTTTTTATACTAAGGGTATAATTTACTACTCAAACTTAGCCCATTCGAATAAAATCCTAAAATTTGAGTCACAAATAAGACTCGGATCTTACCAATTAATTCAATAATAGGTAGATTAGACAAATATTTAATCTAATGGTTAAAAGATATGGTAGAAGAAGATGATATAGCACTATGTCGTTTCCCTTGAACAAATTCTTGAGCAAAGTTTCCTTGAGGTAAATTATCGAGAAAGTTAATAACTCTATGACCTCATTCACTAATAAAAGCTTCAAATCGTTCATTAAAAATATATAGTTGGAGCATAAGCACATTCTCGAAACCTATAAATCATCACCCTTTTAAATTTTTTATTAGAACAACTCAGACCATACCTAAAATTCTAAACAAGATGGAAAATACAGAAGTATGATAGCAGTTTGGATACAAGACATAAACAACATTAATGATACCTAATTGAAGGTCTGAAATAAATATGATTTGACATTCCAACAAACAAGGTTTCAAACTCTCAAGAACCATAACCAATTTTCAGTATATTCACAACCAACAATACCAAATGCAACAGGAAATATACCTGAAAAACAAATTAAACTGGTTTTACATATAGTCTTGCAATATTCATTTCATAGGTCTCACAGAACCATTTGGTCACGACTTGCATGTTGTTTATATCATATCTCGTATGTAGTAGGTAAGGTTATTGCATACATGTCTCGCATGACCATATGGTCACGGATCACATATTTGGAGGTAAGACTATTGCATGCAGGTCTAAGATGACCAAGAATCACATGTTATATGTATATATAAAAAAGAAAGGTATGAAATTTACAGTTGTTACCATATTTTGAAATGGCAAAGAGCAATACTCTCATATACTTGCCAGTAAAAAACGCTGCATCAACAAATAAAAGTTTTATGCAAGAATTAAAATCTTGAAGACACGAACCGAACTCTATGAAACACCGCTCGAAGTTGTTTTGCTGGAGTATATTCCAAATGACAGTCGGTCATAATATCACGACTCCGCAATCTTTTGAAGTATCCTTTAAGTTAA
Organism: Limnanthes douglasii subsp. nivea; assembly: GCA_036936605.1. Taxonomy (NCBI): domain Eukaryota; kingdom Viridiplantae; phylum Streptophyta; class Magnoliopsida; order Brassicales; family Limnanthaceae; genus Limnanthes; species Limnanthes douglasii. The sequence goes on along the minus strand of JAUPFV010000002.1, from coordinate 71,330,335 downwards.
TAAAAAGAAGTAGAACTATCTCTGAAAAATTCTCTTCTTGCTTTCTTTAAAGTATTCCATGAGATACAGTAAGAAATGTCTAAACCGTTGTCTTGTTTAACAAACGATTTTACACTTTTTGTTGTTACGTAATTGCATGAACTACTCGTATGTTAAATGTTTTCGACGTTGCTTTGGAAAAATCCGGGATGCTAGTATACAATTGAACAAACCGCCTAATGATCATGAAGCCGATAGTGGAATCAAGTAATGCATAAAGTCTTCATTTACATCCAGTTGAGGCTTTATTTTCGCAAACAATTATCTTAGATATTGTATTATGTATATATATGAAACAAAATACATGTTTTACAGCACAACAACATAAAGATAACTTTAGAGCTGCATCTCCTTGATAAAAAACTTGACCAACACCTGTAATTGCATCAACCCAACCAGTAGTAGCAACTTTTCTTTTACGATAATACAAAAACTTAAACCAATACTACTCTCCCTATTAGTTAATTGATTATTGGAGCTTCATACAATATTATGCTAGACTCTTTTCGGATTTCTTCAACAATCTTATCGACTGTATACTCTTACATAAGAAAGCTAACACTTTTTGGACACTCAACGTCAAGAAATAATAGCAAATCCACCAAATGTTTTTCTTTCGTAAATAAACAATTTCTATTACCATAATAAAAGTAGATAATACTGTATTTACCTCTAACCCAAACATTCTATCTACTTTCAACGTACTTTTGAATACTTTAAAAATATTCAAACTCGTTAAAAAAAGCAATTACAATTTCTAATTTATGTTAATAATTGCACAGTAAACATTTCTTTTCTGCATTTAATAATTGAAAAACCATTAAAAACAACCGATACATCTAGTATAATAGTCGAGTCTAATCTCGTGTAGAGGACATGTTAACATCTCCACATACGAAACGTCTAATATTTCCAAAGCTCTTGACAAGTATATACCAACACGAATTGTATGTTCCAATGGTACGATACTACCTACATATATACATGCATAGTTTGCATGGAAATAAAGGTAAAAGTGGAAAGGTATAAATTAATACTTTCTTTTTTCGTTCAGTTCTTTAGTTCTTCAATTCTTCGTCTGATTTCTATTTATGAATCTAATTGAAGACATCCATCCACCCCGTTTCTTGAGATTCTAAAGGCTTTTATTATTGCTACCAATGTCCATTCATCAGCTTGATCGGCGTCATGCTTCGTTGAATAATCTCGGGTCCTGCTCTAACTAATAAACCGACCTACGTAATCGTCTATATTCGCATTGCTTTTTATCTTTCGCTTCCTCTCCAGCACCGCTGGTAATGCAGAAGGTGATTATTTGGACGTTTTAAGATCAAATTTAGTAAATCCCAACAATGTGCTACAAAGTTAGGATGCCACCCTTGTTAATCTTTTTACTGGATTGCACATTCCGTGCAATAATGAAAATAGTATAACCCAATGCAAATTTATAAAGTTGAAGAGGTTTCTCAGCTTGTTGTTGAAACCAAATTTAATTAGATTGATATAAAGAACATTATTCAATAAGAAGAATCAGTGGTTCGAATTTATTTATTAAAAAAGTATTAGATTAGTAAAAATTATTATTATGTCATTAAAACATCATAGTATTTTAATATAGCTATAGATATAGGCCATGTATCAAAGTAATATTTTAATTTTTGAATTTTAATTTTCCATATTGTATCAAACATAGCACTAAAATATTGTCCCCTGGAAAAAAAAGAAAAAAAAAGGAAGACACGAATAAGTAGAAGGCGAAGAAAAAGAATAAAAAGAAGAGGAAAGAAGAAAAAGAATAAAAAGAAGAGCAACAAAGAAAAAAGAAGAAAAAGAAAAAAAAAAGACGAAAGAAGAAGGAAAAACAAGTGTTGTCCGTCCAAAAATAAAAAGTGAGAAGAATAAGATTGAAAATATGAAAAAAAAACAAAAAAAAAGAATAAGAAGAAAATAAAAGCGAGAAAAAAGGAGAAAAAAAGAAAAAAAAAGAAAAATAAGAAAAACAAGATGTTATTACATCACTAGGCAATTATCACAAAATTATTCAAGCATAGAACATATGTGGAAGACAGACTAAAATGAACACATGATTTAACGTGGTTCGACAATGGTCTATGTCCACGGGCGCCGCCAGAGAAAAGAGTTTCACTATGATAGAAAAGGTTACATATTTCAGACTGTGTTTTGTGTAGTCCTAGTTGTCTATTTATATGGAATAAATAGACTTACTAGAAAGTGGGTCTAATGGGCTCATATACACTAATAAGAAAACCATCCATTGTATTACAACTTACTGTTAATGACACAAAACTATACTGTCGAACCCGATACACTGTCAAGGCACTATTCGACTCATTCACAACAAATCTTCCCCTTGAGGTGAATATCCTTTCTTCACTATCAACAAAGAAATTTTTCTTCTTCCGACTCACCAAATGCCCCTAAGGCATTCACTCTATACTGCGAACACAAATCTAATTTAGGCACTTCCTAAACTTTCAAACTGATACTGCCTTGGTCATTAAATCTGCTGGATTATCGTGTGTAGAAACTTTCTTCACATCAACAATTCTCTTTGATATATATCACGAATAAAATGATGCCTGACGCCGATGTAATTTGTACACTCATGGTACATATAGTTCCTTGTAAGGTGTATGGCGCTTTGACTATCCCAAAACACTTTTGTAGTAGTCCTACCCAAGCTCAAATCTTCCACCAAACCTAGCAACCATATTTCCTCTTTAACTGCTTCTATTACCGCCACGTACTCTGCCTCTGTTGTAGACAAAGCTACAGTAGCTTGTAACTGTGCTTTCCAACAGATCCCACTCCCAGCTAGAGTAAATACATATCCTGTCAGAGATCTCTTTTTATCCATATCACAAGCAAAATCGAAATCAACAAAACCAACCAATGATCATGCAATATCATTCATCTCAAACATGTTGAATCGTTGTAACACTTTCTCAATACAGCTTCGTTCAGACAAGTGTAATGATCCTACACTTTTGTTCCTGATAATCTTTATACCAAGAATTTTATTTTCTCTACCCAGATCCTTCATCTCAAACTCGGCACTAACCTGCTTCTATATCTGCACAATGGGTGACATACTACAAGCAGCAATAACCATATCATCCACATACAACAACAAGTAAACATAAGAATCATCTCACATCTTTTGATGATACACACAACTATCATATGGACTCCTCATGAACCTTTTTGACACCATGAATGTATCAAAACGCGTGTACCATTGCCTAGGTGTCTGTTTCAAGCTATACAGTGACTTTTTCAGCAGACAAACTTTGTCCTCCATATTAGGTTCGATAAATCCCTATGGTTGTCTCATGTAGATTTGTTCGTCCAATTTACCATGTAGAAACGCAGTCTTCACATCCATGTGTACAAGCTCTAAATCTTGTAAAACTACTATGGCTAACAAAACTCGAATCGAACTATGCTTCACCACTGGAGAAAACACTTCATTGAAGTCGATTACTACCCTTTGCGTAAAACCCTTAGCGCACAGTCTTGCCTTAAATCGAGATGCCTCAACCCCTGGATTACCTTCCTTTTTCTTGAACACCCATTTACTGTCTACTATCTTCTGTCCTTTAGGCAAGTCAATAAGCTTTCATGTTTGATTCTTATAAAGAGATTCAATCTCTTCCCCCATAGCACCAATCATTCGATCTGCCTCTGAACTCGCTATAGCTTCTCTGTAGCTACTAGGTTCCTGCATCTCGATTTCTTCTGCAACTGACAGAGCATATGCAACTAGATTCGCATACCTTTTTGGAAGTCTAATATCTCTTCTTTCTCTACCCAATGCTATGTTATAAGGTTGTTGTTCTGGTTCGGGCGCATCATCGTCAATATCATCCGATGTTGACGTTTCACCTCCTGATTATGGATCCACTAGGAACTGATTCTACTAGGAACTGATTCTACTTCGAGCTCCACCTGTTTACTCACAACCAATCCTGATTCGATCATTTCTCCTACTTCCTTCTGACTGTCTATCGAAGCAAACTCATTAAAAGTAACGTCCCTACTGATGAGAAAACTTGGAGACTTTGGAGAGGTACACCATAACCTATATCCCTTCACTCCAGTAACATATCCTAGAAATATGCACCTTTTTTCCCTCGGCTCAAGCTTACCATCACTCATGTGAGCATACGCAGGAAAACTGAACACCCTCAAATGTTCATAATATGTCGACGATCCAGACCAAATCTCAAAAGGAGTTTTACGATCAATAGCCGTTGATGGAGAATGATTCACCAAGTAACACGCTGTGTTGATAGCTTCAGCCCAAAAATCCTTTCCCACACCGGAATGCGAGAACATACTTCGTTCTTTGTCACAAAGCATTCTGTTCATTCTTTCTGCGACTCGATTCTGTTGTGGTGTTCTAGAATAAAAGTGATGGCGAACTATTCCTTCAGCTTCGCCGAACTCGTTGAACTCACGATTGCAATATTCTAACCCATTATATGTCCTAAGACGTTTTATTTTTCTTCTTGTTTGCTTCTCAATCATCGTCTTCCATTTGACAAATGTAGAATATGCCTCATCTTTTGTTTTTAGAAAGTAAACCCACACCATCCTTGAATAATCATCAATCAAACTCATGTAGTATCTAGCTCCGCTCTTGGATAAAATTCTGTTTGGACCCCAAAGATCCGAGGGAATGTAGTCCACTATCCATTTAGGATTTCTTACAGCCGATTTTCTGAATTTGACTCTAGTTTGTTTACCAAACACACAGTGCTCACAAAATCCCGATGATTATGCTTTCAATAAATCTTTATTTCCCAAAATAGCTAATCCTCTGCCACTCATGTGACCAAGACGACAATGCCACAACTTATTTCGATATTTCCTACTTTGGCTATTACAACCTGATGATGCTGCTGCTGCATCGCCAATAACAACACATCCTTGGAGAATGTAAAGACCCTTCTGCAAACTGCCCTTCATGCATACCATTGAGCCTTTTGTCACTTTGATTACACCGTCTTCTGCATGGTACTTGTAACCCCGAGAGTCTAGAGTCCCAAGAGAAATCAGGTTTCTCTTTAACCCCCGAACGTGCCAGCACGTCACGATTCTAACAACCTCGTCAAACATTCTGATTCTGACATTACCGATACCACCAACAATCAACGAATGATTGTTCCCTAAATAGAAAATTCCCTGCATTGGCTTGTAAGTATCGAACCACTGATTTAACTGACACATATGATATGTAGCGCTAGTATCGAGTACGCAAGAGTTTTTCCCAGAGTCTAAACTCACCGACAATACATCTCATCTACCACTATTTTCACTAACGTCAGAATCGTTCACACCTTCAACAATGTTTGCTGCATTTTCCTTTTAATTTCCCTTCTTACCATTCAGCTTCTGAAAATCTCTCCTATAATGACCCTGCTCACCGTATTCATAACATTTTGAGTGCTTTACCTTTGACTTGGACCTCCAATTCTTCCTTTTTAAAGAACTCACTTTACTTCTAGTTCTTCCCCTAGTCATAAGATCTTCCCCTAGTCATAAAACCTTCCTCTAGTTATAAGATCTTTCCCTTCAGCTTAATTTTCTGGCTGCAACTGTCTCATCTCCTTTGATTCCAGTGCCCCTTTGATCTCTGCTAGCGATAACTTATCCTTACCATACATAATGGTATCTACGAAGTTTTTATATGGAGCTGGTAACGATCTCAATACAAACAAAGTTTGATCCTCATCCTCAATATTGATATCTATGTTCTCCAAGTCCATTATAATTGATTTAAAATTATCTAAGTGTTCAGTTATGGACATATATTCTTTCAATCTGAAATCGTACAAACACTTCTTCAAGTATAGTCAGTTGACTACTGATTTATCTGAGTAAAGATCTCCTAGCTTCTTCCATGCGTAGGCAGCAGTCTTCTCACCACTAATCTCGCGAAGCACGTTGTCTTTAACACTCATTAAAATCCAGCACAAAGCCCTTTCTTGAAGATCTTGTTTCTCCTCTTCTTTCATCTCTTTTGGTAACTTATTCTCCACAGCCTTCCATAGCCGTTGCCGTACAAATAAAGATTTCGTTTTAATCTTCCACAACGCAAAGCTGGATCCCCCATCAAATTTTTCAATCATATATTTTGTTGCTGTAGACGCTATACCCAAACCCTAATTTCAAAAGCCCTAATTTCACCACGTGGCTCTGATACAAATTTTGTTATTAAATCGCGATGCAATTATCACAAAATGGCTCAATCATATAACATATGTGAAAGACAGACTAAAATGAACACATGATTTAATGTGGTTCGACAATTGTCTACGTCAACGGGCACCGTAAGAGAAAAGAGTTTCAATATGATAGAAAAGGTTACAGATTTTAGAATTTATTTTGTGTAGTCCTAGTAGTGTATTTATAGGGAATAAATAGACTTACTAGACAGTTGACCTAATTGGCTCATATACACTAATAAGAAAACCATCCATTGTATTACAACTTACTGTCAATGACACAAAACTGTACCGCCGAACACAGTTCACTATCAAGGCACCATTCGACTCATTCATAACACGAGAAAAATGAGATGAAAAAGAAATAAGAGAAGAAAATAAGAAAAGAAGAAAATTGAAAGAAGAAATATAAGAAAAAATGAAAAATGAAAGAAGAAAAAAGAAAAAAGAAAAAAGAAAAAAGAAAAAAGAAAAAAGAAAAATAAGAAGGAAAAACCCTGTAGATGATCGGAGGCGACCGGAAAAAATCCTATAGATGATCGAAGGTCACCAGAAAAGACCGTAGAAGATCTGAGGTGACTGGAATGGACCGTAAATGATTCGATGTGACTGAAACATGTTGCGAAAGATAGTACAAGATCAGAGACGATCGGAACCGGTACAAAAATATTAGATCACATGGATCATATCTTCACAAACCTAACCAATACACGAGTCGTCTTAAAAGGAACGGTGTCTTCTAAAAAGAAATGTGAAAAATTTAGAATTTATCAACATGCTGAATTTAAAAGAGGCATTGTTTGAAACCAAATAAAATTAAAGTTGATATATTAATTAATTAATTAATTAATATATTTTTAAAAAATTTGGATAATTATACTTTATATAAAAACTTTATCAAGTAATGAAATTATATTAATGATTTGAATTCGCTAAAATAATATTATTCTATCATTAAAATAGGATAATATACTAACATAAAATACGAAAATATAATGTATCAAAAAAATATTTAAAAAATATTAATAAAACTTTATTTTCTCCTATTTTACTTTATAATTTTTATCTAAACATTTAGAAAATTGTAGTATTTGGAAGTAAATTTCTTACCTGTTATATTCAACATCAAGTTTAAGTACAAAATGGACCATAAATATTACGTTGTTCTTTTTATCCTTATATTTGTAATAAAATAAGTTGATCTTAACTAACTTTTAAGACAATCTTAACTAATTAATTCGCGAGTTATGATTCTTTAGAATCATCTTACTTTTTATTTTTTGGTTTCTATCTCAAATATTTTATACATCAGATGCTAGAAGTATAACCTACTATAATTATTCATAGGTCAATTTTATATACAAATATATATCGTGTGCGTTCATATATTGTTTGACGAACAATCAGAATCGCATAATTTAAATATACAATTACGGTTTGTTTTCACGATAATATCGCATAAAATTAAATAAAATATAAAAACAGTTGAGATGTTTTATATGTAAATCCATATGTGCTATTATTGATTTTGAATATTAAGCGAAGGTCGCAACACTGTAGAATTCAAGTTTACATTTAAAAAAAATAGGTTTTTGTCACTGTCGGTGTTTCATTACAACATGTTGTAGTTTCGGGTTCAATAATGAGTAACAAGCTGTCGATTTGACAATTTCTATAATTTTGATTTGATAATTATGTATTTTTCATACTCAAATTTGAATGAAATTAAAAAGAATTTAGTTGCACCTTTGTTAAGGCTTTATATTTTTTGCTTATTGTTTTGAATATTTTTTGCTAATGTCACATGTTTGTTAGGTTGGATTTATAGTTTTTTAAAGTTGGAGTATTTGAGTTATTTCAAGTTATTGATAATTCTTTTTGAATTGAAGATCTTAGTTTAAGAAAATGGGGTCTCATTATAACAAGACCCTTAGTCTATATAAAAAATTAAATATTATAATTTGATGAGTCCGAATTCCGCATGCTCCCCGGACAAGGACAGTTTGGTCCAATGCTTCCGGACCGGACAGATCACTTCGAACACTCAGACCATATGACTGTTCGAACTATGACAAAAGTACTAAAAAACCTAAACACTTCTTGACTAAGCTACTTGCTCTCTTACTTAAGAGCTCATGGGTATTTGAACATGACCCGGGTCCATTAAACATGACCCGAAAGCCCATAAGGACCCAAACATCAGGGTATAAATACCCAACCTCCTACATTAAGTGTGGGTAATGAGAATTAACTGCTACCAGCCAGCTTAATTATCTCTCTACTCTCTACTCTAAACACATAACACCCACATACTACTGTAAAACACCAACCAAATTACAAGCCTACCCTCAGGAGATAATTATCCACACCAAATTGGCGACCACAGTGGGAGGAGAAGGTGCATGAATCAAGAATTCAAAACCACCTAAGAAAGTTTGTCCGAATGATTCCGGACAATCCAGAAGTACCACCAGCTCTGCTCGAAGTGGTGGGAGAGAACGATGAGTACACTATCGAAGAGCGTGATAGGCTAAAGGGTGAAATAGAAGCTCTGAGGGCCGAAAAGGCTAAGATGGGCCTGGAAGAAAAGTCCAAAGTATCAGCTGCTCATCACACCGATAACCCCAGAGAGCATGAGTCTTCGAAGACTCATGTAAGCACCAAAAAGACTCATGCCAGTTCCAAAAAGTCTCACCGGTCTAAGCCAGTGGAGAGTTCTGACTCAAGCTCATAATCTTCTGATAGCTCTTCGGACAGTGAGGGAGTTGAAAAATCCTTATCCTCTAGCAGCGATGAGGGTCGAACTAGAAAGAAGCAAAATGAGATTAAAAAATATTCAAGAAAAAGGGATAGACAAGGAAAGATGAAGAGGCATATTGGTAAAGGATCATCTCATAGCCGGAGGCATGTGGACCGGATGCTGATGGATCCCTTCGCTTTTTCACGATGAACCAGGTATCTTTGCAACTCCCAATGAGGGTACTGTGTTCAGTCGTGGAAGAAACTGGAGGCAATCTCCATTGTCTTCTAAAATTCTGTCCGGAAACCTCCCTAAGAGTTTTGATAGTACCAAAATAGAAAAGTATGATGGTAGTACTGATCTGGACAACCATTTGGAACAATTTAAAAACTTCATGATGAACTTTGACGACGATGATAAACTACTTTGTAGGGCATTCTCCCAATCATCTACGGGGAGTGCTCTAAAGTGGTACAACAGCCTGCCTCAGGGTTGTATTAAAGATTTCGATACTTTTTGGGTAGCCTTTCGAAGGCAGTTCGTAGGGAGTAAAGAGCTAAAGGGCAATGGAGACACAATAATCCATTGTGCCCAGGAACCAAATGAGTCCTTGAAAGAATATATAAGCCGTTTTTTGAACACCAAGAATGGGCTGACTGATTGCTTCGAACAGGTAGCAATAGCATCCCTAAGGCAGGGTTTGAACCTAGGCAATCTAGCTGATTCAGTGACGAGAAAGAAGGCCATGACCTGGGGAGGGTTGCTGAATCAGGTTGAAAAACAAATAAACGTTGATGAAACAAACAAAACCAGGGTACACAGGCAGGTGAGGTCTACCCCGGTGGCACCAAATCCCAATCAAAATCAGTCCGGGAACAAAGCAAGAGAGGCCGGACAGGGGCATGGTAGGGCAAAAGCTCAGTCTCAGCCAGCTGCTCCTGCTCAAAGTCAGCAATCTAGAAACAAGAGAGGGCCATGGGTCCAGCCGGAGTGGTTCGCATAATTGAAAGAAAGTGTGGCCACCATTTTTGATAAAACAAAAGAAGAGGTGCATTATCGGAGACCAGCTACATTGCAGTCTCCCAGAGAGCCTCGTAATAACTCTTTTTGCCAGTATCACAACGATATTGGTCATACCACTGTTGACTGCATAGCATTGAAACAAGAAGTTCAGAACTTGATTGAAAAGGGAAAGCTGGGGGCTTACGTGAAAAGAAGAGGAGGTAACAGGCCTGACAACACTCACCGGGTTGGTCCAAGCAATGCTGCTCCGGAGGGAGCCATGATTATAATTGAAAGGTTTGACGTGGAATCTGAGTACTTGGATCCTGATCCAACTCGAAACAGAGTGGGTACAATTGAGGAGTGTTCTAGGTCGGTCTCCGGACTCATTAAGTTTTTTGAGTCACTTACAATTTTCGGAGGGGACACTATGACAACTCCTACTGCTTCTTCGAGGAAGAGGCACGTGCATACTTTAGCCTCCTAGCTAGAAGGAGGCATGACTTCCTATCAGTCACAAAACTCATTCCCCTTCATTGTTTTTTATGAAGACGATTTAAGAGACATTGCTGGCCCTCATGAGGATGCTGTTGTCATAGGAGCATCTATTGGGGGCAACGACATAAGGCGAATACTGGTGGATACTGGAAGCTCATCCAATATCCTTTTCTTAACCACATACAAGAGAATGAAAAATCCAGCTGTAATTCAGAGTTCAGATAGATCAATTGTGGGCTTTACAGGCAGCTCAGCAGATGTGATCGGTGAGTTCGAAGAGGAAGTTCTATTGGGCAAGGGCCCTTTCAAGAAAATGGTTAGAATACTCTTTATTGTGGTGGATTGTCCCACTTGCTATAATGCTATTCTAGGGAGGTCTTGGCTCTCTAGGATGCATGCAGTCGCTTCAACAGTCCACCAGTGCTTGAAATATGCTGTTCAGGGACATGTTGGAGTCGTCCGGAGCAGCCAAAAGATTGCAAGAGAATGTTCTGCCACCGCCCTGGCTCCTCGAACGCTGGGGGCAGTCCGTATTAAGGAACAATAGCAATTTGTGTAGAAAAGAATGTTTTGTTTCCGGATAATCTCTGAAGTCTTGTAAACAATTTCTTATTGAAATATTTTTGGGGTTCTCCAAAAATTTCAATTGGATAAAATCAGAGATATATACTTTGAACGGAGAGGATGAAAAATGATCTGATCTTCTTTTCAACAGAACCCATATTTATAAATTCGACCAACCAAAAACAGTTTGGAAGTTAGGGAAGTTAGGGTATCTTAACTGATTTTGTAATAAAACGGCTATAATTTAAAATTTGAATAAAACGGTTAAATTCAGCTCGACCCCAGCCAGGGGCTCCGCCCCTTGGACCCCGCAAGGGGCTCCACCCCTTGACCCCGCTAATCGTGATATAATCTAACAAGCGTGCACTCCGCACTCTACGACTTGTTTGATAATATATCATGATTAAATTGGTCGACTAGTCGATCCAATTACACTAAAATAAATAACAATCTTCCCCCATTTTAGTGTAATTCATGATCTACTAAACACAATCATATCAAATATCAAATTTATGCATAAATGAAATATCGTAACGATTGAATTTCACATTAGTATATTACACATTCCAAATATTCGAATATCAAGGTATCACTAAGGATTGAACCTTTACTATTCACAATGAATACATGAAGATAATATACACATAAATTTACATTCTCACTTGTTCTTACTTGACACTATATTTTACTAGCCTTGTGTCCTTATCCTTCTTAAACATATCAAAGCCAAGTCCTAGCTTCTTGAAGCGGCTAAACTTCATGCTCAAATAGGTAGTTCTTTTCATCTTGCACCTGCATATGCAATTTTTCAAAAGAGCTATTAAGAAGATAATCTTCAACCTTCACAACTTGCAATTCTGAACACATACCTTGGGATGATATACAAATGTGTTCCAATATCTTGATGTTAAGCTTTCCACATTGAATTCAACACCTAATGTCATATTAGATGGGAATTGGGTATCTCAACATGAGAGATTTCAAATGGACTTTAATCCCATCCCAATAGCCGATTTGTGCACAAGATCTCTATTTAACCCCTTGGTTAAATGATCGGCTAAGTTATATTGAGTTCTCACAAACTCTACTGAAATAACATCATGCGTGATACGCTCACGAATCATACTGTGTTTAACACCTAAGTGTCTAGACCTGCCTTTTTAAACTTGTCTATAAACATTGGCCAAGGCCGCCTCACTATCACATCTGATAGATATAGGTGATATCGGTTTGGGCCACAACGGAATTTCATACATTAAATTTCTTAGCCACTCAGCTTCTTTACTCGCTGCTGCTAATGCCACAAACTCTGATTCCATTGTTGAATCAGTAATACAAGTTTTTTTCTTAGACGCCCAAGAGATATCACCTCCCCCAAGTAGAAATACCCATCCACTTGTGGAAGAATGATCTTCCATATTGGAAATATAACTCGCGTCTGAATATCCTTCAAGTACAGAAGGAAATCCGGTATAAGTTAAACCATAATTCATGGTTCCTTTCAAATACTTGAATACTCGATAAAAAGCTTGCCAATGATGCGAACTAGGATTGCTAGTATACCTACTAAGTTTTCCAACAGTAAAGGCAATATCCGGCCTAGTGCTAGTCATGGCATACATAAGACACCCGATGGCTCTCGAGTATTCAAGTTGAGATACAGCAATACCTTTATTAGGTAGAAGCTTAAGACTAGGATCTATAGGTGTGCTTACCGGAGAACAATCTTTAAAATTAAATTTATTTAATATCTTCTCAATATAGTGAGATTGAGAAATCGATATACTATTGTTCTTTCGCTTGATTCTTATACCAAGAATCATTTCAGCTTCCCCCAAATCCTTCATCTCAAAGTTAGATGATAAAAAATTCTTCGTTTCATTAACCTGATTTTGATCAGTACCAAAAATCAACATATCATCCACATATAGACAAATCATAACTCCTTTACCAGAATTATCAAATTTGCTATATACACACTTGTCTGCTTGGTTAAGAATAAATCCATTAGACACTATCACATTATCAAATTTTTGATGCCAATCTTTTGGTGCTTGTTTCAAACCATACAAAGACTTTTTCAACTTGCATACCTTGTTTTCACAACCAGGCATCACAAACCCTTCCGGTTGTTTCATATAAATCTCCTCATCCAAATCACCATTCAAGAATGCTGTTTTAACATCCATTTGATGAATTACAAGATTGTATACAGATGCAAGTGCAATTAACAATCTAATAGTGGAAATCCTAGCAACCGGAGCATAAGTATCAAAGAAGTCAATGCCTTCTCTTTGTCTAAATCCCTGGATAACCAATCTAGCTTTATACCTTTCAATAGTACCATCTACTTTCATTTTTCGTTTAAATATCCATCTATTTCCCAATGATTTGCACCCAGGAGGTAAATCAGCCAACTCCCATGTATTATTATGCATGATAGACTCTATTTCATCCTGGATAGCTTCTTTCCAGAATGCAGCATCCCTTGATGCCATAGCATCACTAAAAGTCCTTGGATCATCTTCAATAACAAAACAGTATTGATATTGATAGTCAATCTTATCTCTTGACCCTTCAACTAAATATAGTTGAAAATCAGATCCGTACGACTTAGCTTTTCTAGCTCTAGTACTTCTCCTTGGTTCAGAAGGTCCAGGTACACAATTGGTACCACTTGATATATTTTCAATTTCACTTGAGTTCCTATTCAAAGAGTTTTGAATCAAATCTCTAGGTCTAGGTATAGAAGTAAATCTCTCTTCATCAAATATTGCATCTCTTGACTCGATAACTGTGTTCACCGACACATAGTCATTAGGTTCTAACACATAGAGCCTATATGCAATAGAATACTCAACATACCCAATGAAGATACAATCTATACCTCTTTCACCCAAATTTTTCCTTTTAGGTTCAGTGAGTCTTACAACAGCTCTACAACCCCAAACTCTCAGATAATTTAGTGTTGGAGGCTTCTTAAACCAAAGCTCATACGGGGTCATCTTATTCCTTTTAGTAGGAACACGATTCAATAAATAACAGGCTGTTAACATAGCCTCACCCCAGAATCCTTCACTCAAACCCGAATAGGACAACATGGAATTAACCATTTCTTTCAAAGTCCTATTCTTCCTTTCAGCTATACCATTTTGTTGTGGTGTATAAGGAGCCGTGGTTTGATGAATTATACCCGTAGACTGAAAATATATAGGATCATAATATTCACCTCCTCTATCCGTACGTAGATTTTTAATCAAATCATTCTTATGTAGCTCAACTTCTTCCTTATAGATTTTAAACTTATCAAGAGCTTCATTTTTAGCATGCAACAAATAAATGTAGCAATATCTAGATGCATCATCAATAAAAGTAATAACATACTTTTTATTTCCTAATGAAGGTGTAGCATGGAAATCACATAAATCACTATGTACTAGTTCCAATATTTTGGAAACTCGGTTAACATTATTGAAAGGTTTTCTAGTTATCTTAGTTAACATGCAAGTTTTACATTTTTCATTATTTGCATCAACAGGAGGAATAATACTCATTTTAGACATGTCTTTTATTCTTTCATAATGAACATGTCCTAATCTAGCATGCCATAATTCTGTTTTATTTATATTTCTACACACACTAGTAGAAGTCATGCAAACAGAATCATTTTCGAACGAAACATTAATATTTAACATAAACATACCATTACATAAATATCCGAATCCCATAAATACACCATGTTTTGACAAAACATATTTTCCACTTTCGTACACTTGTTTGAAACCACAATTGTTTAAAACAACACCAGACAAAAGATTCTTTCGAATCCCAGGAACATACAATACATTGTTCAATAATATGTACTTTCCAAAAGTAAATAGTAATTTAACATTTCCTAGTCCTTTGATTGGTTCGGTAAAAACATTTCCCATCTTAAGTGAAGGTCCATCTTCAATCGGTTGAAAATTACTAAACCATCGAAGATCTTTACATACATGACTTGTTGCTCCCGAATCAACCCACCAAGCAACATCATCATCCTGCACATAAAATGCTTCAGATATTAGAGATATATAATTTTGACCAGAATTAGAATTCTGAAATAAAATCTGACCTTGTTGCTTTTCAGGATCCTTAGATCCACTTGAACCAGCATTGTGTCCACTTGAACCAGCATTGTTCCCACTTGGACCAACATTATTTTTGCCTTTTCCAACTCGACAATCCCTTCTAAAGTGACCAGGTTTGTCACATTTCCAGCATGCTATTTTAGGCTTTTTGCTGTTAAATTTACTGTTTTTGTTGTTTCCTTTAAACTTTTGTTTATTCTCCTTATCTGTATTTCCATTCTTAAAGAATCCGCTGCTTTCAGCCATATTTACAAATGAGTTTCCCACTTGGTTTTTACCCTTGGGATTACTTAATTCATCTTGAGCCCTTAGAGACTCTTCAATCTTAAAATGACTACCAAGTTCGACTAGAGTCATTTCTTCCTTGTTGTGTTTCAGTGTGTGTTTAAACTCCTTCCACGAAGGAGGCAATTTGTCAATAACAGAAGAAACCGAAATACATTCATCCATTTTCATATTGTGTTGAACAAATTGACCCATAATTCTTAGTAGTTCATTATAC
The DNA here is from genome assembly GCA_036936605.1 of Limnanthes douglasii subsp. nivea. NCBI lineage: Eukaryota > Viridiplantae > Streptophyta > Magnoliopsida > Brassicales > Limnanthaceae > Limnanthes > Limnanthes douglasii. The sequence continues at coordinate 71,314,609 of JAUPFV010000002.1, read as the reverse complement.
TGTTCCATTACAGGTCTAGAGTCAACCATTTTGTAATTTATAAAATTACTAACCAGGAACTTCCTACTATAAGCATCTTCTGCCATGTATTTTGATTCTATAGAATCCCATAATTCTTTTGCAGATTCGACATTTTGGTATACATCAAACAAAGTATCAGACATACCGTTTAATATATGGCCTGGGAAAATGTAGTCATCATTCTCCCACTTGCTACGCCTCCTCATTTGTTCCAATGTTTCATTCTCAGTGATCTCTGGCCAGGGGGTACTCAAGACATACACAACCTTGAGTGTAGTCAACAGAAAATGCATCTTTTTCTGCCATCGTCTGAAATCATGTCCTTCGAACTTGTCCAACTTAGCGAATTTACTTGTCATCTCCCTCGCAGATTCTCCTCCGTTCGTCATCTCTATCTTCATCAACAAGACCAGAATATTTCAATAAAATGTAGAAAAGAATGTTTTGTTTCCGGATAATCTCTGAAGTCTTGTAAACAATTTCTTATTGAAATATTTTTGGGGTTCTCCAAAAATTTCAATTGGATAAAATCAGAGATATATACTTTGAACAGAGAGGATAAAAAATGATCTGATCTTCTTTTCAACAGAACCCATATTTATAAATTCGACCAACCAAAAACAGTTTGGAAGTTAGGGCAGTTAGGGTATCTTAACTGATTTTGTAATAAAACGGCTATAATTTAAAATTTAAATAAAACGGTCAAATTTTCAATTTCGAAATTCTGTTGACTTGCAACAATAGCCGACCCCAGCCAGGGGCTCCGCCCCTTGGACCCCGCAAGGGGCTCCGCCCCTTGACCCCGCTAATCGTGATATAATCTAACAAGCGTGCACTCCGCACTCTACGACTTGTTTGATAATATATCATGATTAAATTGGTCGACTAGTCGATCCAATTACACTAAAATAAATAATAATTTGAGGGCCTTTCTGGGGGTGAGGGCGAAATTGATGACCCCTAGAGTATTGATACCAGTCGAAGAGGTAGAAACACACTGTCTGGAAGAAGGAAAAACTGTCAAGATAGGGTCTAAGATGCCACCCATTTTTTAAAATGAAATGTTAAAGTTTTTGAAGAACCATCAGCACGTTTTTGCTTGGTGCAATGTTGATGTTACTAGGGTTCCATCAGAAGTGATATCACACAACCTATCCGTCCGGAGAGACGTAGCACCAGTGGTTCAAAAGAGAAGAGCTTTTTCTAAGGAGAAGGCTGATGTCATTGTGCAAGAGGTTGACAGGCTCACAAAGATGGGGCACATCAAGGAGTCTCAATATCCTTTGTGTACTGCCAATCCGGTTCTGGTAAAAAAGAAAAATGGCAAGTGGCGCATGTGAATTGACTTCACAGATCTCAATAGAGCTTGCCCAAAAGATTTGTATCCGGTCCCCCGGATTGATCAGTTAGTAGACTCCCCCTCTGGGAACAAGCTACTTTCCTTTATGGATGCCTTCTCTAGATACAATCAGATTCAAGTAGATCCGAAGGATCAAGAGCATACCACATTTGTCACTGACAGAGGTCTTCATTGCTACAAGGTAATGCCCTTTGGTTTGAAAAATACTGGGGCTACTTATCAGAGATTAGTCAACAAGGCATTTGTTGATCAGATTGGAAGAAATATGGAAGTGTACATTGATGACATGATGGTGAAAAGTGTGGATGAGCAGTTGCACTTGTCCGATCTCCAAGAAACTTTTGCCAACTTGGTAAAAGTGAATTTGAAATTAAATCCAGAATAGTGTGTGTTCGGGGTGCAGTCCGGGAAGTTTCTGGGCTATATTATAAGTGAGCATGGAATACAACCCGACCCGGACCAGCTTAATGCCCTATTTCAGATGGAACCTCCTCGAAACATTAAAGAAGTACAGCGGTTAACAGGGAGATTAGGTGCCTTAAACAGATTTATCTCAAGGTTTTCGGACAGGTGTGCCCCTTTCTTTCAAACTTTGAAGGGTGCAAAGGGATTCGATTGGACCACACAGTGTGATGAGGCTTTCAATGAGATCAAGAAGCACCTGTCCTCCTCCAAAACTTTGTTTAAGCCAGTTGATGGGGAGACACTCTTCGTATATTTGGCAGTTTCAAGTTGTGCCATCAGTGCTGTGTTGGTAAGAGAGGTCGATGGTCATCCCCATCCAGTGTACTACATCAGCAAAAGCTTGATAGATACAGAAAGGCGTTACTTGAAACTTGAAAAATTAGCATTAGCCCTGGTGATAGCTGCCAGGAAGATGAGGCCTTATTTCCAGGTCATCCCATCATCGTCCGGACTTCTTTTCCCCTGAAGAATGTCCTCCAAAAGGCAGATATTTCAAGCAGGATGACTAAGTGGTCAGTAGAGTTTGGGGACTTCGACATAGACTTTGCTCCTCGAATAGCAGTCAAAGCCCAAGCTGTGGTTGATTTCTTGGTTGAATTTCACTCCGACAGGGATTCGGAGCAAACTACTGACGTAAAAGATAAAAAAAGTATGGGTCGTCCGAACAGATGGTGGATCTAGCACTATGGGATGTGGTGCAGGAATGTGTTTAACTTCCCCATATGGAGACAAAATGTACCAGGCTATTTGTTTTGCTTTCAGGGCATCTAATAATGAGTCTGAATAAGAAGCAGCTATAGCTGGGTTAAAGTTAGCCTACATTTGTGGGGCTAAGAGGGTCAAGCTACTAAGTGACTCCTAACTTCTTATCCACCATGCCCAAGGCCAATCTGAGGCTAAGAAGGAGCAGCTTGTGAAATATTTACTCCTCCTTAAGAATGAAGCACTCAAGTTTAAGAGTGTTGTTTATGAGCACATTCCCCGGGCAGAAAATGAGCTAGCAGACTCATTAGAAACCATAGCATATACAGAGTCATATCCATGGATCCATGTGCTGGAAAGCCCCTCCATTCAACTTAGTAAGGGTAAAGAAGAAGAAATTTTTGAAGTACAAGTGAAACAACCTCAAGAATGGAGGTTTCCTCTCCTGCAATATCTCTCCGGTGGTGTCGTGCCTCCGGATAAGTCACTAGCCAGAACCTTAAAACACAAGGCTCGTGGTTTTATCATATTGAGAGACGTGTTGTACAAGAAATCTTACAGTAAACCTCTCATGCGCTGTTTGGGGGATGAAGAGTCTCAAGTAGTCCTCCCTGAATTGCATGATGGTGAGGGATCAGCCTATTGTGGGTTTAGAGCTTTAACAAGAAGAGTTTTACTGTCCGGTTACTATTGGCCATCTATCGTGAAAGATGCTAAGGAATTGGTAAGAAGGTGTGACCCATGCCAGAGGTACAGCAATGAAATTCATGTCCCAACCATTCCTTTAAAGTCAATTTCTGAGCCTATTCCTTTTGCTCGATGGGGGTTGGATTTAGTAGGGCCTCTCCCTGTGGCGTCCGGAGGATGCAAAACTATAATTGTGGCCATAGACTACTTTTCAAAGTGGATTGAAGCAGCCCCTCTAGCAGGAACAACATCAAAAGCTGTTATAAATTCATTCTATCCAACATCTGTTGCAGATTTGGTGTCCCACAAAAGATAAGAACAGACAATGGGCCACAGTTCGACAATAGGGAAATGGAAAACTTCTGTGCCTCAAGGGGTATACAACATTGTTTCTCTTCACCTTTCCACCCACAGGAAAATGGGCAAGTTGAAGTGGCCAATAGAACTATACTGTCCGGTTTAAAGAAGAATTTGGAAGGGGCTGCTGGGAAGTGGCCTAGTTATCTACAAGAGGTCTCGTGGGCCTACCGAACAACACCTGGGGCTGCAAAAAAAGAGTCACTCTTTGCTTTGGTTTATATGATGGATGCAGTAGCTCCCATAGAAGCAACTCTCCCATCATTTCGTGTTCACAACTTCTCCGAACATACTAACGAGGTGGCAATCAGAGGTCAACTTGATTTGATAGAAGAAAGACGAGTTAAAGCTCACCTTAGAGTTGCACACTATCAGGGCTTGATGAGAAGCAGGTTTGCTTCCAAAGTTAAAAGAAGAGATTTCCAACCGGGGGACAAGGTATTAATGAAAGTCTTCTTACACACTAAAGAAAAGATGTTCGGAAAGCTGGCCCCAACTTGGGAGGGTCCGTATATGGTTGTTGAGAGAATTAAACATGGAACATACTGGTTGGAAGACAAAGATGGAAGAGTTTTGACTCATCCTTGGAATATCGAGCATCTCCGGATGTACTTGGAATAGCATCTGTGTAAATATTTACTTGTTTAAACATCCATGTAAATATTTGGGGGCATACTCTTTCCTCCCTGGTGGCACGGGGAGGTTTTAACGAGGAGAAAGAGTAGAACCATGGCAGACCTTACCTTAGCATACATATCCTCCTGGGAGTCGATCACCTGGTTGGCATAAGCATCGACCTTGGCTTGGATCTTGGCCTCTTGCTCCCTTAACAAAGTGTCTTTCTCCTTGGCAGCCTTGGACACTGTATTTTCAAGGGCAATCTTATCATTGGTCAAGTTGGAGATAATTTGGTCTTTGGATTTGGATGCTCCATTTGAGGTAGCAAGGTCTTTCTCCAGATCGGACAGCTTCTCCAGGAGATCCTTTATGGTGTCCTCTAAAGAGGAGACTTTTGTGGTACTTGCCTCTTGCTTTCTCTTCAACTCCTCGGTTTCCTCCTTTAAAATATCAGCATTGGAACTGGCAGTGCGAAGGTCATCGGACAGCTTCTCTTTGTCAGACTTGAGATCTTTGATGATATCAGCCTGGCTCCGAACTTGTCTCTCCAACGCAAGTACAGGCTGCACGTTGCTTAACAAGGAGTGGGCTATAGCATCCCTTTCACTAGAAACAATAAAGGTCTTACCATTAAAAGTGACCGTGTTGGAGCTACTCGGAGGAAGGTAAGGCCCTACAAAGTCATCTCTGGGGAGATTGAGAAAGTATTCACCAAGCTCACCAAGACCGGTGATGTCTACTCCATCAATGTTGATATCTTCCCCCTTAACCTCATTGGTGTGAAAGTCACCTGGAATCTCCTCAGCATGCGTTGGGTCTATAAGATCAGCTTGGACAGAAGGCTCCGAAGCCCGGAGAGAAAGCTCGTCTCCTTTAGAAGTTTTCTTCTTCTTGGCCTCCCGGTCTGTGCCTTCGCTTCCCTGTTTACGATTCCTCTTGGAAGCCCTTGGAGGTTTTGGGAGGTTCGCTTCTTGCCTTTCAGTCTCTTGCTCCACCACTTGCAAGAGAGCAGCATCAATTTGGCTCTGGGCTGGCCCCTCCGGGTCTGTTGGAGCATCCTTCTCTGCATCATCAGGGTTAGCACCACCCTCCACCTTCTTGCCCTTCTTCTTCTTGCCTTTCATCTTGCTCGGGGCTTTGGCCCGGCCTGGCAAGAAGAGTGTCCGGTCCGGTTCATGGGTCCTCTTAAGCACAACATCCGGAGGAGGCTGAGTGGTGAGATCCTCCCAAGTCAAGTCTCTCCGACCTGTGGTGTTCTACAGGTGAGACCTTGCCAAGTTGCCACTGGTGAAAGCAGCGTGGAATCGGTTCCCCCATTTCTCAGCAGCCCAGGCATTAATCTTGCCACAAGTAGCCTGCCCGGCTTTCTGATAGTCACTGAACTCCTTGGGTAGTACTGCCAAGACAAAAATGAGACCCATTAGTTCGAACTAATTTTAAGAAAAAGAGAGAAAGAGACAAAAGTTTAAGGCAGAATGCTTACGGTCACTCCTCCACCTGCTTCTGAGGAGGCTTGGGTTCTCTCCAGATTTGATCTTCTTGCCATTCTCCCAAGCGCCACTAACGAATAGGAACTGGGTCCTCCAATTCCTCTCTACCTCCAACAGATCGTCCACAGCCTTGAAGTCATCCCCCATGTTGAAGTGGTAAAAGGGGATGTGGTGGTTTCTACAAAGGCTGGCCACTGCAGCAAATTCCTCCATCGGTAGAGGGATCCCAGATAGCCTTGATGCCATGATGCATGACATGAGGGTATACCAAGCATTGGGGCTTAGCTGGCTCGGATAGAGTTTTATCAGATGGAAGTATCTGACAATCTCTGGATCCAATGGGAACCTGAGCCCCCAGTTGAATAGCTCCGTGAACATGACCACTTCGCTTAACTTGCAATCCATAGGAGTCTCTGGGTGTACAGGAATCCTGATCTTCACATTTTCTGGGATGCCCCACTTTGTACGCATCCTTCCTAGCTCAGCAGTGTGGATGAATGCGTAGTTGATGTTTTGTAAAGAGAGGAGGTAGTTAACACTCACCTAGTGAAAACAAGGCCCCACTTTTCCTTCTAGGCTCTCCGGCAGATCCGGATGCCTCAAATACAATTTCTCTTTGCCCTTGTCCTTCTTGGAAACTATCTCTTTGCTGGTCTAACTGGAGGGCTCAGACTCAAATGGGGCCTCTTCAACAGAGTCCTCCATTACTTCCTCCATGATTGTTAAAGGGATTTCAGCAGCAGTAGTGGGGGGAGGGTTCAAGCTTGACTCAGCCTTATCTTCGGACTGATGGGCCTCAGTGATCCTTTGGTTTCTGCTCTCCGGTAGAGTGTCTGGAACAGAAGTTTCTTGTTGAAGACTTGGATTGGAGCCCTCCGGTCCGGACAGCCTCTCCTTGGGGGCTCTAATAGGCACCTCTGACCCGGTGCTGCTGTCTTTTGCCCCCGACTTTGAGGGGGTGTTTTTAGACCCTTGGCCTTTAACCAGCCGGCCTTTCCTCCTATCAACTAGCTTCTCAGGAGAGTGCTTCGTATCCGATCCCATTGCTATGGAGGGAGAGGGTTTTTTAAGGCTAGTGGCAGTAACTCCTGGCTCGACAGCAGGCTCCGATTCCTGAACTGAGGAACCAGAGATTATGGGGGAGAGGTTGGTTTGAAATAGTTTTCTAGGCTTAGTGCCTTTGGAAGAAGAAGAGCCTCGATCTGACTCAGTAGCAGAGGTGATTGGTCTGTCAACAGGCGAGGAGGGTAACCCTGCTGCAATCCGTCTTTCTCTTTCGACTTTTTGAGCTTTCTCTAACTCAGAAAGGTTGAGCCACCCGCCTTTGACAAGATCGTTCCTCGCTGTAAACATAAACTATCGAACTAAGTTTTTGCTTTAGAGAGAGAAAGTTTTGAGAGATTTTGCAGAGTAAATTTGAAGAAGATGGTAAAATAGTAGAAAGTAAGTTTGTATTTATAGTAAATCTGAAAAAGGTAGTTGATTCCTAGGAGAATTCGAAAAGATTGGTCATGATCAAAAGACGGCGTTGATGTCACCACCTTTAATTAAGAGGTTGCTTTTCGAAGAAGGTGGGTTCGAAATTCAAGGTGAAAAAACGGCTGAAGCAACCAATCAGAGAGTGCACGTGTCCAATGAACTCTGGCAAAAACCGTTTTGAATTCGTGAAGCTTTATCTGTCCGGATAAACACATAGCTCAAATTGACAGACCTGTCCGGATAAAAACTACCCCTGATGTCGGACTGTTTTTCAGGTCTTTGGCAAGAGTATTTGCACAAACACCTAAAAAAGGGGCTCCTGATGAGTCCGAATTCCGCATGCTCCCCAGACAAGGACAGTTCGGTCCAATGCTTCCGGACCAGACAGATCACTTCGAACACTCAGACCATAGGACTGTTCGAACTATGACAAAATTACTAAAAAACCTAAACACTTCTTGACTAAGCTACTTGCTCTCTTACTTAAGAGCTCATGGGTCTTTGAACATGACCCGGGTCCATTAAACATAACCCGAAAGCCCATAAGGGCCCAAACATCAGGGTATAAATACCCAACCACCTGTATTAAGTGTGGGTAATGAGAATTAACTGCTACCAGCCAGCTTAATTATCTCTCTACTCTCTACTCTAAACACATAACACCCACATACTACTGTAAAACACCAACCAAATTACAAGCCTACCCTCAGGCGATAATTATCCACACCATAATTAACGTCGAATAAATGAGAATAAGTATTTTAAAATTTTGTATAGATTTTATATATACTTATGACTATACATGAGTTTGGCGGTATATATATATATATATATATATATATATATATATATATATATATATATATATATATTAAAAAAATTATAAAAATTTATAAAAATTTAACAAACTTTAAATTATAGTTGATGTCAGATTCTTTATTTCATGTATGATGATTCTCAAATTAATTGTTATATGAATTGAAAGCTATTAATTATATACATTACGACCAAAATTGAAATAAACTACATTTGAAAGATTGGATTATCCTCCACTGTAAAGTTTGTATTGGGTAAGATCCATCTTAAAAGGAGAGGTCACAATGAGAGTATCACAACGATAGTGCGCTAGTATATCATGCTATAAAAATGTGCGATGGTATATGGAATTCAAAAGTTATTCTGAGAGGAATCTGTATGATATGTCATAACCAGGATTGAAATAATATCTTAATATTTAAAATTAGAAAAATTTGATGGACCTACTAAACTATTTGGATCAATGTCCAAATTTTTAGAATATGGGTTGGGATCATAATATTCTGTGGTTAGCGTACTGGTATACCACGTTGTAAAAATTACGGCTAATATATACATTGATATGGAAGTTGGAGTTTAAGGACTAGTTTGTAAATAATGTAAATTTAAGGGTTAAACTGTAAATAATGTAAATTTAAGGGTTAAACTGTAAATAATGTAAGTTTAGTCCTTAAATTATAGAACATGCAAGTTCTAAATTTGGATCAATATCCAAACGCTTGAATTCTCTCTCAAATGATTTGTTTTGTGAGAATGAAACATGATGCTATTGATTTAATTTATAGAAAGAAAAGAAGACGTGTGAAGTGGAAGGGGCCCTGGTGGTAATAAGACAGAATACAAAGCGATGAGGAGATTAGGAGCTCGACATTTGTCACACTAGGCATCTAGTTATGGGTCTAGAAGCTATATAGTCATGATGGATTCAATTGTGTACTGTTTTGATAAAAGTTGATGATTATATTTTGAAGAAACTACTTCCATAATGATTCGAAGAACTCTACTTCTATAATAATTTGAGGAGAATTATTGGCTTTGAGGTTATATCAGTTTTAAGTTGCTTCGAATTGGTATTTGTTTTTACCCCGCTTCGAATGGTTGCTTCGAATGACTGCTTCGAATTTGTATCTTCCGATTTAAATTGATTTTTGGACTACGAGTTTGTATTACAACAATTGATATGACGTATGGAAGAATTCGAAGATATTTTAGTTTTCATTCATTTACTGAAATGAGAACTAGGGGGGCTTCTGATATGGATGTAGGAGTTTAAGGATTAATTTTTAAATGATGTAAATTTAAGGGTTAAAATGTAACTAATGTAAGTTTAGTCCTTAAATTATAGAATATTCCAGTACTAGAGAACATTTATTACTATGTATAATTGTTAAGGACTAAAGGGTAATTTGTCCTCTTTTGTAATAGATTTCACTTTAAGGCTAAGTCTTGGCTCCTCTATATAAAGGGCAAGGCTAACCTAACAAAAGGGTTGAACATTTTTTCTACTAAACTCATTCGTACTTACACTTTCTCTCCCTAAAAACTCTCTAACTCTTTCTCTCTCTAGAATTCTCTTATAACAATTTCCTAAGGCAAAATCTATACTCGCCAAATTGGCGACTCCCCTGGGGACTGAATAAAAAAAATCAATGACTTTATCAGTTCGAATTTGATACAATCTTGTTGTATTTTTTGTTCAAAATTAATATGATGAATCCCAAGAACAATCTTTTTCTTCGATCGACGATGGAAACTTTGAAAGATGATTTCTAGAGAGACGAAAATAGGCCTGATGGATCATCTCTGATCCAAACTCAATTTGACATTGAGGTGCGAATGAAACAGGTTTTAAACAAGATAAATGCGTTAAATTAAAAGTATGAACGAATATAACAGGATATCCACTTGACGAAGCTTCAATCCGAGGTTATGAAAGAAACATAAAAGACTGAGATGGGAGACCAATCTGATCGATCCTGTGATGATCGACGAGCTAAAACTGAGCATGAAAAATTGTATTTTGTGTCTCCTAAATAACGATATTCTTCTCGCAAGGGGAGAAAAGACATGCAAAAGTATATAACCTCTAGTTATAAGGAGGTAAAAAGCTCAGCTTCGGGTTTTAAGAGATACAAAAGTTTTTCAGAAGAGGAATCAGACAGAGACAATGTTCCTCGTTCTACATGGTGTAAAGGAAAATTTTTGAATAAGTATATGTTACAATAGGAACATATGATTAGTTTGTTCAAGGTGTCGACTAGAGAAACTCTCCGTTGACAAGTGAAATTCGCTCTATAACGCTTCCGAAGCGTTTTGACATTTCTAAAGTAGAGAATTTCGATGGGATGCAAGATCCCAATGATCACATCGAACAATTCAAGAACTATATGATGAAATTTGAAGATGGTGGCCGACTGGTGTGTCGTGCATTTTGGCGAACTTTTAAGGAAACAACTTTAAAGTGGTACAATCAGATTCTGAAGGGGTCCATTTAAAACGTTAGGCATTTTTATACTGCTATTTGAAGGCAATTTGTGGGGAGTAAAGAAATAAGATCAAATGGTGATACCATTATTCAGTGACACCAGGCACCTGAAGAGAAGTTAAAGGATTATACGGAGATATTCGTTTTGACCAAAGCTAGTTTGGACAACTGGAAGAGAATGTGGCGATTTCGCCAAGGATTATTGCCAGGGGATCTGGCCAATGATACTACGAAGAGAAGAGCCTTAACTTTTGGAGCTTTGATGGCTCAAGTTGAGGATCATATTAAAGTTGAGGAGTCAACTAGAGTCTGAGGATGACCGGTTCGCACTGCAAAGAATTCGAACCAGGCGGCCAATAACCAAGGGCAGCCTTCGAACGGAAATGGTAATCAGCAGACCAGATCAAAGAATAACAATTTTCCTTCTTGGAGTGGTGGATATTCAAATCACGTTCCATCTAACAACTATAATAGGTCGAGGCCAAATCAATGGGTCAAACCAGAGTATTATGTTGATCTGACAGAGAATGTAGCTGTGATTTGGGATAAGACCAAGAACTTCATAAATTTTCAAAAGCCAGCTCCAATTACTAGGCCAATGGAGGAAAGGAACAACAAATTTTGCAGATATCATGATGATATTCTGCATGATACTAATGACTATATTGCTCTGAAGAAAGAGGGTCAAACTTGGATCGAAAATAAAATGCTCCTAACTTATGTAAAGTCGGAAGGGAGTGGTTCAAAGAATAATGTTTCATTGACTTCGAAGGCTGCACCAGCTGAGAATTTGATGATTTTAGATTCAAAGGTTGAACCATTTGATGCTTCTTCTGAGTATGTTGAGAAATATCCGAACAGATTGCTTTTGATGGTAGTTGAAGAGCCGATCGAAAAAGGGCATGTGCAAAAACTATGTAAATTCTTTGAGTCGTTAGCTATTCAACGAAGAGACATGTTATCAACCTGACAACTCAAAATCAAAGGAAGATGTCTACACATTTGTATGGAAAAAATACTACTCCTTTCATTTTGTTTGACGAAGATGATTTGCGAGGTACAGCAGGACCACATGAAGATGTTGTTGTTATTGGAGTAGAGGTGGTTGGTGTCAAAATTCTATGTATGCTTATTGACACTGGAAGTTATGCTAATGTCCTGTTTAAGTCCACCTAAGATTGAATGACAAACCTACCTCGGATTGCTCAATCAGATCGGACAATTATTGGATTTATGGGTGTAACAACTCGTGTTGTTTGAGAGTTCGAGGGTGAAGTAAGTTTGGGAAAATGACCATTTAAGAAGAAGGTCCAAGTGATTTTTTTGTTGGTGGATTGTCCCACGAGTTATAATGTTTTTTTTAAGATCATGGGTTTCAATGATGTATAGGGTGGTGTCAAAAGTTTAGTAATATTTTAAGTATGTGGTTGGAGATCGTATTGGGTTCGATGAAGGCGACCAAAAGGTAGCTAGGGAATGCTATGCCACTTCACTCCAGATATGAGGATCTATCAGTGGGGATTTAATGCATGAATAACAGTTAGAAGGGGTGCCCTTGGATTTGGAAGAAAAGGTTGGCAATCCGAGGGAAACCCCAGGGTCTTTAACGGTGAGTGAAGAAATTTAAGGGGTTTATTTTTTCGGAAGGAAGGGTGCTTCGAATTGGAACCTTATTGACCCCACTTTTATGTCAACAAATGCTAGAGTTTTTATCTCATAATTTGGATATCTTCGCTTGGAAGACAGAGGATGTAACATGACTACCAATTGAGGCAATTTGTCACAACTTGGGTATTGAACCGAAAGTGAAGCTAGTTATTGAGAAAAGAAGAGAATTTTTCTCAGAAAAATCAGAAGCAATTGTTGGTAAGGTGGATCGATTATCTAAGGTCGGACACATAAGGGAATCAGAGTACCCTTTGTGGACAACAAATTCGGTTGTGGTAAAAAAAAGGAATGAGAAATGAAGAATGTTTGTGGATTTTACAGATTTGAATCGAGTTTGTCCCAAAAATCCATTTCTTGTCCCTCGAATAGATCAGTTGATTGATTATACCTCAGGCAATAAAATTTTAAGTTTCACGGAGCCTTTTGTAGGATACAATCAAATTCAAATGGATCCAAAAGATCAAGAATCCACTATTTTCATAAATGATAGGGGCTTGCACTGTTATAGGGTTATGCCCTTTGGTTTGAAGAATGTTGGAGCCATTTATCAAAGGTTGATGAATAAACCTTTTCTACTCAGATCAGAAGTAATATGGAGATATATATATATAGATGATATGGTGGTAAAAGTTTAAAGGATGAAGTGAATCTTGATGATTTAGAGGAAGCTTTTTTTTTTAATTTAAGGGCAATCAGGTTAAAGCTAAATCCTGACAATTGTACATTCAGAGTTCGGTCAGGGAAGTTCTTGGGTTTTGTCATCAGTTCAAAAGGAATAAAAGCTGACCCATAACAGTTGAAAGCCTTGATAACAATGAATTCAGCTCGGAATTTAAAAGAAGTGCAAATTCTGACATGAAGGTTAGTAGCACTTAATCGATTTATTTTTAGATTTTCTGACAAATGCTTTCCGTTCTTTCAAATTTTACGAGGACCAGGCAGGTTTGAATGGACATCGGAATGTGAGACAACGTTCACCAACATTAAAAAACTTATAATCATCACCAGAAATTTTGTCAAAGCCTTGAAACGGGGAGAACCTCTTCTTGTACATTGCGGTATCAGATTTTACGCTAAGTGCAATTTTAATCAGTGAAGAGTCAAGAGTTTCAAATCCGGTGTACTAGAAAAGAGATATTTGAAATTGGAAAAAATGGCATTAGCACTGGTGATTGCTGTTAGAAAGATGCGTCCATATTTTCAAGCTCATACTATTGAAGTCCGAACTTCATTCCCTTTGAAAAATATTTTACAACAACCTGACATTTTGGGGAGAATGATCAAGTGGTTAGTGTAGTTCAGGGACTATATATGTTTTTTACACCTCGAACAACATAAAGGCGCAAGCATTGGAATTTTTTTTTTTTTTTAATTCCATTCGAGCAGATCGGATGTGGAAGAAATAAAAGAAGATGTACCAGTATGTTTGAGGTGGGTTGTTCGAACAGAGGGAGGATCTAGAGTTTCAGGGAACAGTGGTGGGGTTCAGGTAATAGCTCCAACTGGAGAGACGATGATTCAATCTAATTAAATTTGGTTATCATGCTTCAAACAATGAAGCTGAATACGAAACTGCTTTGGCAGATTTAAGGTTGGCAAAAAGTTGTGGAGCAACTTCAGTACGCTTGGAAACAGATTCTCAGTTGTTAGCAAATCAGGTATCTGGATTTTCAGAAGCAAGAAATGATCGTTTGATTTTATATCTTCTGGAACTTCAGAATTTAATGCTTCTGTTTGACAATGTGGTTGTTGAATATATTGGTCGAGGGAGTAACATGGTGTCTGATGTTTTAGCAAATATCGCTTACAATGAAGAGTATCCTTGGATTTTGCTACAAGAAAACCCTTCAATTGTTACTCAATCTAATCAGTGCGAATGCATAGAGGAATATTTTGCTACAGATGAGGTAATTCAATCAGATTGGCGAGCAGATATTCTTATTTCTTTCTCAATGAATATTACCAGATGGAATATTAGATGGAATATTGTATAAAAAGGCATTGAGCATGCCATTATTATGATGTTTAGGCAAGCAAAAATCATAAAAGGTGTTATCAAAATTGCATGATGGTGAAGGGTCAGCTCATTGAGGGTTTAAAGCTCTATCACAACGAGTTTTACTTGCACGATTCTATTGGCCTACAATAATGAATGATGCTAAGAATTTAGTTCAAAGTTGTGATACTTGTCAGAGATTTGATAATGTTATTCATAGGCCAGCGGTGTCGCTTATGTCTATAACCAAGGCAGTACCATTTGATAGATGGGGGATAGATCTGGTAGGCCATTTGCCGATGGCTGAAGACAAATGATAATTGTAGTGGTGGATTATTTTAAAAAGTGGGTTGAGGTAGAGCCGCTATCAGGGAAAAGGCAAAGGATGTGATCAAGTTTATTGTGAACATCATTTGTTATCGTTTTGGAGTTCCTCAATGGATTATAACAGATAATGGCCCTTAGTTTAATAACAAAGAGATGGCTTTATTTTGCACATCGAACGAAATTCAACAATGTTTTTCGACGCCTTTTCATTCTCAAACTAATGGATAAGTGGAGGTAACAAACAGAAAAATTTTAGATGGCTTGAAGAAGAACTTGACGGGGGCAACAGGAAAATGGCCAAACTATTTGCAAGAGGTGATTTGGGCTTATCGGACAACTCCTAGAGAGGCTACAAAAGAAACTCTTTTTTATTTGGCATACGGAATGGATGCGGTCAGCCCCATAGAATCTATGATTTCATCTTTTAGGATAAACCAATATTCTAAAAGATCCAATGATGAAGTCATAAGGGCTAATTTAGATATGATTGAGAAGAAAAGAGTTTGAGCTCATTTGAATGTAATCCATTAGCAAACTCTTATGAGGAATAGATATGATTCGAAGGTAAAGATAATAGAATTCAAAGAAGATGATAAGGCACAAAGGAAAGAATCCTTGAAAAATGGCTCCGAATTGGGAAGGGCCTTATATCATTGTTGAAAGGATAAAGCTAGGGTATAACATTTTTACTCCGTTCAAAATTTTGCGAGGACGAGTTTCTATGTAGGAAGAATTATGTATAAATTCAAATGTCTAGTACGAATGGTCTTCTAAGTGTTCAACAATATTATGGTTGTAAATCCCGCATATGACGAAGAGGGTTACTATATTTTCCTTAAACTTGAAATGAAATTTGTATTTCTTTGTTCTACTTGATTTTCTCTTAAAATCATATGGGTTTACAATGTAGGGGTCTCATATTTGAAGACTAATCTACAATTTGTTATATTTTTGCATCCTCGCGATGCTTTAATATAATAATCAAGTCGTTATTGTTCCTCCAATAAACAACGGACACAATTTTTGTTGCGTTTGTTAGTCCTGATGAGTGAATAAATGACTAGGATAAAGGATCTTGGATCTTGGACCTGATGTGACTAGAGCTCGAAGTGTAGAGAGAGAAAGTAGAAAGACAATATAATATTCAATTGTCCCTATACCAAGAATAAATGGGCTCCCGTTTATAGTGGAGAAGGTGGATCCCATTTATGTCCTTGGTGGTCTTGTATTATTTCACCACTAGTCTTTTACAATTAACTCGTTTTCTATTTAGATCGACGAATTACTCCCTTATCAGTAGCCCCCCAGTCTTCAAGAGCGTCGGGAATGAAGACTTGTAAATGAATTGGTACGAAACGCCTCTGTCCCCTACGCCCCGGTACCGAATGACTGGGTAGCCTTGGGATCAATTGCCTCAGGGTTCCCCGATTGACCGCTCTCTCCTGGGACGACTATGAATTGTCCCGATGCTAAAACCCTTATCATGGGTTTGCTACTAACCCTGATTGGCAGATTCCCCATGGGCTCAAACGGGTAATCAGGCTTTGGAAAAAAAACTGGGTATATGAAGCCCAACTAGCGTATCCATCAGAGCTAGTCGGTGCAGACCTACGATGCTAGCCTGAGCAAAAACTACATGTGTCATCCCATTATTCGAAGTGTGCTTGTCTGCACATCTTTCCAAAAGGCCCTTCGACTTCCCGCTGCTTTTCGTCGTTTGGGCTCCCCCATACGTAAAGCGGTTAAGTGGTGCTTTCTATAAATACCTCATTCGTAAGAATCACTCTCAGAGGAATCCTAGAGAGAGAAAGTGTTGTCCGGACTATTCAAGAGAGAGAGAGCGAGGTTTATGAAAAGTAAGAACCCAAAGCTAAAACGAAAAACGAAGAAGAAGAAAGAGCCTGCATTTGGGTTTGTCGACTGGGCCAGTATTGGTGACCGTGCTCAAGAGTACCGATCTGCGGGACTAATTTGGAGTTCTGACACAAAGCCCTTTACGCCCGTGCCGCTTTCCCACGACCCTCTCCTTCCTAATCCAATCCCTGTTGAATCCTTTATTATACCTGAACCGTCTAGTACTCAAACCCCCGAACCCATTGTTATTCCCTCTAGCAGCAGCTCTCCACACTCCCGGTTACTCAGCTCGACCGCCCGACGCCTTCGTCAGTGAATTCTTATATTGTTCTGACCCCTTTTCTTCCTAGACGTCAAGGCAAAGCTAGATTTATTTCTATGGGAGACTCAAACACCTCGACTTCGCCTGCGGGGAGTAATTCTCCCGAAATAGTCCAGCTTACACCCAACATACAAGGGTACCGGACCAGCGTCAATACCGCGCGTACCATTTGGCGTTACCCAACGAGATCTGGATCGTCAAGACCTGGAGATCGAGCGTGCTCGTCAACAGCGAAAAGAATCACAACTCGCCTGTACCGGAAGTAGCTCCAATTTTACCGAACCTCTTACCCAACCGGTCGACCCTCCCTCGGCCAGCCCTCCTAAACCTGATGCGGTCCCGACAGAAAATGCTGAAGAGCCAGAAGCGAAAGTTTTGGCTGCAGGGGAAGGTATTGCCGTTGTTGGCAATACTGCTGCTCCTCCCGAAGAGCCTCTTCTCGTGGAGATTGAGGTGGTAATAACTACAACCTACCATCGTCGGTTGCCAAGAGACAACGTCATTTCGCTCTTTGAAGGTAAATACGTTTACTTCTCTGCCGCGGAACAGGCAGAACTTCTGATCCGGTAGGGAATCCCGAAGTGCGTCACTGTACGATTCCCAGCTCGTGGTGAGACGTTAGTGCATGTTCGGCGGCGGGAGATCATCATTTTCACGGAGCTCTTCAACTAGGGCCTCAGATTTCCTCTGGATCCTGAGATTGCTCTGTATTTCAAGACCCTTAACATCTGCCCCTCACAACTAACGCCCAATGCGTGGTATATGTTGATGTCATGCATAATGGCCTTACGCATCTCGGGTCGGATTATGCCGATGACTAAGTACATAGCCATGTTAGGGCTCTCGAAATCTCCCAATCACCCTTCTATTCTACCTTGGCCAATACTTAGAAGATTGTGAATGACTTCCTCGAAGGCGACAAAGGTTGGAAGCATTGGTTTGTCTTCTTTAGTGGCTGTTGGGAAAATGGCCGCCCATATACCAAGGAGAACCCGAGGCAATTGCTGCGGACCTGGGTTCCTGATGGTATATATATATATATATATATATATATATATATATATTTACATAATAGACCGATCCTTTGTGTAGTGTCCAAGGAGTTTATCCAGGAGTTATAGAATGATTACTTCAAACCTGGCAAAGTGACCTTCCAAATTTTGAAGGACTTTGCCAGGAAGCACTGGGGTCAGGCGTTCCATACCGCCTTCAAGAATACAAACCTAATCACGAGTAACCTCTGGCGTTGGTCGTCAGAGCCGCTCACCTTGGAGCAGGTGCGCCAACCACCCAGCTTGGTGGATTTGGTCGCGAAGACAGACGCGCCCGACGCACACCAGTTCCTTCCGAAGCGCAATAAGGCTCCCAGCAAGCCCCCCAAATCGGACGAAGAGGCCGAGCAGGAAAGTGCCAAGGCTGAAGGGCTCAACGTAGTGGTACAAAGAGATGAAGCTGCTGCTGAGGATGGTGAGACCCATTGGTCCTAGGAGCTGGCCAAGAAGCGGAAGGGAAAGGCTGAGGCAGATGGTGCTCGGGCCAAAAGGTCGATACGCTCGAAGAAGGAGGGCGGATCTGCCGCTGCTTCTACCCTTGTTGATAATGCAACCGTCACGACGCTTTTTGAGCAATATGGGGGGGGGGGGGGGGTTAAGGGTGTATATGTAGTCGATCCGGTAGTGGTGGTCCCCGACAATGACGATATTTGTCCCTCAAATGCATCCAAAAATGCTGTGGCGTCATCGAGTGGTACTAAGCTTCCTGTGCTATCCGTGCCTGGGAGTCCTCATACCTTTCCTTTGCGGATAACAGACGGGTTGTCCTTGTCTTTGTATAATATGATCGTGCCTTTGGCGATGAAAGAGCGGCGGGCAGAGGAGCTAAGCCAGAAGCTGACGGACGCGGAGGGGAAAGTTGTCGCGCTTGAAGAGGAAGTGAATAAGGGAAAGACAGCATAGAAGCTCTTGGAAGAAAAGCTGAAGACGGTAAAAAAAATCTTGGCGCAGGTCTGAAAAGACCGCGACGACCATGTTGGGAAGTTGGTGAAAGAAATTTTCGACCTGAAGAATGTTAATGCCCTTTTTGCTGATAAGTGCCAGAAATGAATGGATAAGGAGACGGCCGAGGCTAAGGCCGCTTATGTGCTGACCTTTCATCACCGTTTCCCCGACTTTCCCCTTGGGTCAATGTGGCTAGATATTCCCGACGCCGATCGCCCCACCGGTGTGGTCTGCGAGGACGAAGAGTCGGACGACACCGAGACCGAGTCTGAGGATGAGGACGCTTAACTTCTACCCCCCTCCCCCTCTGTTTTTGTATTGAAATTTTGTAACCTTTGGGTCTGTAGAACCCCTTTAAACCGTTTTTGTAACTGATGCTTTTGCAAATTCATATACGGTCGGGAATAAAATGTAGATTGGTTGTATACCGAAAAACCCATTTAAGGTTCCGTTGGTCAATGTTTAATTGAAAAATTCACGTACGGTCGGGAATAAAATGTAGATCAGTTAAGCACCGAAAACCCATTGAAGGTTCTGTTGATCAACGTTTAATTTAAAAATTTCTGTATGGTCGGGAATAAAATGTAGATCGGTTAAACACCGAAAAACCCATTTAAGGTTCTGTTGATCAATGTCTAATTGAAAAATTCATGTAGGGTCGGAAATAACATGTAGACCTGTTAAACACCGAAAAACCCATTTAAGGTTCTGTTGATCAATGTCTAATTGAAAAATTCTCGTAGGGTCGGAAATAAAATGTAGATGAGTTAAACACCGAAAAACCGATTTAAGGTTCTGTCAACCGATTGATATTGCCAAAAGTTGTCTATCAGCTCGTCAGCTGATGGACCCCCTTCTAACACGTCTGAATTTCAAAGGCAAAAACGTTGGATTGAAAAGATCGGTTGCTATGGATGCCTCGTTAAAACCTTCTCGCGCCACCGAGGTAGGAAAGAGTACATCCCCGACCAAAGGTTCGTACATAAACAAGAATGATTACAAAGAATTTACAAAGATAGATAAAATTACTCCAAATATATCTTCAAGTGTTCAATGTGTCAGGGAGCCTTAATACGCGTCCGTGCTTGTCATGCAATCGGTAGGTTCCACTCTTTATTCTTTCTATTACTTTGTACGGTCCTTCCCAGTTCGGGGCTAGCTTGCCGAGGCTTTTGTCTTTTGTATGCAGAAAAACTCTTCTCAAAACCCTATCCCCGACTTTGAACTCCCGCTGACGCACTTTTGACGCATACCGACTCCTCATTAAAGTTTGATAATGTAAACAGTTTAGCTGCGCTCGGCTTCTTTTCTCTTCTATTAGGTCTAGGGCTAGACGTCTGTCAGCCCCGTTTTCGTTCTCATCATAATTACCGACCGTAAAAGATGGGAAGATTGATTCTGCTAGGGTGACCGCATCCATTCGATACACCAAGGCGTAAGGTGATTCCCTAGTCGCCGTCCGTGGTGTAGTTTGGTAAGCCCATGATACTTCTTGCAAGTAATCCGGCCACTTGCCAGCTTTTCCTTGTAGGTTATTTTTTAGGCCATCCAAGATGGTTTGGTTCGTGACTTCAACCTATCTGTTTTCCTGGGGATGGAAAGGGGCGGAAAAGCACCGCCGAATTCTATGGGTCGTACAAAAATATTTCATCTCGCTGCTGTCAAACTTAGGTCTGTTGTCCATGGTGAGCTTCTGAGGTATCCTGAACCTAAAGCAGATGTTCGACCAAATAAACTTGGTGATATCCTTAGTCCTCGTTCCCGATAATGGTTCTGCTTCTACCCACTTGGAAAAGTAATCTACTGTCACCACAATCGTTTGTCTACCACCGGATGCTATCGGTAATGGCCCCACCAGATCGATTCTCCATCTGCCAAATGGTAGGCCTTCAGAGATTGATTCTAACGGAGCCGCGGGTATATTGATCGCATTTGCAAATATTTGACAGGTATCGCACGTTCTGACTATTTGCTGCGCATCGGCGGTTACCATCGGCCAATAAAACCCGGCGAGGAAGATTCTCCTTATGAGAGCTTTATAACCGCAGTGGGCCGCGCCTTCTCCGTCGTGCAACTCAGAGACAATTATTTGTGACTTATTAGCCCCCATGCATTGCAGTAGAGGCATGCTAAAAGACTTTTTGTATAGTATCTCTCCCAATAAAACGTAGCCCTGGGACTTATTCCGTACCTTCCGAGCGATGGCGCTATCATCCGGTAATAGTCCTTCAGCCAGGAAGGCTATAATATCTCTTCTCCAATCCGACATCACTACCGAAGATATCTGACAGGCGATTTCTGGTCGATTTTCCAGCTCTGCCCTCTTTATAATCGACAGGTGTTCTTGTTCGGTTATCCAGGGGTAACTGCTTAAGCAGGATGCCAACGCCAGAGAATCGGCAATCAAATTTTGGTCCTAGGTATGTGCTCATATAGTACTTTGGCGAATGATGCAGCTAACACTCGCAAGGCTGCTAAGTATTGCACCAGATGTTCTTTCCTCGCTTCCGACGCTCCCGAAGCCTGATTAATTAAGAGTTGAGAATCACTAACAAGACGTACGTGCTTGGCCCCGCATACCTGTGCTAATCTCAAACCGGCCAGGGCTGCTTCGTACTCTACTTCGTTGTTAGAAGTGGTAAAACCAAATCGGATTGCCTGATGCATACTTATGCCCGTAGGGGCGATTATCTGGAGACCCGCGCCGCACCCATGGACGTTCGACCCACCATCGGTTCGGATAATCCACTCAACTAGATCGTCTTTCCGGACGGATCTTCTTGATCTGGTCGGTCGGAATGGAATTCAACTATGAAATCAGCGAGGGTCTGGCCTTTGATAGCCGTTCTCGGCTCAAAGTTGATATCAAAATCACCCAACTCAACTGACCACTTAGACGTTCTTCCTGACATGTCCGGTCGCTGAAGAACATGCTTGAGTGAGAACGAGATTCGAACAACGATGGGGTGGGCCTGAAAGTATGGTCACATTTTTCTCGGTGCGATTACCAAAGCCAATGACGTTTTTCCAGATTCAAATACCGCGTTTCCGCGTCCAATAGGCTTTTGCTCACAAAGTATACCGTTTTAGGAACCATTCCCGACTCACTAATCAGTGCCGCACTTACTGCAAAATCTGAAACCGCTATGTAAAAAAAAATAGTCTCCCCTGTCAGGGGCTTCGTTAGAAGGTTTGGGGACGATAAATAATCTTGATCCCTAAAAAGGCCTTATCACAAGCGGGAGTCCAAACAAAAGACTCAGCGTTTCTCAAGATCTGAAAGAAAGGAGCATACTTGTTAGATGAACAAAAGATAAATCGATTCAGGGCCACTAAGCGCCCGGTTAATATCTAAACTTCCTTGACATTCTTAGGTGGTTTCATGTCGGTAAGTGCTTGCAATTGGATCGGATCAGCTTCGATTCTTTTTTCGCTGACAAAGAATCCCATGAACTTACCCGACCTTACCCCAAAAGAACATTTCTTCGGGTCTAACTTGAGATTTATCCCCCTTAAGCTATCAAAAGTTTCCTTTAGATCGGCGAGATGGTCTTCATCTGTGCCGCTCTTCACTAGCATATCATCGATATAAACTTCCATATTTCTCCCTATCTGGCAGTCAAAAGTCTTGTTCACCAACCTTTGGTAAGTCGCTCCGGCGTTTTTCAACCCAAAAGGCATAACTTTATAACAGTATAAGCCTCGGCTCGTGACAAACGTTGTGATTTCTTGATCAACTAGGTGCAACTTGATTTGATTGTAGCCGACATATACATCCATAAAAGAGAGCAACCTGTTTCCCGACGTCGAATCCACCAATTGGTCAATTCTTGGCATCGGGAAGGGGTCTTTTGGGCAAGCTCGATTAAGGTCGGTAAAATCCACGCACATCCACGCACATCCTCCACTTCCAATTTTTTTTTTCACTAGTACGGGATTGGACGTCCAGAGCGGGTAACTTGATTCTTTGATGTAACCGACACTGAGCATTCTTTCAACCTCTCTCAGAATGATCTCTGCCTTTTTCAGTGAAAAGGCCCGACAATTTTGTGAGACAGGCCTGACATTTTTGTTGATGGTCAACTTATGAATGACATGGTCTTCGAGGACTCCGGTCACGTCCTTTGAGCACCATGCGAACAGATTTAAATTCTCCTGCAGCAATAAGATCAATAGCCTCTTAAAGTCTGGTGACAAGTTAGTTCCAATTTGTAGAATTTTTCCTTCGGTAAACTGGTGTTTCTCGCATTCTTCATCCGTGGTTAAAAAAATTGGGCGCTTCCCTCGGATCATCAACGGGTAGCGACCCTAAAGGAAGCCCCGCTAACTACTAGTCCCGCGCTTGCTCCATCTCTTGGTCCCTTTTTGGTGCTTAAGCCGCTCGGTAGCATTCTCTTGCCGTTTTCTAGCTGCTTCGTACCACCCCTATGTTCCCGGCCACGTATTTCAAACATTGATGATCAGTAGAAGTCACCGCGTGCATTCGTGACAGCCATGATCTGCCAAAGATCGTGTTTTGAGAGGCCAGAGCGTCTACTACTACGAACAAAACGGCGACCTCTTTCTTGAAAGGCCCGCGGCCCAGCTGAACAATACCTTCGAATTCTCCAATTACATCTGCAGCCGACCCTGTGAACCCTACTATAGTTCGGTCCAAACGCGAAATTACTGGGGGAATCCTGAACTTAGCGAATGTTGATGCAAAGATTATGTTTGCTGAACTTCCGACATCTACAAGGATCCGTCGGACTTCTTCCCCCGCAATGACCGCCCCGATGACGACAACATCCTCGTGAGGACCTGCTATGTCTCGCATGTCGTCATCGTCAAAATATAAAATCGGCAAAGGGATGCCCTTAGATTTGGGATAAGACCGAGCCTCCAACTGAATAGCTAGGTTCACAATATGCCGCTTTCGGGAAGAGTGCGTGATCGCTGCCATAGAATCACCCCCATAAATAGTAAATGATTCAAAAAACTGATAGAGGTTCCTCACGTTTCCTTTACTTTCCGCAACTTCTTCTTCAATGACCCCGATGAGGTTACGGCTTACATTGGGATCGAGGTATTCGATGGAGACGTCAAAAGGATCGGTTACTTCAGAAATTGCCATAGTCATCTCTGGCTTCTGCACCGCCACAATTTCTTTCGAAGTGGCGCCCTGCTGCGCTTTCTTTTTTACATACTCGAGTAGGTTTCTGTGCTCTTTCAGCAACTGTATCTCCTTCGTGAGAGCGATACAATCCTTGGTATCGTGTCCCACGTCTTCATGGTATCAACGGTAAAGAGTATTCCTATGTTCTCGAGGTGTTGGTATGGGAAGGGTCTCCGATACATCCCGCTTTTCTTAGTCTTTTCATATATTGAGGACACGTATTCTATCAAATCAGCGAAGTAAGCGGGTCGGATCCACTTATTTGACATCGGTCGCAAAACCACCTGGTTGGTCTGCTTTGTTCTTTGGCCCTGGGACGCCAGAGGCTTTATGGGTGCGGACAGGGTTGGTGGTATTATGTTAACTGGTTGGACTTGCTGAGCATAGCCAGATTGGACACCCTGCTTTATAACAACCGATACTTGTGGACTCTGCTGAATCTGTGCCGCCAACTCAGACGCCTCGGTTTCTTCTATCAATATATGCTTTTCCAGCTGAGCTAGGAGGGCGGAAAAGGTAAAAGCCTGTTTTTTAGTGACTGCTTGCTTCATTGGTCCTGGGAGTAGTTCTAGGCGATATGCTGTCCGAGCCGCGTTCTCTTCGCAATGATCAAGATCGTTCTTTGCATCGATAAAGCGCCTGGTGTAATCCCAAAGGCTCTCTCCTAGCCTTTGTTTACAATTGACGATCGTATCACCGTTGGCTCGGAAACTCTTGCTTCCCACGAATTGCTGACGGAATATTACCCAGAACATTCCAAAAAAATTTACACAACCCTGCGGTAGCTGGTTATACCACTTGGACGCCCGATCCTTGAAAGTCATCGAGAAAGCTCGGCATAACAACTTATCGTCATTATCGAAACTCAGCATAATGTTTTTGAAGGCTTCCAAATGATTATCCGGATCCTTTTTACCGTCATACTTTTCCAATTTGAAGATGTCAAACCTCTTCGGGAGATGTCCCGATAATATTTCGTCTAGCAATGGTGAGGATCTACAATTTATTCTGAATCTGAAAGATCTGCTCCCGAGCCCCTCGGTCTGGACTCCATATAATCCTCCGTCTCCTGGGTTGACGAACTGGCTACCGACCCTGTACCCCTGGGTCTGGCTATTTGACGGCTACCACTAGACCTGGGCTAGGACTACTCGTTCTTCTCTGCTGCCCGTCAATATCTCTTCTTTTTCAAACGAAACTGGCGTCATTTTTTCGGTGCTACCCTTTTTGAACTTGGGTGAGTTGGATCGTGGTGCCCTATTCCGTTGGGAATTGCTCTTTTGCGCGCGTTTGTTTAGCCTTTCCTTGCGTCGGTACACTCTCCCCGACTAATCATCCGAAGTGTAATTATCCGAAACACTCCGGTCATCATTTTGGTATCGTTCTGCTCCTCTATCTTGCTCCCCGTCTGGGCGGGACTCCCGATAATATCAAACGGGTCGGGCATCGATACGATGGTCAACATTCGGATATCCTTCTACACGATTGTCTACGACCGGTTCTTTTCCTTTTCCTTCCCGAATTCTTTTATCGTTTAAAGCCCGCTCCTTTTCAGCGTTCAGCTTTGCGATGTCTTCCAGTAACTGTCTCCTGGTCATGATAAGAGTCGAACGTTTATCCCAACCCTGCGTGTAATGCTCCCGGCCCAGAGCTTCCTCGCCTTTTGACAGTGAAATGGTTCGGGCCACCTCTCTCCCGACCCTCTCCCCAGCAGCTTCGTCATTCATTCTTCAAGTTTAAATCGTGATTTTCAATGAAAAAGCTTCCTTTTTGGTATCACGTGTTCCCACAGACGGCGTCAATGATGAGTGCATAAATGATTAGGATAAACGATCTTGGATCTTGGACCTGATGTGACTAGAGCTCAAAGTGTAAAAAGAGAAAGTAGAAAGAGAATATAATATTCAATTGTCCCTATACCAAGAATAAATGGGCTCCCTTTTATAGTGGGAAAGGTGGGTCACATTTATGTCCTTGGTGGTCTTGTATTATTTCACCATTAGTCCTTTACAAGCTACTTTGTTTACAAATAGTCTCCTAATAAACAATAAATACAATAATTGGCATATTTCCCTTCTCCTCTCATTTTCTATTAAGATCGGCGAATTACTCCTTTATCAAGTCCATTATGATAAACAAATCACCAAAATTGATACTGCAATCTTCTATCACTCCACTTGTATCATTTCCCCGTACAATACTAAAATTCGTAAATGAAAGTCATGAAAAGGCATTGCAAATACATAAAACTCCCAAAATATAACAAATAATACAACAAAACTATGCAAAGTCTAGTGACGGTGTTAGCGTACTAGAGTGTATTGAACAGTAACGTTGCCAATGTATTCGTGGTTCTGTAATATTTTTATCAAATAATATAGTAGGAAAAATAAAATTTGATCTTCAAATAATGATTAAAATTGTATTTGGTTCTAACATCGTGTCATTTTTTTATTTTTTATTTTCATTATTGAAATTATTGTCTCTAATTAGTCTACATAACAAAAAGAAAAGGTGTATTGTTTTATCTTTAAAAACAAGAGGTATTCTTTGAGAAACGTTAAATTGAGACCCGTTTCGGGTATAATGAGACCCCGTTATACTTTGACTATAATAAGATCTAAAATTTTACTAAAACATTCTTAATATATAAACACTTTTCCGCCCATTATCTCTCTTCTCTTCTCGGCCCTCTCTTCTCTTCTCGGCCCTCTCTTATCTCTCCCCTCTTTCTAATTGCGATGAAAACCATCTCTATTCTCTCTTTCTAATTCCGATGGAAAGTTTCGATCATATATACCTAACACAAAGAAATTCACAAAAGGCGAAAAAAATTCAATTAAAACACAATTGAATTTTAATTATTAAAATTCAGTCAAACAAACAAATTATTTCGATTTAAATTCTTAATTCTCTCTATCTCTTTCTATCCTCTTTGTTTTTTTTATAATAAAACAACTGAGGATAAAAACAGAAATTGTTTATCTCTTTCTATCTTCTTTGTTTTTTCTGGATAATAAAAAAATTGAGGATAAAAACAAAAATTATACAGCTTACGTAGTGTATAAACACAGGTGTTATCTAGTACATGAATATGATTCAAATTTTCAACCAACAATTAAAAAACGTCAGTTCTTTTCGCGCATGACAGGGTTAGGTTGAGTTCATTTCCTCCTTGACAAACGATACTTGTCTAGTTCCAGAGGAGGGGATAAAAGTTGTTTCCCTTAATCAATCTCGTCGATTTTGGTCAAACCTCTTGGACTTTTTGCGGTGAGGGATCCAGTTCCATCTTCTGTATAGTTGTGTTATTCAGGCAGCTGTTTTACTGTCGTTACTTGAAGACTTTCTGGAAGAAGACAATCGTGCAATGAACTTATCCGAGCAAGCCGATTTACCCAACCGGAAAGTTTCACAAGTCGATATTAAACCATAATTAAAAATTAAAGATAAGTTTGGTTGGAGAAGAGGAAGAAAATTGTTAGATTTTAATGTAATACACTCTTTGGGTATTAAATTAGTTTTATAGGGAAGTTTGGTTGGAAAGAAGAAGAAAATTATTAGATTTTTGGTTGAAAAGTTGTTTTATATGACGGATAAAATGATCATTTTACATAAAATAAAATAAAAAATTTGATTTAGAGTCTCATCATAGGCAAATGGAATTTGAATATAATTGGAAAAGTTTAATATATATATATATATATATTCGGAAGGAACTGCATCCGCTACTTAGACTGCAATGAGTGCGCACAGGGTAAAGTGACAGGCTCAGCCGAGAAAGAGTTTGCAAAGGGACTCGAACTCATGGCCTTTGGCTACAAACATGTCTTACTCAACCAACTCGGCTACCCCTTGGAGGGAACAAATGAGGCAAACAAAACTTAAGTTACGTTAAAAGCAATGGTATTTCAATTTTCCCGTTACCGGCTCTCACTTATAAACAATTTTTTTTTAAAATTGAAAAATAAATAATAATAATAATAATAATTGGAAAGTTATCGATAATCATCTATATTTTTTTTAAATCACCCATAACTATTTAAGTTTTGCAGTTTAATTTTTTTAATACTTAGATACACACAATATTAGTATAACTTTAATAATTTGTTATTTTTAACTTTCAAAACTATATATTTTTAAAAATTAATTTTAAAAAAATTACAAAATACCTATATTTATATTTTTAAACGAGAACAAAATGAAATCTATAAAAGATAGAAATTTTGTTTTTTTCCTATTTTTGCAACTAAAATACATATAATTACTTAACTAAAACATAATTTTTTTAGCAATTAAATTACAAGTAATTCTACAATTGCAACTTGATTATTTTTTACATATTTACTTCGCAAATAAAATCCTACTTATCCAACTATTTTTTTATGCAACTCATATCTACGTAATTCAGCAACTGTAACACAATTTGTTTTTGCAACCAAAATTTTATTTATGCAACTACTTTGTTCTTATTACGCAACTCATTTGATCGTAATTCCGCAACTAAAAATATTATTATGCAAACCAATTACGCTTAATTCTATAATAAAAACAAATTTTTTTTAGTAAATTATATGTAAATACACAATTACAAAACTACAAAAACAAATATTGCATAAAAACAATATATTGCATCGATTTAGTTTTGTTCATCTTAAAAACTAAAACAATAATAATCAGAAACATAACCTAAAGAAAAATTAAAACTATACAATGATTGTTATAAAAATTGATTTAGCACAAAAATACTTATTTTACAATTAGATGTTTAAGATAAAGTACAGAATACAACTAAATTTAAATAGTATTATTTTAGATGGTTGTAGTTTAATTTCTATTTTAAAATGTTTTTTATTGACCAAGATTTTTTTAATGTGTTTCTACATACTTCAATTATTATATTTATAAATACATATTCAAACCCATAGTAAGTTATTACTTTTTTTAGTTTTTAATAATATTTACTGTAGGAGAAAAAATAGATCTAATTTAGGAAAACTTATCATATAAGGCTTGTCCAACAAACAAGAGGTTCAAAAACTTTAAGAGACATTTTTTTAAAAATTAAAATTTAAAGACTCATATCTTTTAAACTGTAATTTGAAAAAGAAAATTCGAAAATAATATTGGTTTTGTTGTTTTAAGATGAACAAAACTAGTACTACTCAAGGTATGTTTTGAATTTTTTTTTAAAAAATATATTTTATAGTCGTTTCTCATTATATGGTTTCGCGTCTATCACAGTATTTCTAATTCCGCATCTATCATAGTGGGTCTGGTTTCGCATCTATTACAGTGTGTCTAGTTTCACATGTATCATAGTGAGGTTGGTTTCGCATCTATCATAATGGGCTTGGTTTTGCATCTAGCAGTATAAAATTTAAACACGTTTCGCACTTATAAAAAAAATGTTTTGTATCTTCTTCAAAAAGAGTCGTCTTCTTCATTTATAGTGTAATATTAAAAAAATAGTCCTTTATGACTTCATTAAAGTCATACCATTGGTTTTGGTGTTTTAAGCCGAACAAAATTAGATCCATTCATGATATATTTTGAATTTGTTTTAAAAAAATTATATTTTACACGGGTTTCTCATTACCTTATATGGTTTCGCACCTATTATATGTCTGGTTTCATATCTAGCATCTAGTATCTATCATTGTTGGTATTGTTTCACATCTATCATAGTTGTTCTTATTTCCTAGTTTTGTATATAGCAGTATAAAAAATAAAAAAAGCTCTGCATATTCTCATCTGCCATGTTTCGCATCTATCAATACTTCAAGTACAAAGGTTTTGCATATATCATTACACATGTTTTGCTTCTACCACTACATAAAATAATCATGTTTCACATCTACCACTAAAGACAATAAGCGTGTTTTGCATCTTCAAAAACTTCGTCTTCTTCGTTGTAGTTTTGTTTTTTTAAAGCTAACAAACTTTTATTTATTTAGGTGTAAATTAAACTTTTACAAAGTGTAGGGTAAAACTGAGATAACTTCATAAATCTAGACCTATTAGAAAATTCATATTTGGGAAGGCGCCAAGTGTTCCCTCCTTTGATTTTAAAATCTCAAATATCACCTTCTTTCTTTATTTTCTTTCGTTTGCTTCAGCTTCAGCTCTTCCTTTTGTTTCTTCCACAATTAAACTTCTACTGTCTTCCTCATCCTCGATCTATTTTCTTCCTCTGCATTTGGTTCATCAGCTAATGTCTCAAGAAAAGCTACAAAGGATTATAAACCAGGATAAGTCATTTCTTTATTCTAATGTAACCTAACTATAAATTTTCTAAATGAGCGATAGTATCCAGTTCTTTCGGATGTTTAAAATCTTTATAGTCCAACTTCATTTTTCAATTTAGGGTCTAGCGATCAAGCCAATCGGCTCTGTTCTGTTCCCTAAAAATGAATCGGAAGGACATTGTTGTTGTACTCAACGATTTTATAGTTTATTACTGGTTCACGACGATGAGAAATGTTTTTAGAAGCTAGAAGATAAATGAGAGTTTCAGAGTCTGATTCAACGTCAACTTCGTTTATTCCAATGATTTTACAGATTTGAAGTCCATCCTGCAATGCTCTTGCTTCAGCTTTCAGTGAAGTAAGCTTTCCATACTTATTACCATACCACTGATACTTTCCCTTTTGTTGTCCCTTAAGATAACTGCTCCATTTGATTCACCAGAAGGAAGACAACATGCATTTTGAGTTTAATGTATATATTCCTTGCGAAGTAGGTGTACAGTTAATGTAAGTTACTTTCTATTTCGTCTTAATGTGGTTTACGCATCCTAGAGCTGTAGCTTCCTTTTCATTTTGATTCCAAGGTTTTCTCAGTAGGAGACCAGCATGATCAAGGTGAACTAGCATATTAGAGTTGTATTTGATTGTTTCCTTGGAAGAGAAATTCCCCTTTGATGTTGGGCTTGTTTCTTTGCTGCCTAATAACCAGCTGATAAGAGTAGGTAAAATCGTTTTAATATGAATCTTTGATGGAGATGACCATAAACCATGCTCTTAATAGATTCTTAATGGTCATTAATTTCCTTACATCGACTCTTAAGAATTCATGTAAAGAAAGACCATATACTCCAAGCAAAATCGTATGCCACAAATAAATGGTCTTTAGACTCATAGTGTCTACTAAACATACATCTTGATGTTATTGATACTCTACATTATTGAATCTATATGAAGTTTGTTGTGTTAGATTTTTCATGCTAGAAAAGAGCATTTACAAAGAGTTATATTATTCCACAGATTTGTATATAAAGATGAGTTAAAGAGGGTAGGACTTATGGCATTCAGAGTATCTTTAGTACTGAATTTACCATCCTTAGATATTCTCCAGTATATAGAGTCTTTAACATTCTCTTTAATACATGTCTTTAATACAAGTTTTATTTTTGAGTCTATTAAGTATCTTTTTAGTTTTTGAACAGTCCATTCAGAGTTTTCCCAGAAAGTGTCTATAGGGATTCCTTTGAACCAGCTATCATTTGTGTTATTTTCTAGTTTGATTAGGGGAGGATTACCATACCAGCTGTCGAGCCATAGATCTACTTTATCTTCACCTAAGATCTATTTGATTTCATCCTCTGCAAAATCTTTTATATTGGACAACCTTCTCCACGTTTGAGAGCCTTCCTTAGAGAAGTTTATTTGTAAAGGATGTTTATCTTTATTGTAAATAATATGGATAAAAGTTTCCCACAGAGAGTTGTACTCTCGGTATTTGATCCATAGTTTACAAGAAAATGCAGACTGCATATCTTGTAATCTTCTGACATTCAATCCTCCCCCACCATATGATTTGCAGATTTTTGGCTAGGAGGACCAGTGAATTTTGGCTTCTTCATTTATTGATCCCCATAGAAACATATTCAACAATCTTTCAATTTTAGAGATGACTGAGTTACAAAGCCAACAAATTTGTATCGAGTAAAGTGGGATGGGCATAAGAATTAAGTTTATTAAGGTAAGTCTTCCACCAAACGATAACAACTTGTCATTCCAGTTATTTATCTTTGTTTTTACCTTCTCCAACAGTGGAATGTAGTTGTTTGTTTTATTGTTTGGACTAAGTGTAATACCTAGATAAGTAGTTGGAAGGTTACTTAGACTGAAGCTAGTTTGAATTGCAAGAGCATTTTTTCTGTTCTGTGAGAGACTGGAGGCCGTAAAGATGCTAATTTTCTCTTTGTTAAGTGCCTGGCCAAAGATGTTCTGATAAACCTGCAACAAATTTCCAATTTTCTCCAAAGAAGATGATAATCCATTAGTAAAAATAAGTAAATCATCAACAAAAGATAGACTAGGAATAATTAGTTTGCTTCTGTTAGAGAATCTTAATAAATTTATCTTTTATAAACATAATATATAAGCCTCTTAGTAGAATCTCCTCATCTATTATAAAGAGACTAGGGATAGTGGATCCCCTTTTCTAGCACCCCTTTTAACTGTAAAGAAACCCACAGATTCCCATTTATAAGAATAGATATATTTACTGATTTTATTATATTACTTACTATAGTAATTACTCTTAATAATTATATTACCAACCTTTGTTTGTCTACCAATGTCATGCACCAATTCATTTACTATGAGTATATTCTCATGGATGTATATGCCACTTACATATGCTTCATGTACTTCAGAGATTATTTTTGGAAAAAATAGAGAAAGTCTATTAGTTAACAGCGTAGAAATTATTCTATTAAACATAGTACAAAGACTTATTGGCCTGTATTGGTTCCAGTATTTAGGATTGCTTCTTTAGAAATTAAGCAAATTCGAGTAGCTAGTATGCCCTTTGGGATGTCTTTCCCTTTAAGAAAAGATCTCATTACATTGCATATATCTTGTTTTATGATGCTCCTACACGATGTAAGAAGCTTCTGTTGTAACCATCCACTCCACCAGGTCCTTCAGAATTGATGCTTTGAATTGTGCTCCATATTTCTTGTTAAGAATGTTCAACTAACATTAAGAAATTTTCAAAATAGTTAATTACTTTAGGAATAACATCAATAATATCATCATTCAGGTAAGCATCTTGCAGTTCCTGATTTGAATAAGAGAGAGTAGATATAATATTTTTAAAGTATTCTATTGTTGTTGATTTGATGTCTTCATCCTCTAAAAGCCATTTGTTGTTATGATGTATCCCTCTAATTCTTGCTTTCCTTCTTATTTTTTTACATAATTTTGATAAGTCTTCGTGTTTCTATCTCTATCCTTAATCCATCTTGAGTAATATTTTTGTTTCCAGTACTTCTCTTTCATAGATAGAGCTAGAAGATGCTCAGCGGTAGCTTTGGTCAATGATATTTTTATCTTCATGACTGTTAGAGTTTATGAAACTTATTTCACATGATTTGACATTTTCCTCTATTTGAATGACCTTATCAAAGATGTTACCGAAGTGTTCTTAGTTACAAACTTTCAAAACTTCATTTAATCTCTTTAACTTGTTCCAGAAGATGAATAAAGGGTATCCAGTCATAGGTTCAGTCCAACTTGATTCTACAATTTTCAGGAAATCCTTGTCCAGAATCCAAGTATTTATAAATTTGAAGCTTTTTGTGTGCTTGACTCTGTCCTTAGTTATAGATATACACATTGAAGTATGATCAGAATAGGAACGAGCCATATGAACCATATTTATTTTTGTAAGATAATCAGTCAACTCTTGATTAATTAGAACACAGTCTAGCCTCTTCCACTTAGTCTTATTAGACCAAGTGAATTGAGCCCCTGACAAACCTGCATCTTCAAAGAAAC
This sequence comes from Limnanthes douglasii subsp. nivea, assembly GCA_036936605.1. Lineage (NCBI taxonomy): Eukaryota > Viridiplantae > Streptophyta > Magnoliopsida > Brassicales > Limnanthaceae > Limnanthes > Limnanthes douglasii. Next base: position 71,281,022 of record JAUPFV010000002.1, on the reverse strand, counting down.
AGTCCTTTATGACTTCATTAAAGTCAGTAGTACTCTGATAGTAGTAATTAGAACAGCCTAATTGTTCAGTAGATGATGTTGTAGTGTTAAAATCCCCCATAAGTAACCATTCATTTGATGAACTTGCTATATACACAGGTGACTAAGTCTTGCTGCTCTTTGATACTTAACATATACACAGGTGACTAAGAAAACTTTATTAGTTTGATAATGCTTAGTGTTTGTGTGAAGACATTGTTCATAGTCTCTGATAATGTTTATTTGAAAATCTGTATTCCAAAACAACCAAATTTTGATAGACATATTAGCATATAAGTTAGGTAAACTTAGCTTTATTGATAAGGACTCTATTTGATCTTTACTTTTCATAGGCTCTTGAATACATAAGAAAGAGAAATTTTATTTTCTGATAATTGAATTCAGTCTTCTGATTGAATTTTTGTTTCATACTCCTCTAATGTTCCAACATAAGATCTTGATCTTTTCGGGTTGATGTGTGCAGATCTTCACGTCTATTTGAATTGAAGAGATTGAACAACTAAAGACTTCTTCTTTCTATTTGCTCTAGCAAGTTTCAGTTTCCTGTATAATAATTGTTTGGAAACTTGGATCTAACTCATTTTCCTTAAAGGTTTGAGTGATAGGTAGACTACCAGCATTCTCTTTGCTTGGATTAATGTAACTAAGGGAGTTTGAATCTTCGGAATGGGAAGATTTATGTTCAGCTTCCAGAGATTCAATTGCTTCAGCTATTTCCGCTTCTTTATTTTCATCCCTATTCTGTTCTTGATTACTAGGTAAACCATACTTCTCTTTAATTGTTAACTTATGTTCTGTTACCATTTCTTCTGTTAGTTTTCTTTTCTCTTCTGAAGTTGCTACTATTATATTGAGGTTATTTGGCATTTGAGCTTGTCTTTCAGTCTGTGAATCTAGACTGAAAGTGTTATCTTCAACTACATTTTCTTTCTCTTCAAACTTCATTTTTTACATAATGATTTTTAATGTCCAAGGTGTAAGAAGTGGTCACAATAATTAGGCATATTTTGTTTAGCTTAGATGAATCCATACTCCTTTAGAATCTCCAAAACCCAGTCACATGTTGTGTTCAAGTTGTCTTGAAATGTCAATTTCAACCCAGGTGTAACAATCATTGTATAATGCCTTGTTTTTAAGACGGATCCAAGAATTGATTGTGTCTCCAATTGCAGATGCAATTGAGTGAATAAACTCTTCATTATATAGACTTTGAGGGATTCTTTCCATTCTGACCCAAACTGACACTATCAGACTCTCTTTTTTTGGACTGAAATCAGGCTGCCATTTTAGGATTCTCATTGAGTAATGACCTATAGGCCATATCCCTCTACTCCAAATTTTACAAACATCATCTCGCGGAGAAAACTCAAGAAACAAATGCCTCGAGTCCCAGTTTGTATATTAGAAATCCCTATCAAATCTTCTGTCTTTAAAGAACTTGTTAAATAGTTTTTTTGTAGGAAGGCTATTGGAGAACTTTCTTACCAACGTATATGTAGATGAAGATTGAAGTTTGTCTAGTACTTTTCATTAAAATGTATATAAATGTGGTCATTGTTTTATACTTTATGTAATCATATTTAAGCAACTCCTTGTTAGCAATTCTTGATGCAACTTCCAGATAGGATATGTTGCTAGAATTCTCTATTTGTCTAGAATTCGACGTTTATTTTATTTTAGGTAAATCGATTTTGCTGTTTAGTTAACTCGATTTTATTTATTTTTTATTTATTTTGAAATAGGTTACTAGATTTATGTTTTTTCATGTTTTTAGAATTTATTTGATATTTCTTTGATTGTTTAGTTGAATTATTGTATTGCAGTAAGGTTTTGATCATTTTTTTGTGTTTCTAGAAAATATGGTTCAATAAACCAGTTCAAGCTTCAATGAAGAAGGAAGTACTGAATTCAAGCCTGTGAATCATCTTCAACTAGTGATCCTTCTCATTCAGCATCTCTAAGCATTATCTTCATCAATACATTCCCCTTCCATTCCACATCTGGTGGAATTTCCGGAAGAATCTACTGGAATTTATCTTTCACCTTGAAGACTCAAAACAGAGCAGTCTGTTATCTCAGTTTCTTGATCCCTCTTCATACGTTCGTCTTAAATCGAGTAATAAGACGTTCCAAGAATCCCCAAGAAACATAGCAAGTTGAAATCCTAATTCAACGTGTGTTTCATCTCAGAAACGCTGAATCAACGGATCACTAGTTTTGATAAAATAAAATAAACGTCAAAATCAAATAAAAACACAAACAAAATCCTACTAAAACAAAAAATCAACCTAGTTATTACTATTGTATTGTAACTTCATGTAAAAGAGAAAAAAAAGAAAAAGAGGAAACAACTTGAATTCGAAATTAGATAGGCTTTTATATAGTTGACTAAAAAAAATTATGATATCAATAGATCTTAAACGATAATACTTGAATAAAATAAATCTTTTTCAAAAATACATAAAAATATAGATAATAAATGGATAATACTATGGGTTTTAATCCTAAATTGTTGTACTAAACGATTCGATTTATAGTTTTGATTTCCGTATGGCAGATTATTTTGACTTTTTCAAAACTTATTGATCATAATAAAAAGATGTTAAATAATAATAATAATAATAATAATAATAATAATATTTTATCAAACAATAAGTTTATACTTTTATCAATAATCGGTCAGATAGTAAATTTATACTTTTATCAATAATCGCTCTGAGTTTATTTATAGATTGAGATGTATATCAGCTAAGTTAAATTATATTTATTTATTTGTTTTAGTTCTTTTTATTGATTATCAACTTAGAATAGATAGATATCTAAATGACTAGTTATTTGATTACAAAATAATACGGGTAAGCTTATATATCCATCATCAATTTTTGACTGATAATATTGACTGCCAAACTCAATTTTAAAGATCTAAAATTTTGAACTAAAATAGCATTGACCTTCAAAACATGACGAAAAATTTAAACTAAAAATTTGAACGGTGATTCCTTTTGAAAATGTTTAATGGAATCATATAATATTTGAAATCATGAACACAATCTAAATGGTGAAATTTAAGATTTATTTTATTTAGATTTACCAAGCTTAAAATTTTCAAATGAATTTAATTTTAGAAAGATTAAAAAAAAAATTGTGAAAAAAAAAACTATAAATAAATGAAAGCGTTCATACAATTTCTTAGGACATACCCCGAGGTAGTACAATACAAAGAGATAGTAATGTCAAGATGCCTCAGACTAGAGATATGGCATCATGGAAAAAATGTAAACAACTAAAATATTACGCTCTAATGACTAGGTGAATGTAAGGTGGTTCCGAGCTCACGAATCTGATGTCGAAGCTCCATGCTCCACGTCATACTCGAAAGACCTGCAAGAGGATATAATCAAAGTAAATGTTAGATTTGTTAAAACTACGGTGGCCAGCCAATCTTGGTTCCAAGGAATCTGAATCGGAGATCCGATAATATTTGGAAAGAAATCATAGAAGCCATTGCTGGGGCAGATCCAAATATTCTTGAGTTCCGCTCTTTCCAAACGTGGTAAATGACTGCGTTGAAACAAGTGCGCCAAGTACAATGGTCTCGGGTATTAGACCATCTTGACGCCTCAAGGATCCAAGATTGCCAGGAAGAGGGATGGAAAGGGAAGCCTAGTTTATTACTAGTAAAGGACCATATACTCTGAGCGAAACTACATTCATAGAAGATATGCGATATAGATTCCGAGTCAGAGTTGCAAAGGGCGCAATTAGTAGGGGTGAGGATACCCAAACTAAGGAGCTTGTCTCTGGTGACAAGCTTACCCTGTAAAGCAAGCCAAGATATAAATGAATGACACGGAATGTTATATTTGTTCCATACTAACCCCGCCCACCCCTTTGCGGGGACAGGCTGACGAATGGTGTTGTATATGGCTTGAATAGAGAATTTGTTGCCGCCGTCCTTTGATACCCAGAAATGAGCATCCCTCGATTGGGCGTTAGGATGGGGAAGAGAGAGGATAAGCTTGTTGATTTCTTCAAGATGAGCACGACTTGGGGCCCTTCCCGATCTCAAGTTTGCAGGCCACTTCCATTCCCCATTTGAGATGATGTCGGAAACTTTAAGATCATTCCCCATACGAGAATCATTGATGATGTCAGGGCCATAGTGGATTTCCAGAGGTGATGAGAGGAGCCACCGGTCATACCAGAGAGAAGTGGTTTTTCCATTTCCGATAGCCACCCTGTACAAATTAATAGCCAAAGGGCGAAGCCGAAGAATTTTCCTCCATATCCAAGAGAGGGAGGAGCCAATAGAAACGTTCCAAAAACTTTTATTTTTAATGTTTTCGGTTGTAATCCATTCAAACCAAATTGAATGGTTCTGATTACTAACAATAGGCCAGAGATGCTTAAGGACGGCCGCCTCATTCCAGATGTTTAGGTCCAGGATCCCAAGGCCGCCCTCTTTATAAGGAGTGGTAACAGTTGACCAGACCACTTTGGCCCCATGAATTTTCATTGCAGAGCCAGACCATAGGAAACGACGAAGGTATTGGCTTAACTCTTTAAGAATTCTAGAAGGGAGAATAAAGATCGAAGACCAATAAACGTGTCCTGCAAATAGGACCGATTTGATTAACTGTAGTCTTCCCGCATAGGAAAGATGCTTAGAAGTCCAGGAGTCTATACATGAGGTTATTTTGTGTAGAAGGAGGCGGCAATCAGTATGAGTAAGTCTACCTGTGAGAAGGGGGACACCCAAATATTTCACTGGGAGAGAGCCCTCCGGGAAGTTCAAGATAGGCATTAGATTCGATCTTAGGTGATGGTCAATACCCGAGAAAAATATGTGACTTTTCGATTTATTGACCTTTAGACCAGAGAGAATGAAGAATTCATCCAGAGCTTCTCTAATGAGATTAAGAGAATGGATGTCCCCATGACTGAAAATCATTAGATCGTCTGCAAAACAAAGATTAATGATTTTCTGTTTGTGGCATTTCCAATGGAACCGGAAATTCTCATCATGACTATTTTCTTTGAGGATACCAGAAAGTACTTGCATAACAAGCACGAAGAGGAGAGGGGAGAGAGGATCACCTTGTCTAAGACCTTTTTTTCCTTTGAACTTACCATAAAGGTCTACATTGATGATAATAGAATAAGAGGGAGAGGAGATACACTTGATAATCCACATGATCATCTTTTCAAGGAATTGCATCGCCACAAGAATATCAAGAATAAGGTGCCAACAAACATTATCAAAGGCTTTCATGATGTCAATTTTAAGAGCAACCCTTTTGCCTCTACCCTTAAACTGATATCCCATAAGCAGCTCTTGGGATAAAAGGATACTATCAGCTATGTTCCTTCCCACAACAAAGGCAGATTGAGAAGAATAAATAAGGTAAGGAAAGGTGACTTTGATTCTGTTGGCCAGGATTTTGGAAATGATTTTATAAACAACATTGCAGAGTGCAATTGGTCTATAGTCAGCTGGAACAGAAGGAGAATCGTTTTTGGGGATAAAAGCGATGGAAGTTGCATTCCAGGACTTGTTCAGAGTTCTAGAAAAGAAGAACTCTTGGACACCCTTACAGATGTTAGGGCCAACTACGTTCCAAGTAGAATTAAAAAACTAGAGTTAAAACCATCAGGACCAGGAGATTTGTCGCTATCAATACTAAAAAGCGCAGATTTAATTTCTGAACAAGAAATCTACCGGATCATTAACTCTTTATCAGAGTTATTGACTGTAGACGATATGAGAGAAGAGACGTTTTCAAGACCTAGGTAGGGGCCATGATTCTTGGTACCCAAAGAGTTCTCGAAAAAGTTCACCATAACTTTGGAAACACTAGCCGAGGAGGAGACAATGACACCATGGTCATCAGAAATCGAGATAATTTTATTGCGGAATAACCGGGTTTTGATACTTTTGTGGAAGCATTTATTATTCCTGTCCCCCAGCTTAATCCAATTTTCTCTCGATTTTTGCTTAAGAAAGGATTCTTCAGCACGACTAAGGAATATAAAAGATGCAGAAGCCTCGTTTTCGATTGCGACTAGACGAGGGTTGAGAGGATCAAAGGGTAGATTAACCTGAGCCTCAAACAAGGTTTTTTGAGCTTGCGAGACTCTGGAAGAAATATCACTAAACTCTGATCGATTAAGAAGAGCGAGTTCAAATTGCAATCGTACGAGTTTGTTAGAGACCCTTCTCATTCCCAATGAAGGGGAAGGAAGGTTCCAACTATTAGAGAAAATATCTTTGAATTTTGGGTGAGATTGCCACATATTGAAGAAACAAAAAGGTTTTTTCCGCTTAGGACGAGGTAGCCCAAGGTTGAGAGTAACAGTAGTGTGGTCAGAAGTGCGAGGGTATCCAAAGTGGACATGGGACATACGGAAAAGGTTCTCCCATTCCGAATTGACCAGGACTCGATCTATTTTGGATAGGATGGGATAAGAAGGTTGTTTATTGATCCAAGTGAATGAAAATCCAGAAGATCGGAGCTCACTCAGTTCACAATGGTAACAAAAATTATTGAAATCATCAATAGCTGAGGACCAATAGTCAGAGGAGCCAATACGATCATTAGGGTGATGGATAGCATTAAAATCGCCAAGAGCAACCCAGGGAGAGAGGGTATCAAGCTTTGAGATGTCAATTAGGTCATTCCAAAGCTCGATTTGGTCTTGTGCTTTGTTAAAAGCATAAATAGCGGTGAATTTGAAAGAGGCTCTAAAGTTATGACATATAGTAATACAATGAATAAATTGGGAAGATTGAGAAATTCTAGAAATAGTAATAACACTAGGGTTCCAAGAAATCCAGATTCTTCCTAGGGGATGGGACGATTGGTTAGTAATGACATGCCAAAAGGGGACCATTTTCCTGATTATATTGTCAACTTTATGAATTTTGACTTTAGTTTCTACTAGGACTATCAACGAGATATGATTAATAATAATAAAATGAGTGACATCTTTTTGTCTGACCGGGTCGTTTAGACCTCTCACATTCCGAGAAGCAATATTCATGAGTAGAAAGACTTACAGTGAATCATCTACTGGTCCTGTCGGAGGACAATACCTGTGTGCCTTTGATTTTGGCTACATCCGTGCATGCCCTTTTGGGTGGGGAGTCCACCTCTTCTCCGAGCTCCACCTCCATATCTTCGCTTATGGATGGAAGTCGGGATCCAATTTCCAACTTCAGGGTCTATCTCCGAAGGGTCTTCCTTAGAAGACGATGTTATCAAGGGTATATGTGAGAGTTTGATTGGGCATTTGATGCATTGACGAATAGGGTGTCCGAAAACTTTTTGGAAACTAATCACATTATCATCGAGTCTTGCCACCAACATGAATAGGGTACCACGATAATCTTTCATTTTGGAGGCTCGGGAGGCATGAAAGTGGCTCGCCGTGGTTCTATAAAAATCAGCCTTGATGGAAGCCCCGAGAAACGAAATTCCGATCAGCGGTGTGACTGCTGCTGGTTGACATGAACTGTCCAACTCGTCATTGATTCAACCTGTAAAACGGAGCACCTTGGAGCCAACCACTTTGAAGAACCAGAAGATATGGGAGGGGCTTGCCGTGGTTCTACGAAATATGGCCTTGATGGAAACTCCAGGGTAAGAAACTTTGATCGGATCTGTGACAGCAAGCGAGAACAAACAATCGGACAAATAGAAGAGAGGAGGTAGATGAGAAATTGTGCTACCGGACAGAAGCAAGATAGGAAAGTTACTTCCCAGAGCCGAACTTCTGTTACTTGAAGGCAACCAGAGGACATAAGACGGGAAAGATAAAGATAAAGGAATCGGTGGTTGGCATGAAGTTTCCGACACAAATCTAAGCATGGAGAGTGAAAGTGTGGATAGTGTATTTGAACTATAGTGAAATCGACGGTGGAATCAGATTTGAAACCACCGTGCAGACCAAAGACACAAGAAAGAACCGTTTAAAACTAGCCGTTAGGAAGAGAGAATGCAGACCTTCTCTCTCTAGCTTTTGCAGTGCTGTATTTAACTAAATTTTTTCATTTCTTTTCATTTTATTTTGATTTTTTTATTTTTTCATGCTTTTACCAAATTTTTGTTTTTTTTCCTGTTTCACGGAACCATATTTAAGATTTTGAATTCAAAATTACTACGGTTGGAAATAATATAAATTTAGGTATATTACATACTTACCGATATGCTAGAGAAAAAAAATCAAATAAATTGGATAAATAATACGAGACAAAAATTTGAATGTTTTATCTTGGAAGAAGTACGTAAATCAATAAAAATAGTATTATCATAAAGGATGCAGAACTTTGTTCGAGGAACAAGATGAGTATCAACATTTAAGAAGATAACTATATATACTACTTTGGTTTATCAACTATGACTGTGGGGTCCTAATTTAGAGTCTGTTTGGCTAACCAATTCACAGCCTGATTTTGATCCATATATATGTGTCTAATAGTCATAGTAAGAGTTGTCAATTTTTTTACAAGCGTTAATACAAGGAAGTAGAAACTAGGGAGCCTTATTCTCCTTGAGCATATCCAACTATAATTTCTCTTGATTATCTCTTATAAGACCCCGCCCACCTAATTTACCAGAGAGATTGCAAGCTCCATCTGAGTTTAAGTTATATCTATGTCTAATAGACAACAACCAGTTGATGAAAAGACCATTTTTGGGTTCGTTTAGATTATTAGGGCAACCTCATTCAATAACTATTTTAGAATCCTTGGACCAATAATATCTCTTAAGAAGTAATGTAAATTTATGATCCACAGATAATGTATTTGATATAATTTATGGTAGAGTTTACTGTACCAATATATTTTATTGGTAAAGAGTTATGCTTAAAACCTATTGTATTTTCCAACACTTAAATTCTGGTGTTATTCATACCCATATGTGCAATGATTTTGGTCTTGTCTTTGTAAATAAACTGCCTAGTTGATAGTGATGAATAAGATCTATGAGTCTTTTGATATTAGAGATTGTTAGGATGACAACCAAAGTCCCACATCCCACATCGGTTAGACATGGAAAGGATCAATGGTATATAAGTAAGAACATACCTCAACTAGTATGAGGCCTTTTGGAAGTGGACCAAAAGCAAAGTCGTGAGCGCCTTCGGACCCAAAGCGGACAATATCATACTATTGTGGGGATCTACTATTCTTGGTTATATACGGATGCGGAATATGTGGTACTCATATTCCTAACAAATGGTATCAGAGCCAGACTCACACAGAACGCGATGTTCTGATATTCTCGGAGGTCGAACATTATGAACTAGTAGCCATCCTCAAGGTGATCTGCTCTAGACATCCTAGTTTGGAGTGCATATGGCTCATCAAGCAGTGTGGCTTAATTGGAGTGGCCATCAACCAGTGTGGCTTAATTGGAGTGGCCATCAAGCAGTGTGGCTTAATTGGAGTGGCACTAAGGAACAAGACAAAGTGGTCTAATAGGAGGTGAGCAGTAAAATCCGTAGTGCCTCTATGGTCAGGTAGTCTTCCAACCTGATTAGAGTGGACATATGAAAGTCAATTAAGAGGAGGCTAATGTGGTACTTTGTTCGAGAGGAGGATTTGTTAGGGTGTCGACCAAAGTCCCACATACCACATCGGTTAAATATGGAAAGGATTAGTGGTATATAAGTATGAGGCCTTTTGGTAGTGGACCAAATGCAAAGCCGTGCGGGCCTTCGGGTGCCAAAGCGGACAATATCATACTAGTGTTGAGATCAAGTTGTTCTAACTTATATACGGAGGTGGAATATGTGGACTGAACACACATATTCCCAACACTTGGTATCAGAGCCACGTGGTGAAATTAGGGCTTTTGCAATTAGGGTTTCACAATGGCGTCTACAACAACAAAATACATGATTGAAAAATTTGATGGGGGGATCCAGCTTTGCGTTGTGGAAGATTAAACTGAAAAAATTCATTGGTACTACAAGGGCTGTGGAAGGCTGTGGAGAATAAGTTACTAGAAAAGATGAAAGAAGAGGAGAAACAAGATCTTCAAGAAAGGGCTTTGTGGTGGATTTTAATGAGTGTGAAAGACAATATGCTTCACGAGATTAGTGGTGAGAAGACTATTGCTTGCGCATGGAAAAAGCTAGGAGATCATTACTTAGAGAAATCAGTAGTAAACCGATTACACTTGAAGAAACGTTTGTATGATTTCAGATTGAAAGAAGGTATGTCCATAAAAGAGCACTTACAAAATTTTAAATCAATTATAATGGACTTGGAGAACATAGATATCAATATTGAGGATGAGGATCAAGCTTTGTTTGTATTAAGATCGTTACCAGTTCCCTATGAAAACTTTGTAGATACCATTATGTATGTTAATGATAAGTTATCGCTAGCAGATGTCAAGGGTTAATGAAATCAAAGAAGATGAGACAGTTGCAGCGAGATAATCAGGCTGAAAGGAAAGGTCTTATGACTAGGGGAAGATCTAGAAGCAAAGCGAGTTCTTTAAGAAGGAAGAACTGGAAGTCCAAGTCAAAGCTAAAGCATTCAAACTGTTATGAATACGGTGAGCAGGGTCATTATAGGAGAGATTTCCGAAACTGAATGGTAAGAAGGGAAATCAAAAAGGAAATGCAGCAAACATTGTTGAAGGCGTGAACGATTCCGACGATAGTGAAAACAGTGGTAGAGAAGATGTATTGTCTGTGAGTTCAGACTTTGAGCAAAAATCTTGGGTACTTGATAATGGCACTACATATCACATGTGTCAGTCCAAGCAATAGTGGTTTGATACGTACAAGCCAATGCAGGGAACTGTCAATTTAGGGAGCAATCTTTTGTTGACTGTTGGTGGTATTGGTAACGTCAGAATCATAATGTTTCACGGGGTTGTTAGAATCTTGGCGTGCTGGCATGTTCCTTGGTTAAAGAGAAACCTGATTTCTCTTAGGACTCTAGACTCTCGGGGTTACAAGTACCAAGCAGAAGACGTTGTAATCAAAGTGACAAAAGGCTCAATGGTATGCATGAAAGGCAGTTTGTAAAAGGGTCTTTACATTCCACAGGGAGTGTTTTTATGGGCGATGCTGCACTAGCATCATCAAGGAGTAATAGCCAAAGTAGGTAGGATCAAAATAAGTTGTGGCATTGGCGTCTTGGTCACATGAGTGAAAGAGGATTAGTTGTTTTGGGAAAGAGAGATTTGTTGAAAGGGTATAAAGCAGAATCATTGGGATTTTGTGAGCGTTGCGTGTTTGGTAAACAAACTAGAGTCAAATTCAGCAAATCGTCTATAAGAAAGACTAAAGTGACAATGTATTATATTCACTCAGATCTTTGGGGTCCAAACAGAATTCCATCCAAGAGCATAGTCAGATAGTACATGAGTTTGATTGATGATTATTCAAGGATGGTGTGGGTTTACTTTCTGAAAATGAAAGATGAGGCATATTCAACCTTTTTCAAATGGAAGACGATGATTGAGAAGAAAACAGGAATAAAAATCAAACGTCTTAGGACAGATAATGGGTTAGAATATTGCAATCGTGAGTTCAATGAGTTCTGCGAAGCTGAGGGAATAGTGCGCCATCACACTTGTTCTAGAACACCACAACAAAATGGAGTCGCAAAAAGAATGAACATAACGCTTTGTGACAAGGCACGAAGTATGCTCTCACATTTCGGTATGGGAAAGGATTTTTGGGCTGAAGCTATCAATACAACGTGTTACTTGGTAAATCGGTCTCCATCAACGGCTATTGATTGTAAAACTGATTTTGATATCTGGTCTGGATCGTCAGCTGATTATGAACATTTGAGGGTGTTCAGTTATCCTGCGTATGATCATGTGAGAGATGCTAAGCTTGATCCGATAGCAAAGAGATGCATATTTCTAGGATATGCTACTGGAGTGAAGGGATATAGGTTATGGTGTATCAGTAGGGACGTTACTTTTAACGATTTTGCTTCGATAAACAATCAGAAGGAAGTAGGAGAAATGGTCGAATCAGGATCGGTTGTGAGTAAACAGGTGGAGATTGACGAAGAATCAGTTCCTAGCAGGTGCAATAATTCAAATGGTTGTGAGGTGGATCCAGAATCAGGAGGTGAAGCGTGAACATCGGATGATAGTGACCATGATGCGCCCGAACCAGAACAACAACCTTATAGCATAACATTTGGTAGAGAAAAAAGAGATATTAGACTTCCAAAAAGGTATGTGAATCTAGTTGCATATGCTCTATCAGTTTCAGAAGAAGTTTAGATGTAGGAACCTAGTAGCTACAGAGAAGCTATAGTGAGTTCAGAGACAGATCGATGGATTGGTGCTATGGGGGAAGAGATTGAATCCCTTCATACGAATCAAACATGGAAGCTTGTTGACTTACTTAAAGGACAGAAGATAGTAGGCAGTACATGGGTATTCAAGAAAAAAGAAGGTAATCCAGGTGTTGAGGCATCTCGATTCAAGCCAAGACTGGTCGCTAAGGGTTTTACTCAAAGAGAGTGAATCGACTTCAATGAAGTGTTTTCTCCAGTGGTGAAGCATAGTTCGATTCGAGTTTTGTTAGTCATAATAGTTTTGAAATATTTAGAGCTTGAGCAGTTGAATGTGAAGAATGCGTTTCTACATGGTGAATTGGAGGAGAAAATCTACATGAGACAACCAGAAGGATTTATCGAACCTAATATGGAGGATAAAGTTTGTCTGCTTAAAAAGTCACTGTATGGTTTGAAACAGTCACCTTGGCAATGGTCCAAACGTTTTGATACATTCATGGTGTCAAAAGGGTTCACGAGGAGTCCATATGACAGTTGTGTGTATCATCAAAAGATGTGAGATGATTTTTATGTTTACTTGTTGTTTTATGCGGATGATATGCTTATTGCTGCTTGTAGTATGTCACATATTGTGCAGATATAGAAGCAACTTAGTCCCGAGTTTGAGATGAAGGATCTGGGTAGAGCAAAAAAAAATCTTGGTATGAAGATTATCAGGAACAGAAATTTAGGATCATTACATTTGTCTCAACGAAGCTATATTGAGAAAGTGTTACAATGATTCAACATGTTTGATACTAAAGCAGTTAGCATTCCTTTTGCTACTCATTTCAAGTTGTCTGCAGTAGGAGCGACCAAGGACGATGCTGAGTTGGAACAAATGTCGAAGGTTACATATGTAAGTGCACTTGGTAGTATCATGTATGCTATGGTATGCACACGTCCTCATATTTCACATGCAGTTAGTGTAGTTAGCAGGTACATGGGATGTCCTGGGAAAGAACACTGGTAGGCAGTGAAATGGATACTTCGGTATCTTAAGAATACTGTGAACATTGGCTTAACTTTTAACAAGACCGATGTTGCAGGATTATTGGTTGGTTTTGTTGATTCTGATTTTGCAGGTGATATGGATAAAAGAAGATCTCTAACAGGATATGTATTTACTCTAGCTGGGAGTGCGATCAGTTGGAAAGAATAGTTGCAAGCTATTGTAGCTTTGTCTACAACAGAGGCATAGTGCATGGCGGTAACAAAAGCAGTTAAAGTGGCAATATGGTTGCAAGGTTTGGTGGCAGATTTGGGCTTAGAAGGACTACGACAAAAGTGTTTTGTGACAGTCAAAGGACCATACACCTTATAGGGAACCAGATGTACCATGAGCGTACAAAGCACATAGATGTCAAGTATCATTTTATTCGTGATATAATATCAAAGGGAAGTGTTGACGTGAATAAATTGTCCACACACGATAATACAGCAAATATAATTACCAAGGCAATATCAGTTCGAAAGTTTAGGGAGTACCTAAAATGGATCGGTGTTCGCAGTATAGAGTGAATGCCTTAGGGGCATATGGTAAGTTAGAAGGAGAGAAGTTTCTTTGTTGATAGTGAAGAAATGATATTCGTCTCAAATGGAAGATTTGTTGTGAATGAGTCGAATAGTGCCTTGACAGTGTACCATGTTCGGCGGTAAAATTTTGTGTCTCTCATAGTGTCATTATGCCTTGAGTGTGTACCGTGTTCGGCGGTACAGTTTTGTGTCATTGACGGTGAAGCTAAAATGGGTAATGTCAAAGTTCTCATGTATACGAGCCCATTAGGACTATTATCTAGCAAGTCTATTTATTCCATATAAATAAATTACTAGGGCTACACAAAAAGACAATCTGAAATCTGTAACCTTTTCTATCATAGTGAAACTCTTTTCTCTGGCGGCACCCGTGGACGTAGACAATTTTCGAACCACGTTAAATCCCGTGTTCATTCAATTTTTTCCTTCACATATATTTTGTGCTTGAGCCATTTTGTGATAATTTTATAGTGATTTCATAACAAAATTGTAATCCATTAGTAAATATAATGAGGTCATCAGTGAAAGCAGACATGGTAATACCATAAGACTACTAGTCTTATATCTCAATTCCTTATTTTCTTCGGCATTCTTATTTAGTCCCATAATAATATATTCCATAAAAAAGACCATAAAATAGGATCCCCTTCTATAACACCATTAAAGAACTTAAAGTATCCAAATATATGGACATTAACTATGATAAAGAAGCATGGTGAATTTACACTTTTTATTTTTAGGTTTAGAAACTTGTTTCTAAACCCAAAGCTTTTGAAATCCTTAGAATAAAGTTAAATGAAAGCTTGTTGAATGCTTTACACATATCTAGTTTGATCATTATATTTTCCCCCTCACTTCCTTATTAATCCTCGCATAAACTCTTGAGTCAGCAAAATGTTTTCTTGAATAATCTTAGACTTTACATATTCACTTTGTCGTAGAGAAATAATTATATGTAATAATGTAGATATCCTATTATATAAGATCTTTGAGATAGTTCTGTTTAACATTATACATAAATATATCGGCCTACAATCACTACATATTCTAGGATTTTCTACTTTAGGATGAGACAAACATTAGTTACATATATACCTTGTGGACCAGATTAACCTAGAAATATGGCTTCAATTGCAAAACAAAGATCCTTGGGAATTATATTCCAACATAATTGGAAATTTTTTCCATTAAAGTTAGTCAATAAATATTTATGGACCTAAAGACTTTACATTTCTATGCATTTCATTTTCATTAAGTTATTCAATAATTTTTTTATTATTTTCTTCAGAGATAAGGTTAGGTATAATGTTATAGTGTAATTCATATTGATAACTTCGAGAAGATATGAGGTATTTAAAATGATTCACGACTGAATTAATCATTTCAGTTGGGTCTTGTAACCACTTATCTCCATCAAGTATACCTTTTATTTTATTTTTCTTTCTCATTTTCTTAACAAAATTATGAAAGCTTTTTGCATGTATATCCATGTTCTTTAACCAATCTATGTTACTTTCCTACTTCCAAAAGACCTCTTATCTGGCCAATTATTGCAGTAGTTTAGCATTAGATTTAGCAAAGGGAATACATGTATATCCCGAGCCTGAATAACATGAATCCTCCAATTGGAAATCCCAAATAGTGTTATTAAAATCATCAATACTCATAAGGCATAATGTGGAGCATGGTATTTGTTTTTATGAGTTAGTAATTGCATTGAAATCTCCCATAATTAGTCATCCACTTGCGTTAGCATATGATTCTCTTCATGCTTTCCAATACACCAATCTTTGCTCTCTAATACACTTAGCGTAAACCACTATAACTAGAAATTCCTTATCCAATATTGAATGTTTGGCTTTTAAATAAAAAACCTCATCATGATTCAATAGGATATAAAAAACATAGTCTTCTTTCCAAAGAACTCATATCTTATTTATATTATTTTATGCACTGCCATGATAACCTAAGTTTCTAGATATTCTTTTAAGATTATCGATTGATATCAAAGGCTTTTGAATGACAATAAAGTCTATTTTCAGATTTTTTTTATTGATCTTATTCTTCTTAATGTTATTTTGTTACCTATACTTGTAATTGTCATTTAAAAATTCTTGAGGAGGATCTTCTTGATCTTTGAAGTTATAGTTTCTTGGTGTGATAATGAGATTTGAAGGATTTGAGTACTTTCCTAGTTTTCCTACCATAAGATTTCTTATCCTCTATACCTTTATCAACTTTATTAGTACTAGGAGATGATGGTAAACTAAATTTTCTTTGAGATGACGGAATATTTTCTATCTCAACATTTTTTAATTCAACGAAAGAGGAAAATATAATTTTGGTATCTATTGAATGTAAAACCTTAATAATCTATTTTCTTCAATCTTTAAAATAATCATTATCTATTCCTTTATCCTTCTCAGTAGTCTCTTCACTTCCTTAGAAAATATATCAAATTGATTTCCTAAGTTCACTAAGTTATCTAGTTTCCTGAAATCAATAGGAGGAACGTTATCATTTATTTCTAACATTCCTTATATTTGTGTTTTCTTTTGGAATGATTGATGAGTGTGGTTTCTGCTACTTTTGTATTGGTTGATTCCAACAGAACTATATTATTCTCTTATCCTTTATTTTCATCTATAATTATCGACTTAACGTTAGATATCTAGGTACCTTTAGAACCTTTGGCGTTTTTGGTTGGAGATAATTGAAGTATTACCAGGGTTCAACTTTTTACATTCGGAAATATTATAGCCTAAGTGGAAACAGTGAGAACAATAAGCAGGTATAATTCCATGTGATATGTCGTGTCAAAACTTGTTTTTTTCTCTAAAACTTACCTAAATTTTGTTTTTTAAAACCTTAGAGACATTCATTACCACCCTATATTTTGCTTTGTTTCTTTCTGGAATCCAACATGTGCAAGGTTGGTCAAACATTTTTGCAATAGAGTTTATATTGTCCTTGTTAAACATATTTTCATGTAAGTTATGTAAGGATATTCATACATGACCTATAGAGAGTTCAATATTTAGGTTAAAAAATAGAATCCACTTAAGGATTATCATCGTTTGATTTTATAAATTCCATACATTTCTCTTCAATATATTCTTAAAATCATCTAGCTTCTCCAATTCTAGAAAAATATGTCTACTGTCCCACAAAGATATATTGAAAATACCCATAAACCCAAATTTATCTAGAAATTGTTAAAAATCAATCATACAAGGACAACCAGAACAAAATTTACAAATTAAAATATATTTAGACAGAGAAATTAAACGTTTATGATCTTGAGATGAAAAGTGGATTGATCTGTGATATCCATGGTCATTGATTTGTACGTTGCTCTGTTTGAATTTCTTTGCAGACTCTTTTGTTGCTTCTGAATAACTTTTAACGTTGTTGTTAAATAGAGACTGTCCGGGAGTATTTTTTTTTTGAGATTTGATCATAAATATGGTTGTTTATGTTTGCAGTGATTTGGCTCTGATTGTTAGTTGTGTTATCTTTCGTGTGTTCTTAGGTGAACTGTTATTTTGAAAAAGGTAGAAAATCTTCATTTGCAACAAGCACTATCTTTTTTATTATGACTCATTTTTTCTCCATATTTCTTGATAAAAGTATAAAAAATGTAGGTAAGGAAGAATCTACAAAGAAAAAATATGTTGGTGGTTTGGAAGGTAGCTCGTCTCCCATCATATCGACCGGTAAAAATTTACAACCGGCGTGTCCAAACTAGGTTTCCAATCATTATACTTTTTATATACGTATTCTTAATTGATTTTTGGAAGAAGAAACGGTTTGTTATAATAATAATAATAAATATATTTTTTAAAATTAAATTACTATTATACATGATGTATATACTTTTTTATATTTATTGGGATGAGAGGGTGAGGCATAATATAAATAGTAAAGTATATTACTACAAAGCATCAATAATAAAAAGAAAACTCAATTTTCTTTTTCTATTTAGGTGTATGTTAATTTATTTTGAATAATTAATATTTAATTTAATTGTCCACTATTCATTAAAATAATATTTCTAATATATTTTATATTTATATTTTTTGATGGGCAATTTAATATTTTCGTTCACGATGGTCTTCTAAGTCATTTTATTGTTTTAACTATAATGTTTTTTAGCTGATCTGAATTTTCATACTCATAAACTTGGCTCATATTAATATTATTATTTTTTAGTTTTTATTCTTTTTAAATTTAAAAATTCTTTTCTATACATTTTGTTAAACGAAAAATATTTTTTTAAAATGGTATCAACCTCTTTATATAGTCCGTATTAGCCTTGAAAGTATGCCTAATAAAAAAATTGAAGTTTTTATTTTTAAAATTAATTTTTTCTTATTGGACACGTACGGTACAATTTTTTTTTAAGGATTGGGGCAGCAAGACAAAATCTAAAATTATAATTCAAGATTGGGTGAGTCAAAATTTCAAATCACGGAAGAAAACACATTTTAGAGTAACGGTTTATATATTTCAAAGTTAGTAGCGACAAATATTCAATATTTATTGAAAATACTAAAAAGTTAAAAGATCATCAATAAACTATTTAAAAAATATCAGAGTCTATCCAACTGTATCCACTTATTTTCATTTTAGCCGAATATGATTTTCGGCTCATTGGGTGAATCTATATTCAATATACTAAGAATTTGATATTCAATAAACTAATTATTGATGATACAAATATCCAACTTGTACTCTATAAAATATTTTAAATATTTTCCACTTGAAATGGAAAGTGTAAAAAACAAGATAGCTACTAATAGAGAAAAAATAACATCCCCAAGGGGTAGCTGAGTTGGTTGAGTATGGCATTCTTATGACCAAAAGATCATGAGTTCGAGTCCCTTTACATACGCTTTTTCGGCTGAGTCTGTCACCTTGTGTGGTTTACTGGCGTTGGGCTGAGTCTGTCACCTTGTGTGGTTTACTGGTGTGGTTGGGCTGAGTCTGTCACCTTGTGTGGTTTACTGGCGTTCGGCTGAGCCTGTCACCCTCAGCCTGTCACCTTGTGTGGTTGGGCTGAGTCTGTCACCTTGTGTGGTTTACTGGCGTTCGGCTGAGCCTGTCACCTTGTGTGGTTTACTGGCGTTGGTTTGCAGGCTATCGCGTCAGAGTGAGGGTTATGATATTTCATGTATTTTAATTTAAATAAACAAGATATCGTAAACAATATAATTGTAAAATGATTTGTGTATTGTTTGTATTTAAGATGTTATACTATTAAACATATAATTGTATTCTCATTTTAAATTATTAGGTGATTCTTTAGATTCTTTCAAGCTTGAAGTGTTTATGGTTAGATGAATTATATAGTTTATTGTATAGTTTATTGTATTTTTGAACTATTCAATATTAGAAGTTTAAATTTAAATTTTTTAGAATTGTATAATTATATGCATAAACTTAAATTACTTGTAAATAACAAAATAAAAATTGAAAGTGAAAGTGATTTAAATAACATTTAATAAAAAAAGAAGCAAAACAAACACTTCTTGAAACATAGTTGTTAAAAAAATTAATAAAATTTCTAAAAAAAATGTCAAAAGTCCGGGCCATCCGGAGATTCTCCGGATGGCCCGAATTTTCAGTCCGGGCGTCCAGAGATTTGTCTGGATGGTCCGGAATTTATTTTTTTCGTTTTTTAATTTTTTTTTTGGGTCTCCTCTATCTAAATCCAAACTCATAAATTCATATACTCCTCTCTATGTCTCTCTAAATCTCTCTACTTGTTCTAAATATTCTAGAAAACTCAAATTTCTTATTTTACATATTGTAGTCCTACTTTCGGAATTGTTTGATTTTTTTTCGCAAATTGTTTCTATTTGATAAAAACACTTAAATAACGTTGGGATAACATTATAATAGCTCAATTAAGAGCTTCGGATAATTTATCAAGTTATTTAATTGTTATAGTAATTTAAATTAGTTCTTTTAATTCTAATTTTATTAGTTGTTGTTAGTTGTTATTGCTTGTTATTAGTTGGCATTAGTTGGCATTAGTCTAAATTTAGTTTTTATTATTTGCGATATTAATTAGTTTCGATTAGTATTTTATTTCATATTTAAAAAAACATTGTTTTAAGTTTTAAAATGCCTATAAATCGTAGACTTACTAATACTCACCAATCCGCTAATTTTCACTTGTTATGAATGATGTTTGTGATAACCAAAACAAATTAATACTAACCAAAATGTAATAATAATTTTATAATCATTATTAAAATTACAATAATAAAATTCAACATGTCATATTAAAATTATAACAATATAACTTAAAAATAGTAAATAACACTTGTAATATTTTAAACCAAATCACAATAATAAAATTCAAAATGTAATATTAAAATTATAACAATATAACTTGTAATATTTTTGAATGATAAAATATGATTTTGGTTTAAAAAATAATAAATAACACTTGTAATATTTAAAACCAAATCACAATAATAAAATTCAAAATGTAATATTAAAATTATAACCATAGAAGTTGTAATATTTTAACATGATAAGATATAGTTTTGATTTGTAATATTAAAATCAACACTACTAATATTAGATCTAAAAACATAATAATAATATTCAAAATATGATAATAACTAAGTAATATTTAAAATTTTGGACTATATAATAATTACAAAACTTAAAATATTAATAACCAAAACAAATTAATACTAACCAAAATCTAATAATAATTTTATAATAATATGCAATATCTCAACATTTTTTAAATATAACATTTTAGTTATAAAATAAATAAAATATTTATAATATTTACAAATAAACCGCGGTTTTTTACAAATAAACCGCGGTTTTTTACAAATAAACCGTGGTTTCGCAGTCCTGGCGGTTTGTAGTCCTAATGGTTTGCGGTCCTGTCGGTTTACTCCTTATGCGGTCCTACCGGCTTGCGATCCTGCCGGTTTGCGGTCCTGCCGGTTTGCAGTCCTAATGGACCAGTTTTGCAATTAAACCGTCAGTTCATAAACAGATTGTCATTTTTAAACCACTCTTCCTGAACCATTTGTCACACTCCTAGTTGTATTGTTGATATGTCGGTCAAGAAAAGAAGTATGGGTTTTAACCAATTATGTTGGTATTTGTTGTAAACATTGATGAAAATGCAATCGATTTCGGTTCTTTGTGTAATCAATTATTAATTGTTTGCCAAAGTTGGCAACATATTCGGCCAATTGTGTTGAAATGGATCGCTTTTTTCAAATAAAAGAATTATATTATATATGGTGCTATATTATTGAGTACTTTAGATAACTTTATATCTAATTACTTTAGATTAATTTAGACTAATTTCCAAATAGATTTATACCAATAAGATCAACAGTTTTAGAAAAATGTATTTTATTAATATATTTAATAAGTTACTCAACCTTATTTTGTAACGATTGCATAATCTATTTATTATAGTCGAATATCTTTATATATAAAAAATAAAAATACATGACAAACAATAGGTATTCGCAGGGCAACCTGTGTTCTTCCAATACATGGTTACCACTTTATACTTGTTCCCAATGTAAAAGAAGTAAAATGAAATCTAGGAATTTTGAGATTACCCTGTAACAAAAGCAAATTATTCTATCATAATTTTTGATAATTTAGATGTGATGATAAATGGCATAAAGGTAAACCAGGTGTCCAAACTATCCTGAGTTGGGCACAATCCTAACAAACCGAAACAATTCACGATGTCTAGGTTCAAGTGAAACCGAAGGCTTTAGTTTAGCACATACGGATACACAACCAGTTCCCTCAGACCACAATTCATCAGAGTATCTCCTGGTGTAGGCAATCTAACCTTTAAGTCTTTTCGGAGTCCCCTATTTCTCACGTAAAACCTCTAACTCGTTCTCTTAAAAATAAATATAATAAATTTTATCAAGAGCCAGAAGATAGCTAACGTTTAGGAAATTTGGCCCTACGCTTCCAACCAGTGATGAAGGAATCGTTTAGTTTATGTTTTGGTGGCTTTGCCTCTGATTTTGCCACATTTACTACATTTACCCTTCAAAGTTCTCTTCTTATATGACTTTAAAGTCTCAATATTCTCCCCGGTTTGACCATATGTTTCTAAGGGATATTCCTCACTAATGTCCTCCATGTTATCCTTCATGACCTTCATACGAGATCCTCAAGGTTCAACATGTTGAAGAATTGTGTTCCTCTCCTTTTTTGGTTGTTGGGGGAGAGCCTGACCAGATTTGGAAGGATCTTCCTGTTGGGGTGTAGTATTACCCTCTTTACTCTGATACTATGAGGATAGATCATTAGAATGTTATTTTTGTTGACTGCTCCTAGCTCACCAGAAGGGTTTGTGCGGCCTTTAGATTGTCTGAGCAAGCTGGAAGGTGAATTTTCTTATCAATTGGAACCTAATGCTACACAATTCGAAGGACGTCTGTGACTAGTTCACGTTTAGACTATGATGGCTTGGATGAATGAAACTACAATTAAAGTACTGAGCAATAGAAGAAGGCTCCGGTGGGATGTTCCATCTGTTGTAACGGAAAGTTCCTTCGTAGTCAATTATCTAAGTGACAATGATTGTTCCTTGAGGGGCAGGTAATCCAGCAGCAACCCTAGATGTTTTTTTCTCTTCATCTAGCTTAAATAAGTTTATCCATCACATTTTAGTTTAGATATTTTTGGCAGTGAATATACAAACACCCAAATATCATCAGAGATAGAATTTACGGTGGTGAAAGTGGTTAAGGGAAAATAAATGTAACCAACAAATAACTAGATAAAGTTAGTACGACATAACTTCTATCTTTACATATGAAATTTTGTCTCTTAAAAATTTACTATACTGAAAATTTGAGCTTTTATATAAAAGACTGTAGAAGACCAACCGTTTTGGTTTACAAAGAAGAAAAATAGCAAAAAAAACTATAATATCTAGGGAATTAAAAAGTTTTATTCAGTGTAGACATGCTACACCAATATCAGAGCGAGGTTGGGCACCCAATAAGGTAATGCCACGTGTCTCACCATGTTTCCAGTAAGGATCATAAATTGGTATCACCCGCGTTTCCAAATAAGGCCTTCAGATGAAAGTTAGTTATTCGAAGCATTTTTCGTTAACCCTCCCATATGGCTTTGAGAGGACTAATGAGGCTATCTGATGAGGACAAAAATATTCGAAAGGTATTTCAAACTTAGGTCAATATATATATTTTGTATTTATTTTATTATTTAAATACTTTAATTATTTTTATTATGTTAGTGGGCCTAATGGGCATTGACTTATGGGTTTAACTCATACGTATGATTCGGTTCATTAGACCCATTAGGCTAAAGTAGCATATAGACATTAATTAACTTTTCGTAGCTACTCGACCAATCTGGAAAACCAAATATCACAATATTTTTACTAAGGAAAATCTACTATGCTTCTTATTTTAGCTGTTAGAAGTGATGCTTCTAAACGATAACTACAAATTGGATGCAACCATTAATTCCCCTATTAAACAGAATTTTTTTCCAATGCCTTGGAAATTCATCTCCAAGAAATCTTGAATGGGTTATGGACCTTAACATTACAAAAAATAGGGCATCTAAGTCGTCCTAAGAACAAGGAATTAAAAAATATCGTGTTATCACGACCGATAGTTGCAACAAAATTAAAAAACCTATTAAAAATAAGAAAAAGAAGAGTGTCAAAGACATAACTTTAGAAAGAATACATAATTCAACCAAAAACACAAGTAATCTTTTTTCCAAAATCTCTTACTTCCATTGGACAGGGCATACCTTATACTCTTGTAGAACATCGTAAGTATTATCTTATTGGATCTATCATATATATTTCACTTCCACCTAGTAATTTTATACGGATCCATCGTTAAATGGTTCTGTATGTGATTTGGTATTGTTGGAAACAAAATCATTTACTTGACGCTTCTTAGCCCAATATCCTCGCTCATACTTACCATCTCTTACTAATATTGAACTCTTCAAATATCAAATAGAGCTTCAAATGGATGTAAATATTTTCCACCATACATTTATTTATAAAAACTTCTCATACTTTTTATAAAATATTTCTTCTCTCTTTTTTATTTTTTTGTAAAGCTCCTTTAACTCTATGACTTTTTAGTCGATGATATCATTCTTTTGAATTAACATTTAATCCACCCAGTTAATTAAGTAAATGATCAATATAGTTGAAAAATAAATACTTATATAAGACAACACTCTTGCAGAATAGAGAAAATATAGAGAAGAAGGGTTAAAGAAAGAAATCGTGCTTAAACCGACATCAAATCTAAAATTATTAAAATTGAAGTACCAAAAACTTGCAACCTAAAGCTTCAAGAATCAGTTCAAAAACTCAAGCTAGAGATAGTCAATCTTAAAAAAAACCAAAAATTCAACGCCAAAAAATGAAGAATTAACTTCTTGACAAGCTTTTGGACGAAGCTCAGAAACTAATAGAATAACATCATATAAACTTATTTATGGAACTCGTTGATTATAACAAATGGAAAATTTTGTGGAGCCTCACTTAGATATGTTACTAAAGATCATAAAAATTATATAAAAAAACAACTTAAAGTTTCGACAACATAACTTCTATAAAAACTACTGTCTTTGAACATGAATATGATGCCAATAACAAAGGCAATAAAACTCAATTTATATACTTGAAGGCATTGTTGAGAATCAAAACAAATCACCAAGTAAACTCTGTCGTACTCTTATTTTCAGTAAAACAATTGATAATTTTATGAATGTTTTTATACAACTTTGCCTACTTATAGATATTGGTGGCCAGTATATGGTTGTTACTTTTTATTTTTCTCTGTTTTTAACTTTTTTTCGGCTAGCATCCGGCTATTTTAACTTTATTTAGACCATTTTATATTGTACATGATGTTAATTTAATATTATATTTTCATAATTACTCGTATTACATACCTCTTTTCTCATGTGCTCTTTCCCTTTTGTTGATGTTAATTATGTATATACTTCAGAAACCACTGTCGAGCGTAATTTGAGATACTTACATGTAAAACTTCCATTTAATCATTATTTCATAAATGATCATTAGACTTCGATTTTTACTTGTGTAGATTTTGGTTTTATTTATCTCAACTTATCTTAAGAATCTTACTGGAACACTGTTTTAATAGTTATTTTCTAAACATTGTTTTATTAAAATCACCGTTTAAATAAATTCTTTACTAATATCACAATATGTTGTATGATATGATTTTCTATTAATTTTGAAAAATACTATGGCCTTTAATACATTTTAGTATGGTTGAGCTTATAGTCATGTTCGATTTGATTGGGTGGGTGCTTTTAATGCTTTATTAGCTAGGTTTGGCTTATATCCACGATCACACAATTGATTTTTAAAGCCTTTTTAACGTGATCTCTTGCACTTTTTAGATGAGTTTGGCTTAAAACCTTATTCACTTTGATTGGATGTGTAACCTCGTACACTTTTAGCTGGGTTTTATCTTGTATTCATATTCACTTATTAGTTATAATTTTCTAACTCATGCAGCTTATTCCACTTATTATTTTGAAACAATATAATTTAATTATAATATTCTAACTTATGTCGCTTCACTTTACTAAGTAGTTATTTTTTTTATTTGGATAAAACTCATAAGAACTATTATTTTATAATACATCAATTCTATCATCGATTATATATAAATGAAGATTGTCACTTTGGAAAATATTAATAATCATCACTTCAGAAGTCATCATTATCGTTGGTGATGGTAAAATCGGATTTAAGGGTATTTTTGGAAGTTATTAAGTTTGTGTGGTATTAAATTCTTAGTAAGAAATAGATAGAGAAATGAGATGCTTATATTTAATAGAGAGGAAAAAAGTCCTACTCATTTAGTGATGTTTGTTGAACTATTTATATTCTTTTGGATCCATGGACCATTCGGGTCGGGATATATGTTCGGATCAATCTCACGAGCCCCCATGGCCATAAGAAAAAGTACTTAGAAAATAGGTGATTCATTAAGCATACTACATATTCATTGAATTTAGCTATTAGGTCTGAGCTACCATCTAAGAAAAATCTGACCTACTTTACTGTTTGTACCTTCCAACATAATACGACAATATCATCTAGCCCTCTTAGCTCTTTCCGGAGCATTTCGAGAGAGCTAACATTGTAAATGATTTTTGAACTCTATCTGAAAGATGTTATTAAATGTATTTTTATTGAAAGGTGACGACTTTAACACAGTTGAGTTTTTCAAGACACATGCCATGTAGTCGTTGGATCTACATACGGTTTTACACTTGGTAATTGTATCTATTGCCAAAAAGGAAAAACGACTACATTTAATAGTCTTTTCTAATTATTACTGTTGTTTCCTATTCCTAAGTTAACACCAAAGTGCGTTTTCCTTACCCATAATTAAAGGTTATTTTTTTACTATTTCTATTTCTAAAGTGAGAAATAGTTTAATCTACAATTCTAGATAGAGAAAATATCTAACTTTCAGACTAGATTCCTCTTTTTTTATAAATCATTCTTCTAGTATTCTTCAAACTTTGTATGTTTACGGAGAGGACTGGATTAATCAAAAGAGGTTGGCTCAATCTGTACGAGTTGGAGGAAGAGAAAAGGCAAGCCAAAATCACTTTCAGATTACTTGTTTCACCAAGTGGAGTAATTGCGACTCAAATTCCAGCACCAGATAGGATTTCCTCATCTAATAGAAAATCAATTGTTTCTAAACCTAAGCCCCTTGCAAAACCTCTTACAGCTCATGACCAATCTACTCATTCATCTAAGAAACCATTAACAAAATCAATTAGTAGTCGCAAAACCTCCATCAATGTTTATTCCCATGAGGTCATATGTTGGAGAAAGCATTCTTCGTAGATTGACCAGACTTTCTAAGGCTAAATATAAAACTCCCTTATCAGGAAAGGAGACGGAAAATTTAATTGAAACTTCCACTGATACTAGCAATATGCCACAACAAAATCTGATCGCGGGAAAAGCTATAACAACTAAACTTCCTTCAGAGAGATTATAAAAACAAATCCAACAACTTCGTCTACTGAGCATCCTCATATCAAGGAAGATAACCGTGGTACTCAGCTTAGTGATCCAATAAAGTCAAGACCACATATAATGAAATAAAAAATGGATGACAGTGGTGAAGACACGCCTTTAGAAATATCAGATCAAACTAGGGATACCCAAAACGTATCTCGAGAATAAAATAAGTGAGATTTCCTTACCAGAATCCGAACCACTTCCTGAATGTCTTGTAGGGCGAGTCAGGCCTAATTTACTAAGCTTAATGTCAAATACTTGATAACTTTACAAAATATATCATACGTAAATTCTCATACAGCCGACTTAGATAAGATTCAGAAAAAATAAGGGTTTCCCGAATCAATCAAAGTGAGGATTCATATCCCTGACGAAACTCCGATGGACTGGAAGGCAGAAGAATTAGTGGTTTACAATGAAGTGCTTAATTGGGGTCTCTGATTTCCCTAGGACCCGGAGATAGTAAGGTATTTACACTTGGTCAAATTATGCCAAAGCTATCTAAGCCCCAATGACTGGTTTATGCTACTAGCTAGCATCATAGCTTCAAGGTTATCAAAAATTCTGATGCTCATGGAACAATTTGTTATTGTGGCTGGTTTGTGCCAGAATGGTTATATCATATTTTATTACTTCAATATAGGGAATGACTATAAAGTAGTTAATGATTTACTGGAAGATGACAAACGTTAGAGGACCCAGTTCTTTTTTATTAGAGATCCTTTAGAAAGCGATAGAAAAATCACCTCTAAAAGAAATCTGAGTATGCTCACAAGATACTTGAAACCTCTGGTAGATGTCTTTAAAAAATTTCTTTTGTTTCTATAACTTGATATCATTAGTTCTTAATTTCAATTTGTTTTATAGTTTTCTCAAAATCTCTTTTCATAGCAACTAAAAGATGGGAAAGCGATTCTCACAAAGCTAAATCAATGGGCCACTGAAAAATGGTCAAATGGATTTCACAATTGTTTTACTTAAATAAATATGGTGAGAGAAAGAGAGCAAATCTGATCCATGATCTTCCATGGGAGCAGTTCACCACTCTTTCCCGATATTCTGCTATTTTTAATAGGTTTGAGGAAGCTGGTGGAAAAAATTTCACGTCAGCTAATAATAGAGCTCACAATCATCTTAATAAGATTAAGAAGAAGAAAAAGAAGAAAAACGATTCATCTCAAGTTATTCCCGAACTAGGAAGTATGGGACTTCTGGATAAAATTGATGCAATTATGTTGGAATTTGTAGCAGGTGCTGTTGGGGAGACAAATGATCCATCAGACTTTCCAATAGTTAAGAAGAATAAGGGCCAAATGAGGAATAAATAGGGAAATGTCAAAAGTGTAATGAAGAAGAAGAAAACTGCCATTGGTTTGGAGATCATATTCTGATTTGAAGTCCTTGCATCACTCCTACAGAGGATCCTCCTCAAGAAGAAACGTATATTGATCCTCCCTCCCCAGTACTTCCTACTGTTAAAAGACCATCATTCGAATGTGTTGAACAACTGGATGACATAGAAAACTAAAACTTTGAACATTTTGACAAAGCTTACCCTCAAACTACTACCATTTCTAATGTTGTGACATTTGATGGAGAGTCTTTCAAAGTGTCCAATGAACACGATGAACTGGGTATACAGTTTTAGGCTATATAAGGTCAATAGTTGACTTGGAGAGGCATGTAAGATCTTAATTTAATGATATTAATTCTATTCAAAACTGAAAATCAAAGTTTAAAGAACTCCATCAGAGCAGATAAAGACAATGTAAAAAAGATAGGCCAGGAAGTGGAGACCCTTAATGAAGGGCTGGTTCAATCCAAATCTAACCATGATCAGATGCAGTCTAATTTTACTGATTTGCATAAATAAATTACTTCCTTGAAGGACCAATGGGCTAAGGATAAAGATAACTTTCAACATTTATCTGAAGAAAATAAAAACGTGGAGAATCTTCTTTAAAAGAAATAAAATGAAACCACTACTCTCAAAGAAAAGACTGCAAAGGACATAGCCAATATTGTTGATGCATATGTTGATACATTATTGGAATCTATGGATAAGAATTGTGAATCCATAAAGTCGGATATAGTACTATTATTTCATAACATATTCCTTAAGCGGTCTCTTGGGAGTTATGGATGTAACTGTCAGCTGATCAGATTCATTTTTATAGTCTGTCTATGGGTGATAAATTAAATGTTTCTTCGGATGAATCCAATCAGTACGAATCTGCTGATGAAGCTGAATAAGGTTTGGATGGTGAGCATTACGAGAATGAGGAAGAAAATAAAGGAAATAAAATAGAAGAGAAGAAAACCGAAGAAAATGAGCCCTAACTAAGGTTAACAATTTTTATGTGTATATGTGAATTGAAGTCCTTGATCTATGCAAGCATTTTTCTCTATTTGGATCAGATTACTTTCGAACATTGTTTGTGTAAGCCCTTGTTATACACAGGGCATTTTGTTGTTTGTAATAGATTTTCTTTTCATAATTTAAAAGTATTTAATGTCGTCTTTATTTTTATCCATTTTATGTTTAAATATATATTCTTACTTACATTTATATCCAATCCTAACTAAATATTTTTATTCAGAGATAATTAAAAACTTGGAACAATTAAACTAAAACAACAAACTTTAATCCCACCAAGCCATTCGAAGGTAATCTATTCGAAGGCAACACAGCTTTAATCCCACCAAGCCATTCGAGGGTAATTCATTCGAAGGCAACACATCTTTAATCCCACCAAGCCATTCGAAGGTAATCCATTTGAAGGCAACGCAATATTAATCCCACCAAGCCATTCAAAGGAAACACAACTTTAACCCAACCAAGACAAATACACTTTTCTTTAAAAGAAGAAAATGATAGATTATTTAAGATTCAGACAACTCATTAAAACCTCCCCGCGCCACTAGGGTAGGAAAGAGTAGGCCCCCTAATATTTACATTCAGCTAGAAAAAATTAGATATTTACAAGATAATTTTACTCTAAATACAACCTCAGATGCTCAACATTCCAAGGGTTCTTCAAAAGGTTGTCTTCTTTTCCAAAGAGCTTGTATGTTCCTTGCTTGATCTTTTTATGCACAATGTATGGTCCTTCCCAGTTTAAAGCCAGCTTTCCAAACTTCTTTTCCTTGGTGTGTAAACAAAATTTCCTTAGAATTTGTATCTCCCACTTGAAAGTATCTTCTTCTAACTCTAAAGTCAAACATACTTCTCATCAAGCTTTGGTAGTGCACATTTCTTACGTGAGCTTTTATTCTTCTTTCCGCAATCAAATCCAACTGAGCCCTTACTGCCATCTAATTATTTTCTTTAGAATAATTTTGAACTCTGAAAGAATAAAGAGTAGCCTCTATATGCGCAATTTCATCCATTCTATAAACTAAAGGGAATGTAGACACTTGAGTATCTGTGTAAGGAGTAGTTTGGTAGACCCATAGTACTTCTTGTAGATAACTCTGCCATTTCCCAGTTGTTCCTTCCAAGTTCTTTTTTAAACCCATTAAAATCGTTTGGTTTGCTACCTCAACTTGTCCATTGGTCTGAGGATGAAAAGGAGAAGAGAAACATTATTGGATTTCTCTTAATGCACATAATACTTCCATGTTTTTGTATTCAAATTGAGGACCATTATCTGTAGTGATATGCCTGAGAATTCCAAACCTACAACATATTTTAGAAATAATAAAATGTATCATTGTTTTAGATGTTATCCCAGACAAGGGTGACACTTTTCCCACTTGTAAAAGTTGTATATTAACAAAATGATAGTATGCCAACCCCTAAAATTCGTTGGAAGTGGTCTGACTAGATCAAGCCCCCAACTCCTAAATGGCACTGCTTCGGATACAGACTCCATGGGGACTACTGGTACATGGAATGAATTTCCATATCATTAACAAGGGTCACATCTTCTCACAAAGTCTTTAGCATCTGCCATAATAGAAGACCAATAGTAAGATGCCAACAAGACTCTCCTAGTTAAATCTGTATAGCCATAATTTTTCGATCTTTCACCATCATATAGTTATGATAGTACACTTTGAGATTCGATGGATCTGAGGCAAAGCAACAAAGGCCTGCTGAAGTATTTTTTATAAAGAACCCCCGTTAGAACCACAAATCCATGAGCTTTGTATTTTATCATTTTGACAGAAGCTTTGTCTTAAGGTAAAATTTCATTAGTGATAAAATCTTGGATTTCACTACTCCAATCTTGAGAAACCACGGTGGATACATGTAAAATCTCTCCCACGTCACCCTTTATATCTGAATTTGTGACTATGGAATGACATTCTTGTACCATGATCCAATGATATGCTTTGGAATAAGATATAGTAGCCAGGGCGTCAGCTATTGACATTTCCGATCTTGGGACATGCATCATACTTAATGCGTTTAAAACTGGTTGATATCTCTCGTAATACCTTTAGAGACTTTATCAAGTGGTCTTTCTTGGTTTCAGATTGCCCATGTGCTTGATGAATGACTAACTCATAATATTTTAACAACGAACTCTTTTGGCACCACATATTTGAGCCAATCTTAATCATGTTATTGTTGCTTCATATTCATATTCAATGTTAGATGCTCTGAAACCAAAACGTATTGCTTGACACATTAAATCCCCAAAGGGGGAGATTAGGAAGATACCAGCTCCAC
Source organism: Limnanthes douglasii subsp. nivea (assembly GCA_036936605.1). Taxonomy (NCBI): domain Eukaryota; kingdom Viridiplantae; phylum Streptophyta; class Magnoliopsida; order Brassicales; family Limnanthaceae; genus Limnanthes; species Limnanthes douglasii. The sequence goes on along the minus strand of JAUPFV010000002.1, from coordinate 71,249,345 downwards.
ATCCTATTGTACTAGACCCACCATCAATTTGGATTACCCATTCCTTCTCACGTTTACTGGTTTGAGCTTATTCATGAGGCCTTTTGGAGTGAAATTCAAATATAACATCACCCACAACTTGAGCTTTGATTGCATTTTGGGATGCAAAGTCAATATCATAATCCTCAAGCTTAACTAACCAATTGATCATTCTTCCAGATACATCTGCTTTCTGTAATACATTCTTCAAGAGAAAAGAAGTCTGAATCGTGATAGAGTGTGTTTGAAAATAAGGCCTTATTTTTCTGGCTGCAATTACCAATACCAAGGCTAATTTTTCTAATTTTAAGTATATTTTCCCAGCTTCCAACAAGCTCTTGCTTATATAATAAACAGGGCGAGGATAATTATCAACTTCTCGTACCAACAGTGTACTCATAACATACTTTGATACTGCTAGATACATATAAAGTATTTATTCATCTACAGGTTTAAATAACGATTTAGGTGAAGATAGATTTCTCATGATTTCAAGGAAAGATTGATAACAATTTGGAGACTAATTAAAGTCTTTGGAATTTCTTAAGACTTGAAAAACCCGAGCACACTTGTCTAGTGACCTTGAAATAAACATGTTTAACGTTTCCAATCTTCCGGTCAATATCAGAACTTCTTTAGTATTCTGAGATGGTTCTATAGCCAACAAATAATTCAATTAATCTAGGCCAGCTTGAATCCCTTTCTCACTTATAATGTAACACATAAATCTTCCGGATATGACACCAAACGTACATTTCTCAGGATTTAATTTCAAGTTGATGGCTTCCAATTTAGAAAATGTTTCTTGGAGGTTGGAGATGTGATCCTCCTATTTAGGGTTTTTAACCATCATATCATCGATATAAAGCTTTACATTTCTTCTGATCTGGTTAGTAAATGCCTTATTAACCAGTCGCAAATAAGTGGCTCCATAAATCTTCAACCCAAAAGACATTACGTTATAGTTGTGAAACCCTATCGATAATAGAAGTAATGCGATCTGATTATACCCAGAAAAAGAATCCATGAAGGATAATAAATTTTTTTCCCGATATGAAATCTACTAGCTGATCTATCCAGGGTACTGAAAATGGATCTTTGGGGAAATCTCTATTAAGATATGTAAAATCAATGCACATATACCATTTTTCATTTTTCTTCTTGACAAGGACAGCGTTAGCAGTCCAAATAAGATATTGGGATTCTTTTATATGCCCCACATTGGTTAACCTATCTACTTCTTGGACTATAGCTTCCGATCCCTTGGATAATCTATCTTATTTGATTTGGTAGAAGACTTTACTAATTGCTATTCTTTGCCAACTTCCATTATTTCCAACGGTTTTGGAGCATTTTAAGATATCACACAATCAACCACTACCAACAAAACTCTTACCAAATTTTTGAATGGTCATTTTCCTAACAAGAACTCTCCTCTAAATTCCCCAATTACATCATCCGAGTTTCCAGTAAACCACACTATGCTTCTATTCGAACTTTGAATTACTGAAGGATTCTTTATTTTCTTATAGGTTGATAATTTTTTTCTTGCCGAACTCCCTCTATCAATCAATATTCTTCGTATTTTATTGCCTTCAATTGATGCTCATATTACCACATCATCTTCATATGGCCCGTAATTTCTCTTAGGTCATCTTCATTAAATACAATAAAAAGAGTTGGGATCTGATATAGATGTGTAGATAGTTTCCATTCTAGTTGAAAGGTTAGACTACACAGATCTGACAATGTTGCCGTTTTTTCATCCATCACCCCAACTTGGTTCCGATCCAAATATGGGTGTAAATATTCCAAATTTACATCAAATCGCTCCATAATTACTATAACAGTCTCTTGTTTAGATGTCTTCATACTCTGTCTTCGAACATTTTGCGATGTAACTTATGGTGTACTTGCACTAGGTTGGGCACGCGTATTAACTTGCCTGTTGCCCCCTTGCTTTTTAGCAAAAGCAGAAAATTTTCCCTTTTCAATCAAGGTTTGCACTTCTTGTCTTAGGGCAATGCAATATTGGGTATCTTGGCCCACAAAATTATGGTATCTATATAAGCGAGTGTTCTTATTTTCTTTAGAAGATTGAATTGGTACCGGGCTTCGGAAATGCACAATATTCTTGGTTCTTTCATGAATGCTGGCTATATTTTCACTTAATTTGGAAAACCAGTCAGGTTGGAATGACTGACTTCTCGTTGATCTAGACTGTTGGCCCTGATTTGACTGGCTTTGTCTAGGCAGATGTGAACCTTGTCCGGAATCTTTAGGCCGATAACTGACTGTAGCTTAGGACTGTAGGAGCAGACCTATTCGTGTGCGACAATCTAGACTTTTTGGTTTCCTCCATTGTGATTTGCTTTCCGACATGATTCAATAATCCTCCCCATGTAATTGATTTTTTTCCAAGTGTATCTTAATGCATTTCTATCAATATTCGTCACTCTTAAGCATATTTATGTCTTGGATATTACTTTAAAATTTAAATTAAAATTAGGAGTTAATTTTCTAATATTTCTATCTCTCGTCCATTGGAATACCTTTACGAGAACCATATCTTTGTCTTGAAATTTTATCACCCTTAGCTTTATATTGCAACGGTTCTATATCAAACTGTAATAATGTTTTGCTCTAACCTGAGATTGATCCCGTCATTGGTCTCAAAGCTCCGTAGCGAAATATATTGAAGAACATTTTATGGTAGCGGAGCAGATTTGTGATTTTTAGACCATAAAGGATGTTCATCTAAACGTTGACTAGGGATGTAGTCTGCAGACGAAATGAAAAAAATCACGATAAAAAAGATTGAAACCAATAAAAATGAATATGGAAAGTGCATGTTCAAATCCATCCCATGAAAATCTTGGTCATCTGGCTCCTTTCATGCAAGAAGACAATGAAAAAATAGTTTTACAAGAATACTAAGAAATATAAGATCGATACCATTATTTTTTTAGACAATTTAGATTCTATCAGGTCATTATTGGTGTGGATGATTATTACGAGTAGTTTATTAGTATAGTATTAGATTACCGAGTAGAAGGTAGAGATATAAAATAGGTGTGTGCTTATATTTGATATTCCTAGAAAAAGTCCAACCCCTCTTAAAGATGTTTGTTGGTGTATTTATAGTTGTTTTTTCCTTGACTCATGGGCCTTATGGGTCAATTCTTATAATTGGGTTATTTTTATGAGCCATCAGGCCCAATAGACGTACTACTAGGCATGCAGTTGAGTCATAGTTTCACTCCAACTATTGTTCCTCGATTAATCTTTTATTTGGATTCTCTTAAAAGCCCTTCAGATATTATTAGGATTAGTAGAGATATGCTTCCAGCAACATCTGAACTGGTCAATTATCAAAGGGAATTCACCAAAACATTGGATATTTAAAAAGATATTTGGCTATAAGTTCCACTATTTTTCGAAGAGATGACCATAATTCACTCTTCCATACTTTACTTGATTGGCTGTATTTTGAGAGGAAACCTAAAGATTAAATATGGCTTCACCTGTAAGATTTTAATATTCGATTGAAAAGAGAGGAGAAGTAAATTATTTATTTTATTTAACTCTAAACTAAACCTTGCTCATTGGTGAGTATATTTCATCATTTAGAAAGATTCTAATCTAAAAGTAGCGGCAGCCAATCATGACAATATGACTGATGAATTTGTTTATCGTAATATTTTTGCTTATCACTATGGTTAATTAATAATAGTGTTTCTGACTTTTAGAATTTTTATTTTATAAAATAAGACCTCATCATGTTCATCTTTACTAACATTCCAAAAAAAGAAATTTTTTATTTGAGGGGCTGGAATTTTTCAATAAGCTTAACAAATGAGGTGGAATTCAACCAAGACATCCCTCAACCATAAGAACCATGATATGGCATGCATGTTTGTAAGTTTCATTGTGCCTGAGTGTTTGTAAGTTTGATTGTATACCTCACAGGTCGTAAGGTGGTAGGAGAGGGAGAAAGTCACTTGCTAAGATCTATCAGGAACAAATTCTCAATAGAGATATAGGCACATATGAAAATAATACTTTGAAGGATTCGATGCCAACGTATCTTTTTTCGAAATAAGACCATTTTAAAATAAAATATCAAAAACAGTAAAACTAGCATTTTAGGTCCACATTTCGTGACATTATCACGCTTTTGACAATTGCTAGGCTGGTCGAGATGCTCAATTTGAGTACCAATGTTGCCAAATTCTGATATCCGAGTGACAAATAAGTTTCATTTGCACCTATAAAAAACAGCTACATAATTGTGGGTCGTCTCGCCTGCATCAAAATCAGTCTCATGTATCCTCATCTTGGTAATACAATAAGTTGGTTTGATCTTTACTCATTAACAACTTCAAACCCCCTTCTACATTGCATGCTTTTAGGGCAACCTTAACTAGTTAATACCAAAGTTCTAATTCTTTGAAATCATCTAACTTTTGATCATTTGGTTTCTATTTCAAAGATTTTATACGTCGAATAATAGAAGTATAACATCTAGTAACTTTTATGTACAAATATATCTCATGAAAGTTCATAGATCGCGCGACGAACAACCAGAATTCATGCATTTTTTATGCGCGATTTCAGTTTTGTTTTTCATCATACATGCACGATTTCGCATAAACTAAAATATAAAATAGTTTTTCTATATATATATATAACAAAATATAGAAAGACAGTTGAGATATTTTATATAAATAATTTTTTGGATTTTAAGTGATCCATACATGCTATAATTGGTTTGAATAGTAAGCGCACGCTGCGACACTATAGAATTTAAGTAGGACTGTCAAAAAAATCCGAAAAATCCGATATCCGACCGAAATATTCGATATCGAATTCGAATAAAACGGATAATATCTGTATTCGAAAGAAAACGGATAATATTCATATCCGAATTCGTATTCGAAAATAGCGGATATGGATATAGTCATATCCGTATTCGAAATATCCGATATCCGAATTTTATAAATAAATATATATATAATTTTTTTATATTTAAGCATATTTTTTAGTTATCCCACATTGTAAAAAGCAAAACAAATTACTAACAAAGTTGGCTATAAATATATAGGGTTGCTTATTTGAAAAATGTATCTTATCCCACATCTAAAGTTGGAAAAAAGAGTTGCTACCAAACTGTTTATAAAACACATGGTTGCTTTTTATAACAAGTATATCCTTTTTAGTCTTGTGACTCTTATCCCACATTTAAAATGTGGAAAAGAAATGCTACCAAATTTTCTATAAAAGACATGGTAACTTTTCAAAATAAGTCTATTTTTCTTAGACTTATTCCACATCTAAAATGAGAGTATGTATTTTTACTAAGCTGCTTCTAAAAGTAGCCCATACAATACTGCAATTACTTAAAAAGTTTAGTGGAAATTCATATTCGGATATTATCCGTATCCGGATAATATCCTTCGGATACGGATTCGAATGTTGTTTTTTTATAAAACTTCGGATTCGAATTCGGATTCGGATAGTGATTTCGGATTTCGGATTCGGATATAGGATATAGGCAGATTCGTATCCGAAATATCCTTTGGCAGCCCTAAATTTAAGTTCACATTTTAAAAAAATAAAAGGCTTTTGTCAAAGTCTTTGTTTCATTACAACATGTTGTAGTTGCTTTCTATTTGACAATTTATTTAATTTCGATTTGACACTTTATGTAATATTCATATTCAAGTTTGAATGAAAACTAAAAAAAATTAGTTGCACATTTGTTAAATTGTTGTTTTAATATATTTGTTTATTGCTTTGAGTATTTCTTGCTAATGTCATATGTCTCTTAGGTTGAATTTAGAGTTTTGTAAAAATAGAGATATTTTAGTCATTTCAAATTATCTATAATTGTTTTTGAATTGGAGGTCTTATTTAAGAAAATTGGGACTCATTATAACACATCCTTGAGTATATATATTAATTTAAAAATTAAAATTAATGTCGAGTAAATAAGAATAATTATTTTAAAACTTAGGATAGATTTTATATCCATTTATGATTATATATGATTTTGGTGTTATATATATATATATATATATATATTATAGAATAAATTCATAAAAAACTTTAAACAAACTTTAAATTAAAGTTGTTGTTAGATTTTTTGTTTCCAATATGATGATTCTTAAATTAATTGAATTGGATACTACTAATAATATACATTAAAAAAACTAAAGTAAACTACACTTAAAAGATTAGATTATGCTTAAAGTTCTTATTGGCTAAGATCCATTGTAAAATGAAAGGTCGCGATCAGAGTACGAGAACATGTACGATGGTATATGCAATTCGGAAGTTGTTCTGAGAGGAACCTGTATGATGTGTCATGACCTGGATTGAAATAATATCCTCGTATTTGATATTAGAATAATTTGATTGATCTACTAAACTATTTGGATCAATATCCAATTTTTTAGAAAATAGGTTGGGAACATAGTATTGTAACCTTGTTTTACCGGAATTATAAGTATCTTTTATCACCTTGGTAAATTGAGTTTGTACTTTAATGGGACTAACCTTAGGGACGTCTTCAGATTTAATCTCTATTAAACCTATTCCAACATAAGTTAAAAATATCATTTCCGGCCGAAAATCTTCCTTAAAGACCAAAAACTCTATTTTTCTATGAGGAAAATAGTACTAAAACATGTACCATGTTGTTGAAGTTATTAACGTTACCTTGGATAATTTTACCTTGTTGATTTGGCTACAAAGGTTATTCAGAAAAAAAAAATCTTTGTGTTTCGGCTATGATGTAATAACTCCCTTACTCTTTTTCAACCATACAATAAGAAATATTATTATTAATGAAAGAAATTTATTCTTCAATCTATGGCATGTTGAGTAGTATCCTAGTATTTTGCGAATAAGGAGGGAATGACTAGAGAACGTGAGTCTATGTTGTTTGATTTTTGGCTTAACAAGTAGCCCCTCTAATCCTTATTGAACTATAAAGGAAAAACTAAGCCGTGATATAAGAATCATATGACTAGGTATTGGATGTGCATAATTATACGTATGTTTTAGTACGTGGTGGTCATGGTTGTTGATGAATTGTGTTAAATCAAAAGTGAAATAACGTCGAGAGGTATGTGTGAGATGCTCAAGAAAGTATAAAGATCACAGTGCAACTTTATAGCACACGTATAAAGTTGCAGCTTTAACATGACACATGGCGTAAAAGGTGGTAATATCTTTTTAGATATCAACATGTGTCGCTTTACCTACCTTAATCGCAACTATTGATTCTGTAAAGATATCGGTTGTTGGAAGAAATAAAATTTTGGGTTAGATGTCGCTTACCTTTCCTAAATACGTTTAGGCTATCTCATTGTTCTTCGAATACACAGTGCTTGAATATATATATTTTATTATATGTAAGCTTCTTTTTTCTCACGAAAGCTCTTAGGTTTAACACTCTTCTTGGTTTGGAAACCTTATTTGCTTATCGATTGTTTTGTTGATCATGGTTAACAAGGGAAACAAGGTTGTCTCTGCCGCTCCTATCGATGTGTATAATTATATGAATGATTTAGATTATGGTGTCCCATTGATGGATCCGCATAGGAGAAAGAAGGCTACTCGAATTCAGGAGGTCACTCATCTGGAGTTAAATGTGGATCCCAACATGTCGGTCTACGTAGACGTCGCTCTTGAGGTAAGCCTAATTAAGAAGTTTTAGGGTTACCTCTATTATAACATTGATGCGTCGAGAAAAACTCAAAATATGATAGATTGATGTATCGTGAAAGGTCACATTTTTTACATACCATATAGAATATAGATTGTCATTTTCCTTGTGCTCAAGATTATTGCATATTTTAAGGTAGCATGGCTTTATCCACATTACTTCTACTTTACTACTTGTTGCCACCTCAATCCACATTGTGGTGGACATTGTGAATTGTTTGGTGTTAAATTTTTTTATATCATACATCATGTAATGTAATATCATTAAAGACTATCGTGGAAGCGTAGTGTTGTGGACTAATATTTTCTCAATCTTATTTATTTTGTTGGATTCTTGGACTTTACAAACTTAGACTTTATTTGTTGAGAAAAAACGGGTGATGGCAGGTGCATAAGTACTCCGTGTTTGCTATGAATGTAGGATGTGAGTGTTTTCAGACTTAACTATTGTTTTTATGGATAACGGGTATCGAGTGATTTCAGATGTAGCCCGTGGTTATTATGAATAACGGGTGTTGATTTTTTTTAAGATTTAACCTATGGTATTATGAATAACAGGTATTGGTTGTTTGTAAATTTATCTCGTGGTTGTTATGAATAACATGTGTTGATGGTTTTCAGATATAGTCTGTGGTTGTTATAAATAGCGAGTGTTGATTTTTTAAGACTTATTTTGTGGTTTACCCATGATGTGGCACTCTATCAATGATGAAATAACACATATATTTGTTCACAAATGAAATATTTTATTTTCATTTATAAGCATGTAATGTGTTAATGTAATGACAAATAATGTGATGATAGTATTTGTAATTTATTAATAATAATTGTGCCTTGTTAAAATCGTACATGAGGAGTAGATGATAAATATTATACAAAAATATGGATGAATTAGTTTAATGATAAAAAAATACTTACACAATATGGTATAGATTTATATTTTTATAATTATATATTTACATACTATATACTTTTAAAATTCTCATCGTTTTTACCCGACGAATTAATATTTTGTTACGCTCTTCCCTTGTTGATGGACGTAGTTGTCTATGCTGCACGATGAAAACCTCTTAATTCACACCCATGACACTATAAAAACCAATGACCACAAAACTTAAAACCCAGCATAAAGTGAATGTTAGAGCGAGCGTAATCGATTAAGACCTTTTGTAATGTAATTAAGGACTTTTATTACATGTTCTAATGAAATTGTCCATAAAACTTACGTAAACTATATAAGACCAAAGACAACAAAGAAGAAAAACATTAGTGTTAAAAAAAATATTTTTGGAATTTGAAAAATATATGATATTTAAACAGTTATACAATTTTTTATGTGATTTTATTAGAAACTAGGCATTTAAAAGTCAACTAATTTTTTATACGTTAGAGGAAATAACCATTATATATCTACATCTTTTGTCTAGCTAAGATTTGGTTTTGCGTCTCTTATTAATGGAAATCGATTTAATTTTTAAAAGCATCATATCGCACCAGAATCCATTACTAGGAAGCAATATATGCACATCATAATATCAGGGCCGGATTTAGGGGGGAGATAGGTATGCCCAGGACAATCTTAAGTCAGAAAAATAAATTTAGTATACCGGTTAAGTTCTGTAGTAGTATACTTGAGGTCTCAAGTTCAATTCCTATTTAATATTTAAATATTTTTATTTATTTCACATCTTCTTTACATTCTTTTATTTCACTTTTTTATTTTACTTTTTTGTTTCACTTATTCTCTATTTTTATTTTTACTCTATTTTCCTCTAATCGTTCCCGTCTCTTTCCCAACTCCTCTCAAACAAAAGCAACAAAGTTTACTTTGATTTTGATTTAACAAAGTAGTAAAATCGTTCACGTCTCTTTCGGGTCGAGTTCAAAGACTCATTAGTTTTCCTTTTAATTTTTATTCATTGATTTATAATTTATGGACCGCAATTTGCTTTTCATTTCAATACTTTGACACTAATCACTTGTGAGGTTGGCACGATTCTACCCAAATGACTTTGGATATATTAGTGATAATTAATTCTCTAGCCAACTTGAGACATATATTGCATGTGATAAGATGGATGATAAGGTTTCCAATTTTAAGAGTATCTCAGATATATGTAAGGCTCTTGTAGGTATAAAAAAGCACAAGATATTTGGATTTATGTACACATTTTTTAAGCTATCTTTGTCCTTACATGTTGCTACCGCAAGTCTTGAGCGAGTATTTTCTCGTATGAAATATGTGAAGAATGAGTTGAGAAATAGAATGATCAATTCATGGCTTAATTATTGTTTGGTGAGATTTGTGGAGAAAGAAGTGTTTTCTACAGTTGATGATCTAGATATTATCAAATGATTTTAAAGCATGAGTAAGAGGAGAATGAATTTACTTTTGGACTCGAATATATTTATTTTGAGTTGTAACTAGAATATTTACATATTTTTATTATGCAATACTCGGATATTTATCTTTTATTGAATTGTTTTCCATAATATTTTTGGGCATACCCTAAATTTAAAGTTTTAGATCCGCAACTGCGTCATATAACCGCGTAATCCGTTATCAAGAGGAACCAACCATGAGGGAAACGAATTGAAGGTTGTGAACTGTGAATCCAAAGAATACAATATTGTTGTAACTCTGTTTAATTTGTTCAAAGACTTTCCTTTGCATCAAAAGCTATTTCATAATATGCTACTTATGGATGTCAATGGATCGGGTTGGGTGTCGGTATTGCTAAACCCGTACCGATTCCACCTTTATTTTTCTAAACCTGTCGGGTTCGGGTACCCGTTCGGGTATGAGACTTTTATTTACACGCTCAACCCGCCGAGTTTGGGTACCTGCCCGCTGGGTTTGGATACCCACACACGGGTACCCATTGATCATTTATTTATTCATAAAATATTTTTCGTATATCCAATAAAAATTAGAAAAACAAAAAATAATATATAAAAATAATAATAGATATAATATAACTTGTAAATTTAGTGACATGTCTAAACATTTAAGTAACAATTTTTTAAAAAAAAAATTATTATTTAAATATATAAATATTAAAAAAATATAACTTTTTTTAAATATAAAATGATATATCTCAAAATATAATGTATGATAATTCGCAAATATTTTGTTATGTATTATCATAAATTTATTTCAAGATAATTAGAAACTGATTTCATACTATTAGCTTTGTGGAAAAAAATATTTAGAAAAATAAGTTAAAAAATCAAGTTTAGTGTTTAAATTTAGAAGTTATTAATGATAATTATTAAATATTTTGTCATTGTAAAAATGATTTTAGGAAAATTATAAATTAATTTCATATCACAAACGGTAGAAAAAATGTAAAAAAAAAAATAGTTGAAAAATCAAATATAATCTTGAAAAAAAGGATATTTTTCAAAATATAATTAAATAATATATTATAATGAGAAGATAACCTTAGAAGATAATTAACCAATATAATCTTAGAAGATAATTAGGCAATATAATCTTAGAAGATAAAAAATATAATCAAATAAAAAATTTAGAAGATAATTAATATTTTGTTATCTATTAATAATTAATATATATTTTTGGTATCTAATGTTAGTAAATTTAACTTAAAATTTTATAAGTAATATTAAACAATATATTATTTTATATAATATTAATTTTACCAGTATTCGGATATTATCCAGTGGGTCGGGTTCGGATAAAAAATTTAAAATCCATAATCCAACCAAAATTTGGCGGTTTTTTTAAAATCCATAACCCAACCCAAATTCTACGGGTAGTAAATTTTCAAACTCACGATTCATCCTTAAAACATTTTGAAAAACAATTCCATAGGTTTCAGATACCTGCAGGATCTGAAAAAAATTTAAAAAAAATTATCATCACTAATGCTACCTAAAAAAAATATCGTTGAGTTTAAGGCTGTAAAAGGTGTAAGTGGAGTTCCCTTAACATCGAATACTAATTCATGGATCAGTCAAAATGAAAATGGTGGGTTTTATATTCAACTAGAGATTAGTTTAGACATAAATACGAGACATTATTTCTTCCACTTGCCTTCCCCTAAATAGTAAAGTGTTTCTTTTAATACTAATAATATTCCGAGCAAAGATTAGGCAAGCTATATATAATTTTCGCGGCACTATCTAATCCTTAAAATGATTAGATTTAATGATTTTACAAACTGACATAATCTAAAGTATTGAGCGTCATTCTAATTCTAAGTTAGACTCTGATCTTCTCGATCCTTAATTAATTTCAAATGGAAAGGAAGTTTTCGTTTCATTCATTTTTTTTAAGTCATTTATTTAAGTCACGAATCTTTTTTGAAATAAAAATCTAAAAAAACATTTCATTCATTTTTCTAAGTCACGAATCCTTTTTGAAGTAAAAATCTAAAAGAAATTGGATTAAACTGGATAATAGCAATACAAAATTCTTCCACAAAAGTATTAAAGTTCGGTTTTTCAGCAATAAAATTATCTCAATCGCTAATGATCGAGGATACACTGTTTGTCAATTTTTTCGAAAATTCCCTGGATACCAAGCATTCAGCTAACTTCCCTGGTTTTGATAGTGACAATCTTCAAATCTGCTATTCACAGTATTGATATTGACAATCTTCTGGCCCAACTGTGACAATCTTCTGGCCCTACTATTTTCCCTCTCTGCAACTCTGATCCGTAGCCCAACTATTTTCCCTTTCTGCAACCGAACTATTTCCCTCTCTGCAACTCTGATCCGTAATCTATATCTCACCTTCTCTTTGAATGTAGCCCAACTATTTTCCCTCTCTTACCTTGGGCGCAAAAATCAAGAATTTTTTGTTACATCTCACCTTCTCTTTGAATGTAGCCCAACTATTTTCCCTCTCGGATCTTGGCGCGAAATTCAAGAATTTTTGGATCCGCTTCTGCTTTGACCTCTTTAGTGATTTATGATATCACTTTCGCTTATCTTTAGTGTCATATCTCTATTTTATGGCGTAATGGCATTGATTTTTCTAGTAGTTTTTGTTTTTTTTTGTTTTTTTTTTCGGAAGGAACCCGCAGCCGCTACTCAGAGTGCAATGAGTGTGCACAGGGTAAACCCTCAGTCTGACGCGATAGCCTGCAAACCAACTTCAGAAGGTAAACCACACAAGGTGACAGGCTCAGACGAGAAAGCGTATGTAGAGGGACTCGAACTCATGACCTTTTGGTTATAAGAATGCCATACTCAACCAACTCGGCTACCCGTTGAGGGCTAGTAGTTTTTGTTTTGACACTGACTTCTCTTGATTTTTCTAGTAGTTTTTGCACGAGGTATACCCCAGATTTATAGGTTACGCACAAAAAATTAGCCCTAAGATAAACATGGAATCAAAATAAGAAAGAGTAAAAAAGAAAACGCTTTTCAATTAATTAAGTTTTATTACACACAAAAAAATTAGCCTCGAAATAAACATAGAATCAAAATAAAAAAGGGCATCATACTTCTTATTATTCGTAAAAAAAAAGAAGGCTTTCCTTTAACTTTATTAAAACATTAAAAAAAAAAAAACTTTACTCCACTATATACAAAAACCAAAGGGAATCATATACTCTATTTCTATTTCTTGTTCCATGGAAAACACTTCCTGCCATTACTTAATCTGCAGGGACCATCTTTAGTGATTTCCCAAACACAATCAGAAGGACAGACTGTATCTCTGTTAGCATCATAAATATCAAACCAATGCTCCTGTCCTTGAACCTTGAAATGACAGAAAAATAGAGCTGCCCCGAATATAACATCACAAAACTTAAATTCCCATTCTTTTTGGTAAGGGACAAATTGATATCCAAGATCATGTTTTTTCGACTTGCAATGTAGTTCCAAATTTTCTCCAGGACCTATATTGCTCTTTACAAAGACAACCAGTAAAGCAAACAAAAAATAATTCACAAAAGAACTCATGTTTGTCAGAATGAAGTTATGTGTGTATTTGATTTCTTGAAACCTATGTTTATATAGAGCAAATGTATGTGTTCACCAGTTACAGCATTAAGATCAAATAAAATAAGAAGTTTTGATTATACAATAAATATGATTTATTACTAAAACCATGCTTTTAGTTTTCTAGATTTTATTTATACATTGATTTATCATTTTATTGTCATCAAAAGATTGACTATTTTAGATTGTTATGATTTCCGATTGATTTAAAATCATATGAGATTCAATTTTCTTAAGAACTCATCTTTATTTTTTACATTTCTGTAACTATTATACGTAATTTTACAGGTAGAATACAACTATTTTTTTTTACACTTATTTCGCAATCAAAGTCAAATTTAAGCAAATATCTTTTTCTTACTGACATAATTAATTTGAAAGTAATTCTATAACTGGAATACAATTTATTTTTCGCAACAAAAGTCATATTTACACAACTATTTTATTCTTATTTACGCAACTTATTTGAAATTTATTTCGTAGCTGGAACACAAATATTTTTTCATAATCAAATTACAGGTAATTTTATACCTCGAACACAATTCATTTTTAATAACCAAATAACTCGTGATTTTGCAACTGGAACAAAGTTGTTTTTCCAAACTTATTTTGCAACCCAATTACACGTAATTAGGCAACTAAAAAAATTTAAATATTATTTCATGAATCTAGTTTTGAGTATCTTGAAAAACAAAACCAAAAGTATTTTCGGATATTTTTTTGAGTTATGGTTTGAAAGATTATGACAATTTGTTTACTTAAGTGAGTGTCGTGCTTCTAATATCTCGAGATAACAAGAGGTTGAGTGAAGGAGTATTTGGGACAACTATCATCGTCAACATGAGCCCCTTGACTTTCGGTCTTCATGGAGATGTAATAAGTATCGGAGGTGGAGCTGGTGTTGAGATGAAGTTTGAACATAAAGGTGGAGATGTGGATGTCGCTCCATAAGCTGTTTTCAAGCTAAGTTCGGGTTTGGCATTTACAAATGAAGTTAAACCATTGTTGGGTTTAGGTTTTGACTAGAAACGCTTTAGATGAACAAACCGTTGAGCCACTGTCAAGTTTTGCTTGGTCTGATCTTGGGATACGAGGTCGGGAGACTAGGCTATTGGGGAGGATTGTCTCGATAAAGTTAACGGATTGTATGAGAACTCATCACTTCAGACGTGCAGGCGGAAAGTTTGTCTCAGATGAGTAGTTAGAGTATCGGGGTGATGAATACTAGAATTACTCTAAGCTTAGATGAAGAATTGTTAAGTATGGGGTGGAAGTAACTCGAAGCATAATCTTTTTTTTAAATCGGTCCCCTTTATTAATTAGATTTCTATATTAATTAGATCTTCTATATTAATTATATATTTTATATTGGGTTTGGCTAACGGGTGCCCATGGGCACCGGTTAGCGAGTATTAAATAACCCACCTTTTGGTTAATTTAAGGTACTTTTATTAGAGGAATTAATGACTCACACTTATATTTTTTAT
Source organism: Limnanthes douglasii subsp. nivea (assembly GCA_036936605.1). NCBI lineage: Eukaryota > Viridiplantae > Streptophyta > Magnoliopsida > Brassicales > Limnanthaceae > Limnanthes > Limnanthes douglasii. The sequence goes on along the minus strand of JAUPFV010000002.1, from coordinate 71,234,132 downwards.
ATAGACACAAATACCCTTTGTAGTAAATATAACTAATAAAATATGTTATCGACAGAAGTAATATTAAAATTTTAAAGTTATTTAAACTGCAAAGGTAAAAGTAATTTAAAAACTACCATTTTTAAAAAGACTATATATATAAACGATTTAAAATTAGTATACTCAATTTAAAAAAAATTGTTTTATATATCTCTTTTAAAATATAAACTTTTTAAATTATACTGTACATTTTTATATTAGAATTTAATTTTTATCGACTTATAATTTATAAAAAAGACTTTTTTTATTAAAATAACAATAAATCTTATTATATATTTTTTGAAAGATATTTTAAAAAATTTAAATATAACAAAATCGAATTAAATATTTAAAAGATACTGTAAACTATATATGGAAATAATATCAATTTGTTATTTAAAATATATTTTTGAAAAAATTGAGGAAAATAAAATCAAATTTGTGTCATAAAAAATATTTTTAAACATATTTAGAAATCTTATATATTATTTTAAAAAAATATAGAATAAAATTAAAGTTAATATTATAAAAATATTTTAAAATATACGTGAAAATTTAATCAAATTTGTCATATAAATTTTTTAAAAGATAAATAGAAATAAAATCAAATTTGTTATATAACATTTTTATAATCAAATCAATTTTTTTTTATTTAAAACAATAATTCTAAAATTACTTATATTTTTAATTTGGAAACCATAATTTTTAAAATAACTGTTATTTTTGAATTTGATAGATGATTGTGCAGTATCCTCGCATCAATTATATTTTAGTTTTTATTAATCTAAAGGAGGGTAGTTACGTCTACAAAAAAAATATAAATCCTGGCTATTATTCCCTGTATTGAAACTAACAAAAAGTGGGTTATTTAATGCTTGCTAACCGGTGTCATGGGCACCCTTTTATATTAACTATATCTTATGTATTAATTATATTTCTATATTAATGAGATGTTTTATATCAATTAGATTTTTATATTAATTTGGTCTTCTATATTAGTTGGATTTCCTATTAATTGGATCTTCTATATTAATTAGATTCTTTAATTAATGGATTAAGATTTATTACAACATCCTATAAATAGAAGAATATATTGTTTTACAATGTGTGTGTGGCGGGATGTGAGCTGTATATTTCGTTAGAGAGAAAAACTAGCTCTAGATCTTTTGAGTGATAAGTGAGGTGAAAGATAAACACTTAAGAGAGAGTTGTGTGAATCACAGCATCTTTTGTTGTAAAGAGTTGTGTGAATCACAGCATCTTTTGTTGTAAAGAGTGATTAAGTCCTTTGCGTTTGAGAGTCTTTTTGTAAACTACTTATTTATAAAAGGAGTGTATGTTGCCCGTGGATATAGGATTTCTTCAAGATTTAAACCACGTTGAATCTTTTATTGTGCGATTGATTTATTTTTACATTTTTTCTCGTTAACGTTTTTTTAAAATAAGATAAGAGCCAAAGCTCGTATTATCTCTAACATCCTCTAGGTTGGGCTTTCGCCAATTGTTGGTCAGTCTTTTGGCTAACTGGCTAGGATTCGATAAAAAAGGATTGACTGAATAAATATATAATACGGTTGAGCACAACTCTCTCCTCTCTGATTTGGTTAACTAGGAGCTTGTTCATTTCGTACGACTCGAATCGTCGTCTACATCTCTGGTTAGGTGTATCGTCTCAGCAACCTTTCCTACTTATTATTGAGATTTAGAATTATTTTTATAGAGATTGAGCATATGCTTCGCCACTCGAACGAGTTTAGGTAAGATTTTGTTTGTATATAAGTGGTTTCTCTAATAGATTATTTTCCATGCTTATTCATTTATTACAATAAGAAACTGTTAAATAATAATTAGTACTAATGTTTTATCAAACAATATTTACATTTTTATCAAATATATGTGTGGTAATATATATATATATATATATATATATATATATATATATATATATATATATATATACTTTTATTGATGAAAAGTCAATTCTTGAACTTAAACAAATGCGCCAAAGCTAAGCGCTAAAACAAACTGAAGATAATTGTAGAATTGAAAAGTCTTAGAGACTAAAACATTTTTTATCTTGCTTCCTTCCTCTGAATCATTTCTGATTCTATTCAGTAATTCTTCCTCAATTTTAATAAATAAGAAACAAATCATCAAAAAATTTAAACATAAAACGATTTCTTACTTAGCAAGCTTTGATAAGAGCAACCATTATATAAACATAATTAACCAGACAATGGCTATTTGTGTTTGGTAAAATGCTTCAAAGAGATCTACCAATGAGACCCATAATCTACCATGACTAAAATAAGAACCAACTACCATCTTGAACAAGAACAGAGCAGCAACCTCAAACAGAACATCTCAGTTATTATTCCATCAATCTTTTCTACTATTGTAATTTTGAAATCTGAGAGCTAAGAATGCTAGTCATGAGAAATTCCAGCTAACTAAAGAGAAAATAAAAGCTTTAAGAGCTTTTGTTAGTAACTGACAATAGAGACATATTCTAGGAATTATTAGTTATTGTTATGTAGCCAAGGCCCATGATTTCTAAGAGAACAATGGCACTTAACCGGCTAGGAGCTTGAAGATGAGTAAACTCAAGCTCCATCTTACATTTTAGAGTCCATTTGGAAACACAAACGGTTTCTTTATTTTGGTCTCTGAAAATGTGGGTGATGTTCATTGAATAAGTGGTATTTACTCGTGGATGTAGGATTTCTTCATTTTAGAAGGTAGCTAAAGTACATAGGTATTTACCATTAGCCAACAAATTTACTAAAATTAAAGAATCATATTCAATATCGATGTTTAAATATCTTTTGTTTTTACAGATAAAAAGCCCATCGAGCAAAGCTTTTGATTCACCCATAATGGGAGAACGTTTACCGTAAGGATTTCTGGATCCATGAATAATTTCACTCAGGTTATTACAAATGATAACAGCTCCAGTTGAGTTTCCATGTATGAGGCTTGATCCATCAGTATTCAGCTTAAGTCTACTGGAGATTGGACATACCATAGTAGGCTTCTTTTTCCAGTTGATGTAGGGTAAGCACCCAATTTCTATAGTTGCATTAATATAATTACTCGAATGTTTATATTTAAAAGATTCTAGTTGAACTTAGCTCTATTTCTATTTTTCCAAATAACCTAGTAGATTATGGTAGGAATAACACTTCTAGCATGAAACTTCTTATATAATGACCAGAACTAGTTCCTGATCTAGGGGCAACAATCATAAATCTATCAATTTTGACATTGAGCAAATCAGAAAAGTAAATCCACATGTGCTAAGCATAACTGCAAGAAATGAACAAGTGATTATTGTGTTCATAGTAGTTACAAAATTGGCATTTTGATGCTAAATTGAAATATCTATTTTGCAAGATAGAGTTTATAGGTATATAGTTCTTAATAATTTTCCATAAAAGAAAAGAACACTTCATGGGAGTTATAGAGTTCTAAACTTTGTTGAACATGTTGGACTGATTGTGATGTTGCCTAATATTGTTCCAAGTCTCTTTGATGCTGAATTTGTAGTCAGTAGATAACTTCTATATCATGAAGTCTTCTTTGTTGCTGTTGATGCTTGTATTCTTGATAAGGTTAATTCTATTTAAGGATAAGAAGCCCTTAAATATGTTGATATCCCAAGAATTGTTCAATCATAATGTATTGACCTTTGTAGTTTGAAACCATCTGATATCTTATTTATCATCTAGGATTATTAAGGGAGAGTCATCATGCCAATTGTCCAGCCAGAAATCCATATCTTCATGGCCAAGCTTCCATCTAATATTTGGTTCAGTAGTAGCCTTGATACTAGCTAATCTTTTCCAAGTTAAGGAACGAGTGTTGTTGTAATGAGCTTTAAGATTATGAGAATCTTGCAATAGACGTTGTCTATTATTTTAGCCCAATAGATTTTGTTTTCCATGAAAATAAACCATAGTTTACAAGAGAAAGTGTCCTGATATTTAGATCACATTTTTGGTAAAAGGCTTACACAGAAAATACCACTTAGACCAATGTTGTGTTCATTAGCTGTAAATCTCGAGAGAAAATTGTTGAAGTTATTATCTAGCCTATTGATAATGTTGTTAGGGATGTAGAAACTTTGCATCCAATATAAAGGGATAGTGATCAGATTAAAGGTAATGAGAGTTAGCCTACCACCGTATGATAGATTTTTTTTTCTATTCTAGAATTTTGCTGTCGATTTTGTCTAAGATCTGTAGTTGCTAGACTTGTTGTTGTTGCTTAAAGTGATTCCAAGGTAGCCATTTTGAAGATGATAAGCACTAATCATGTTTGGCCAATGAGAGTAGATAGCCAACTTTGATGAAATCTATTAGACACAATAATTTTGGTCTTATCTTTGTTGATGGATTGACTTGAAACTTCTTGGTCGTTTTGCAAAAACCTACATAAAATGCCAATAGTAGATTGAATAATGTTTGTAAAGATGAGAATATCAACAACGAATTCTAGACAAGGGATAAGGAAATCAGTCCTGAAAGCAATTTGTATAGATTTATTAGAATTGAATGAACTCGATAATCCCCTAATAAGCACTTGTTCACCAATGATGAATAGGCTAGGATGGTGAGGATAAAAGTAGCCTGAGGGTAGGCTGGTAATTTTAAGTGGAGTTTTAAGGCGGCGTAAGGGTGTTTCACGGTGGTGTGGTGGTGTTTAAAGGTGTTTCAAGATGTTTCAGGGTGTTTCAAAGTGTTTCAAGGGTGGAGAGAGAATTAAGCAGCCTGGCAGCAGTTAATTTTTCTTACCCATAGTTAATGCTGGTGGTTGGGTATTTATAGTGTAAGATTTGGGCCCTTATGGGCTTTCAGGTCAAGTTTAATGGACCCGGGTCATGTTTAAAGACCCACAAGTTTTAAGTAGGTGAACAGATAGCTTAGTCAGATAGTGTTTAGGTATTTTCATACTTTAGTCATAATTCGAACTGCCTTATGTTCGCAGTGTTCAAAGTGTTCAAAATCATCTGTCCGGTTCAACCAGTGATGTTCGAATTGTAGTCATGGAGTCTGTCCGGTTTTACGGGGTGATTTACTTTGGACTACCCTTCCGGGGAGCTCTTCGAATTCGGACTCATCAGGAGCCCCTTTTTTAGGTATTTGAACAAGTGTCCTTGTTAAAGAACTGAAAAACAGTCCGATTTGAGAAGTGGTTTTCCAATTCGAAGAGAGTTGAGACAGGCCCGGACAGCCCAACTGTTACGAATTCCAAACGGTTTTTTGTCAGAAGTAGTGGGACACGTGTCACCCTCTGGTTGGTCACCCCAGCCGTTTTTCTACCTCGAAAATTACACCACTTTATTAAATAGATAACTTCTTTAAATGGTTTTGATGACGTCAGCGCCGTCTTTTAATCATTGCCCAACTTTTCGGATTCTCCTAGGAATCAAAACCCCTTTTTTACATTTACTATAAATACTATTTGTCTTTCACAGTTTCACTTTCACTTTTACTCTGCTACTTCACTCAAAACTTCATCTCTCTAAATCTTCAAATTCTCCTTAATCGTTTTATGTTCACAGCAAGAACAGCTTTAATCAAGGGTGGCTGGCTCAATCTTTCAGAACTAGAGAGAGCTCAAAGGGTTGAAAAAGAGAAGAGGATTGCAGCAGGGCTTCCAGCATCGCCAGTTGAGAGACCAGCCACCTCAATCGAAGAATCTGATAGGGGTTCGTCTTCTTCAAAAGGTACAAAACCTAGAAAACTCTTCCAATCAACACTCTCCCCCATAGTTTCTGGCTCATCAGTCCAAGAGTCAATTCCCACCGTCGAACCGGAGGTTGTTGTTACAAGTGTTAGGAAGAAAACTACCTTTATAGCTATGGGGTCCGACTCTGATCATTCCCTAGAGAAACTGATCATGAAAAGACCAAGTCGACTGGTTAAGGGACTCTCCTCGAAAAACACCAGTGAATCTGGGTCCGGAACAACTGTTAGGACCCTCCAGGAGAGGCCGGTCGGTCCGGAGGCCAGCAGTCCACTACCTCCAAAGGAAACCTCGACCTCAGAGACTCAAGCTGAGGTGAAAATTCAAAAACATACAACGAGTCGCCAGTCCGGAGGATCAGCTGTACCAAGCTTCATCCCTCCCCGGGCTGTTTCTGCAGAAGCTCCCCCAACAGTTATGGAGGAGAGGATGGAAGACTCCATTGAGGAGGCTAGGTTTGAGTCCGAGTCGTCCGGACAAGCTGATACTGCCATAGTCGTTGCCAAGAAAGGCAAAGAGGACTTGTTCTTGAGCCGTCCGGATCTGCCGGAGTGCCTTGAAGAGAAAGTTGGGCCCTGCTTTCACAAGGTAGAGTTTAAGTATCTCTTATCTTTGTTAAAAACCAAGTATGCATTTATTCACACTAGAGATTTGGGACGGCTTCGCACTAAGTGGGGGATCCCTGAAAACGTGAAGATCCGAATTCCCATCGATCCAGAGACCCCGATGGATTGTAAGAGGAATGAGATTGTATTTTTTACAGAACTGTTCAATTGGGGACTCAGGTTCCCATTGGATCCGGAGATAGTGCGCTATTTCCATTTAGTGAAGTTATGTCCATCGCAGCTGAGCCCCAACGGATGGTACACCTTGATGTCATGCATTATGGCGTCCAGGCTGTCCGGAATCCCTCTTCCCATGGAAGAGTTTGCTGCTGTAGCAAATCTATGCAAACATCACCAGTTCCCCTTTTATCACTTCAATATGGGGAACAATCTGAAAGCTGTCGATGATCTCCTGGAATCGGAGAATAAATGGAGGAGCCAGTTCTTGTTTATAAGTGGCTCATGGGAGAATGGGAAGAAGATTAAGATTGGGGAGAATCCTAGCCTTCTTCGAAGTAGATGGAGAAGTGATCGTAAGTTCTTTCTTTAAGTTTCTATTCGAACCTTCCCTTCTTTAAGCTTTCACTAACTTAATTATTCTTTTGTTTTGCCAGAACTGCCGAAAGAGTTCGGAGACTATGCGAAAGCCGGACAGGATACCTGTGGAAAGATAAACGCATGGGCCGCAGAGAACTGGGAGAACCGGTTTCACAAGGCTTTCACTCCGGGAAACTTAGCCAGATCTCACCTGTGGAACACTACAGGTCGGAGGGATTTAACATGGGAGGAGTTCTCCACCCCTCCTGATGATGACATAGTGCTAAGAAGATCTCACGAGCTAGATGGAACTCTTTTCCTCCCTCTTCGGGCCAAAGCCCCAAGTAAGATGAAGGGCCAGAAGAAGAAAGGGAGGAAAACAACAGGAGATTCAGAGAAAAAGGCCCTAACTGACACAGAGGTGCCAATTCCAGCTCAAGTTGATGCAAGCCTTCTACAGGTGGTAGAAGTGGAAAGTAAGAAACACGGAGAGACTCCCTCAAAACCTACGAGGGTCTCCAAACGAACCCGTAAGTGAGTAAGTGAGAGTGCTGAGAGAGAAGTGAAAAAGAAGAAAACTTCTCAAGAAGAAGAATTTGCTCTCCGGGACCCGGAGCCCACTTTTCCAGTTGATCCTACATTAGCCGAAGAGATCCCAGAAAACCTTAACGAAGGGATTCCCGGGGAGCTTCACACTGATGATATTGAACAGGGAGAGATCAACATGGACGAAGTGGACGTCACCGGCCTGGGTCCTCTAGGTGATTACTTTCTTGGTCTGTCAAGAGATGAGTTTGCTGGGCCATACGTTCCTCCAAGTAGTTCCAACACAGTGAACTTTAATGGCAAGACTTTCTTGGTTTCCAGCGAAAGGGACATTATTGCTCACTCCCTCCTTAGCAACGTACAACCTGTGCTCACCTTGGAAAGGCAAGTCCGGAGTCAGGCAGAAACCATTAAGGAGCTTAAGTCTGAGAAGGAGAAACTGTCCGATAACCTCCGGGGTGCCACTACCCAGGTTGACTTGCTTAAGGAGTCAAACGAACAGCTGAAGAGGAGTAAAGATGAAAGCAACACAAAAGTTGCTTCTTTGGAGCAAACCCTAAAAGATCTCCGGGCTAAGCTGTCCGAGTTGGAGAAAGACTTGAAAGCCTCAAAAGATGAGACTGCAGCAAAAGAAAAGATTGTCACCAATCTGACTACTGACAAACTTACTTTGGAGAATGCAGTGACTCAGGCTGTTGGTGAGAAAGCTGCCCTGGTGAAGGATCAAGAGGCCATGATCAAGGCCAAAATCAATGCTTATGCCAAGGAGATGCTACGGAGTGAGGAATTATTGATTGAGAAGGTGAAATCTGACATGGTCCTCCTATTTCACGAGAAGTTCCCGAAGAGGAGACTTGGGAACTTATGGCGTTATGTGGATGATGATGATCTCCCATACTGGACCATGGCTGATGACGAGGGGTACTCTGATGAGCCTTCATCTGGTGATGAAGAGGAAACTGGAGAGAGCCCTGGGGAGGAAGAGATCGACCCTAAAGGCAAGAAAAAAGTCGAAGAGAAGAGTGATATTAAAGACAAGAACACACATGTGGGTGAGCCGTCTTCGAAGGCTCTTCCTTAGTTTATAACTTGTTTTGTTTAATTTTTGTTTGAACCAAAGTCCTTGGAAGGCCAAGGCACCTTTTTTGTGATGCTGTCCGTTTTATCCGGACAGAGTTTTGTATTATGTTTAAACTTGTTCAAAAAGTCCTTGGAAGGCCAAGGCAACTTTAAGTTTACTGAATGAATGTTTTATCTTGCACAACCTTTCTCTTATTCCACGGTTTGCCTAAATACTTCGTATTGTGAGAGTGTTTAATTTCTCTGGCTAGAATTTAAATAGCCCTTAGATCTTTCAGTCCGGGTAGTATGGCAATCAATCAGAATTTTGTAAAAACTTAGAAAATTGTTTAAGAAAGCTCCAAGTTTTATTGAAAGCTCTTCGTGGCGCCGAAGAGAGGAAGTGGTATGCCCCCAAATATTTACATGGATATTTAAACAAGTAAATATTTACATAGATTTTATTCTAGGTACATTCGAAGGTGTTCAATATTCCAAGGGTGAGTTAAAACCCTGCCATCTTTGTCTTCCAGCCAGTATGTGCCAGGCTTGATTCTTTCAACCACAGTATACGGACCCTCCCAAGTTGGGGCCAGCTTTCCGAAGAGTTTTTCCTTGGTATGTAAGAAAACTTTCCTCAATACTTTATCTCCTGGTTGAAAGTCTCTTCTTTTAACCTTGGAAGCAAACCTGCTTCTCATCAAGCCCTGATAGTGTGTCATTCTAAGATGAGCTTTTACTCGCCTTTCTTCAATCAAATCAAGCTGATTTCTGATTGCTATTTCATTAGCCTGTCCGGAGAAGTTATGAACACGAAAAGAGGGGAGTGTCTTCTCTATGGGAGCTACTGCATCCATCCCATAGACCAAGGCAAAAGGTGATTCTTGTGTGGCAGCCCCAGGCGTTGTCCGGTATGCCCACAAGACTTCTTGTAAATAACTAGGCCACTTCCCAGCAGCCCCTTCCAGATTTTTCTTTAAGCCGGACAGTATTGTTCTATTAGCCACCTCAACTTGCCCATTGGCTTGTGGGTGGAATGGTGAAGAAAAGCAGTGCTGAATACCCCTTGAGGCACAGAAGCTCTCCATTTCTCTGTTGTCAAACTGTGGCCCATTATCTGTTGTTATTCTTTGAGGGACACCAAATCTGCAACATATGTTGGATAGAATGAATTTTATAACAGCCTTTGATGTTGTTCCCGCCAAGGGGGCTGCTTCTATCCACTTCGAAAAGTAGTCAATGGCTACGATTATGGTTTTACGCCCTCCGGACGCCATAGGGAGAGGCCCAACTAAGTCTAATCCCCATCGAGCAAAAGGGATAGGCTCAGAAATTGATTCCATAGGAATGGCTGGTACATGAATTTCATTGCTGTACCTTTGGCATGGGTCACACCTTCTTACCAGTTCCTTGGCATCTTTCATTATTGAAGGCCAATAATATCCGGAGAGAAGCACTCTTCTTGTTAACGCTCTAAATCCACAATGGGCTGATCCCTCACCATCATGTAATTCAGAGAGAACCATTTGTGACTCATGATCTCCTAAACAGCGTAGGAGAGGTTTACTATAGGATTTCTTGTACAAGATCTCTCTAATTATGATGAAACCACGAGCCTTGTGCTTTAACGTTCTGGCTTGTGATTTTTCCAAAGGCACAATACCATCAGACAGATATTGTATAAGTGGAGACCTCCAATCTTGAGGTTTATTTACTTGTATTTCAAAAACTTCCTCTTTCTCCCCTTCATCAAGTTGAATAGAAGGACTTTCAAGCACATGGATCCATGGATAGGACTCCGTATATGCTATCGTTGCTAACGAGTCTGCCAGTTCATTCTCAGCCCGGGGAATATGCTCATAGGCAACAGCTTTAAATTTCATTGCCTCATTTTTCAAGAGAAGTAAATATTTGACTAACTGTTCTTTTCTAGCTTCTGATAGACCCAAGGCATGGTGGATAAGCAATTGGGAGTCACTTAGCAGCTTGACCCGTTTTGCCCCACAGATGTAAGCCAATTTTAATCCAGCTATAGCTGCTTCGTATTCGGACTCGTTATTGGACGCCCTAAAAGCAAAACAAATAGCTTGAAACATGTTGTCCCCATAAGGAGAGGTTAGACATATTCCTGCCCCAGATCCTATGGCACTGGATCCCCCATCTGTTCGGACAATCCACACTTTTTTGTCTTTTGAATCAGCAAGTTGTTCTGAGTCCCTATCAGAGTGGAATTCGACCAGAAAATCAGCCACAGCCTGAGCTTTTACTGCTGTTCGAGGAGCAAAGTCTATGTCGAAGTCCCCCAACTCTACTGACCACTTTGTCATTCTGCTCGAAATATCCGCTTTCTGAAGGACATTTTTTAAAGGGAAAGATGTCCGGACTATGATAGGATGAGCCTGAAAATAAGGCCTCATCTTTCTTGCAGCTATCACCAAGGCCAACGCTAATTTTTCAAGTTTTAAGTAGCGCCGTTCAGCATCAATCAGACTTTTGCTGATGTAGTATACTGGGTGAGGATACCCATCAACCTCTCTAACTAACACAGCACTGATGGCACAACTTGAAACAGCCAGATACACAAATAGAGTCTCCCCATTGATTGGTTTGAATAAGGTCTTCGGAGAGGACAGATGCTTCTTAATTTTATTGAACGCCTCATCACACTGTGGTGTCCACTCAAACCCCTTCGCACCTTTCAAAGTTTGAAAGAAAGGAGCACATCTGTCCGAAGACCTAGAGATAAACCTGTTCAAAGCTGCTAACCTCCCCGTTAACCGCTGCACTTCTTTAACATTTCGAGGAGGCTCCATTTGAAACAAAGCATTGAGCTGGTCCGGGTCGGGCTGAATTCCATGCTCACTTATAATGTACCCTAAGAACTTCCCGGACTGCACTCCAAACACACATTTTTCAGGATTTAGCTTTAAATTCACCTTGGCCAGGTTGACAAAAGTCTCCTGGAGGTCGGACAAGTGTAGCTGCTCATCCACACTTTTCACCATCATATCGTCAATGTAAACCTCCATATTTCTTCCAATTTGATCAGCAAAGGTTTTATTGACTAGCCTTTGATAAGTAGCCCCAGCATTCTTCAAACCAAAAGGCATCACCTTGTAGCAGTGTAATCCTCTATCAGTAACAAAAGTGGTATGCTCTTGATCTCTTGGATCCACCTGGATCTGATTATATCCGGAGAAAGCATCCATGAAGGAGAGTAGCTTGTTCCCAGAAGTAGAATCTACCAGCTGATCTATCCGGGGGACCGGATACAAGTCTTTTGGGCAAGCTCGATTGAGATCCGTGACGTCTATGCACATTCGCCATTTACCGTTTTTCTTTTTTATCAAGACTGGATTGGCAGTCCACAAAGGATACTGAGCTTCTTTAATGTGCCCTATCTTTGTGAGTCTGTCAACCTCTTGTACAATGACATCAGCCTTTTCTTTTGAGAAAGCTCTCCTTTTTTGCACCACTGGTGCTACGTCTCTCCGGACAGATAAGTGATGAGAAATCACTTCTGACGGCACTCCAGTAACATCAGCATTGCACCAGGCAAAAACATGCTGATGGTCTTTTAAGAATTTTAACATTTCTTCTTTCAATACTTGTGGCATTTTGGACCCTATCTTGACAGATTTCCCTTCTTCTAAGCAGTGTGTCTCAACCTCCTCAACTGGGATCAACACTCCGGGGGTCTCCCTGGGGTCATCAATTTCACCCTCACCCCCAGAAAGGCCCTCAAACTGCTATTGGTCATTCATACGGACTGCCCCCAGCGTTCGTGGAGCCAAGGCAGTGGCATAGCATTCTCTTGCAACTTTTTGACTGCTCCGGACAACCCCAACCTGCCCCTGAACAGCATATTTTAGACACTGATGAACTGTTGAAGCCACTGCATGCATCCTAGAAAGCCAAGATCTCCCTAGAATAGCATTGTAACAAGTGGGACAGTCCACCACAATGAAAAGTATTCTGACCGTTTTCTTGAAAGGGCCTCTGCCCAACAATACTTCTTCTTCGAACTCACCAATTACATCAGCTGAACTGCCCGTGAAGCCTACAATCGATCGGTCTGACTTTTGAATCACAGCTGGATTTTTCATTTTCTTGTAAGTATCTAGGAAAAGGATATTGGCAGAGCTCCCAGTATCTACCAGGATTCGCCTTATCTCATTGCCCCCTATCGATGCTCCTATGACAACAGCATCTTCATGAGGGCCAGCAATGTCTCTCAAATCATCCCCATCAAAGACAATGAATGGAAATAGATTTGACGATTGATAAGAGGTCATGCCCCCTTCTAGTTGGGTTGCCAAATTATGAACATGCCTTTTTCTTGATGAAGTGGTAGGAGCCGTTACGGTGTCCCCTCCGAAAATTGTCAAGGACTCAAAGAATTTAATGAGCCCGGAGACCGACCTGGAACGTTCCTCTATTGCACCCACTCTGTTCCTTGTTGGATCAGGATCCAAGTATTCTGATTCCACATCAAACCTTTCAACAATTACCATGGCCCCTTCTGGGGCTGCATTAACCGGACCAGCCCGGTGAGTGTTATCAGGCCTGTTGCCTCCTCTTCTTTTAACATACGCACCCAACTTCCCTCTTTCAATCAGGTTCTGAACCTCTTGCTTCAAGGCTATACAATCATCAGTAGTATGGCCAATATCATTGTGATATTGACAAAAAGAACTGTTTCGATGTTCTCTGGGAGACTGCAAGGTTGCCGGTCTCCGGTAGTGTACTTCATCTTTAGTTTTCTCGAAAATGGTTGCCACACTCTCTTTGAGCTCTGCAAACCACTCCGGTTGGACCCACGGCCCCCTTTTGTTTCTAGACTGTTGACTTTGTGCAGGAGCAGCTGGTTGAGACTGAGCTTTTCCTCTTCCATGCCCCTGTCCGGTTTCTCTAGCTTTGTTGCCGGACTGGTTCGGATTGGGAGTTGGTGTTACCGGGGTGGATCTCACCTGCCTGTGCACCCTGGTCTTTTTTGTTTCATCAACATTTATTTGCTTGCCGACTTGATTTAGCAATCCACCCCAGGTCATGGCTTTCTTCCTTGTTACTGAATCGGCCAGGTTGCCCGGGTTCAAACCCTGTCTCAGGGATGCTATTGCCACTTGTTCAAAACAATCAGCCAGCCCGTTCTTTGTATTCACAAAACGACTTATGTATTCTTTCAATGATTCATTTGGCTCTTGGGCACAATGGATTATGGTATCTCCATTGCCCTTGAGCTCCTTACTTCCCACAAATTGCCTTCGAAAGGCCACCCAAAAGGTATCAAAGTCTCTGATACAACCCTGAGGAAGGCTGTTGTACCACTTCAGAGCACTCCCCGTGAAGGATTGGGAGAATGCCCTGCAGAGCAGTTTATCATCATCATCATCAAAATTCATCATGAAGTTCTTGAATTGCTCCAGATGATTGTCTGGATCAGTACTGCCATCATACTTCTCCATTTTTGTGCTATCAAACCTCTTGGGGAGGTTCCCGGACAGGATTTTAGAAGACAGTGGAGACTGCCTCCAATTCCTTCCACGACTGAACACGGTATCCTCATTAGGGGTTGCAAAGATACCTGGCTCATCATGGAAGGCAAATGGATCCACCAGCATCCGGTCTATATGTCTCCGGCTGTGAGATGATCCTTTCCCAATGTGTCTTTTCATCCTTCCATGGTGGTCTCTCTTTCTGGAATACTTTTTAACTTGCTTTTGTTTTTTCCTGGTTCGCCCTTCGTCACTGCTGGAGGACAAGGACTTTTCATTCCCCTCACTGTCCGAAGAGCTGTCCGAAGATTCTGAACTTGAGTCAGAACTCTCCACAGGCTTGGACCGGTGAGACTTTTTAGAGCTAGCATGTGTCTTTCTAGTGCTCACATGAGTCTTTGAAGCCTCATGCTCTTGAGGGTTACCAGAGCGATGAGCAACTGATGCTTTGGATTTCTCCTTTATGCCCATCTTGGCCTTTTCAGCCCTCAGAGCTTCTATTTCAACCCTCAACCTGTCACGCTCCTGGACTGTATATTCATCGTTCTCTTCCACCACTTCGAGCAAAGCTGGTGGAAGCTCTGGATTATCCGGATTCATTCGGACAGAATTCTTTTACTTGGTTTTGAATGTTTGATTCAGGCACCGTCGCCTCCCACTGTGGTCGCCAATTTGGTGAGGATAAAAGTAGCCTGAGGGTAGGCTGGTAATTTTAAGTGGAGTTTTAAGGCGGCGTAAGGGTGTTTCACGGTGGTGTGGTGGTGTTTAAAGGTGTTTCAAGATGTTTCAGGGTGTTTCAAAGTGTTTCAAGGGTGGAGAGAGAATTAAGCAGCCTGGCAGCAGTTAATTTTTCTTACCCATAGTTAATGCTGGTGGTTGGGTATTTATAGTGTAAGATTTGGGCCCTTATGGGCTTTCAGGTCAAGTTTAATGGACCCGGGTCATGTTTAAAGACCCACAAGTTTTAAGTAGGTGAACAGATAGCTTAGTCAGATAGTGTTTAGGTATTTTCATACTTTAGTTATAATTCGAACTGCCTTATGTTCGCAGTGTTCAAAGTGTTCAAAATCATCTGTCCGGTTCAACCAGTGCTGTTCGAATTGTAGTCATGGAGTCTGTCCGGTTTTACGGGGTGATTTACTTTGGACTACCCTTCCGGGGAGCTCTTCGAATTCGGACTCATCATAGGAGACAAGACATCTCCCTGTCTCATGCCTCTCTTGGTGTTGAAGTAGCCAATAACATTACGATTAATCAGCATTGATATATAAACATATCGGATTAGTTTGCCAACAAGATTGACAAAGTTACTAGAAAAGCCAAATGATAAAAGTACTTTAACAATGAAAGAGTGAGATATATTATCAAATACTTTGGATATGTCTAATTGAATCATTATGTTACTAGATTTAGACTTTCTATTAAAGTCATAGACCAGTTTTTTGATAATATAAATATTATCATACATTGATTAGTCTTTCACATAACTACCCTGCATTTTGTTGGCTTCATCTTTAATGTTAGTATAAGGCTGATTAGTAAGGATATCTTTAAAGTTAACTTCAACAGAATTCCCAATGCTTTGAAGTCCAGAAGCCAGTTCTCTCCATCTTTAATTCTTTTGATTGAGTTATTTCTTTTTTATAGAGACATATGCATGATAGGCTATAGTATTTATATATCCATCTTTCAACCAGTTACAATATCATGTTTGTGCCAAAACATATTCTTACATTCTCAATGCTTGAAGGAAAAAGGTATTAGCTCTAGCTAATTAAGACTTAGTTTCAGCATGTTAGTTAGAGTGAGCTTAATCTCCAATTTCTTGACTTCTTCTTATGTCACATGCACTTTATCAAAGACATTACCAAAGTAATTTTGGTTCCAATCCTTTGGACCATCTTTAAGTCTTCTTAGCTTATGTCAAAAGATGTAAAGGGGATAACCATCCATTCTTTGATTCCAATTGTTTTCTACAGAGGTAAGAGAATTTATCTAGGACTCACATGTTTAAAAACTTAAAGTTTTTTTGGTGTTTAAACTACTAGTAAAAATTATCACACATAAAGTAGTACGGTCAGAACAAATTCTGGCCATGTGAAGAGCATGAGAATCATTAAAAAAGCTGGACCAGGCAGAGTCACAGAGGGTTATTTCTTACCTCTTCCATTTGGAGTTGTTGGTCCAAGTGAATTTGGATCCAGCAAAACCAGCATCCTCCAAGCGGCAATCCCTGATAACTTCATTGAAGTCTTTTATATTGTTGTGAAAGTATGTTGAACACCTTAATTGCTCATCTGATATAGAAATAACATTGAAATCTCCAATGATTAGCCATTTATTTGAAGTAGTTAATATATTCCGGAGTTGATTCCAAAGCTCTCTCTTATTATGTCTCTAACATCTAACGTATACAATAGTTAGTAAAATGCTTTTATTTAGACCAGAATATAAAATTTCTAAATGTAAACATTGAGAATTATCAATAAGAGTGTTAATAGTAAAACCATATTTTGCTAAAGTGTTAGAAATGTAGTTCATGAAACCAATAATGGTAGAAATTATTTCCAAATTCTCAGTGCTGACTAAAGGCTCTTGAATAGCTAATAACTTGATATTGTCTTTGAATATGATAGATTTAAATCTTCTAATGGAAGAATTATTTTTTTATTCCTATTATATTCCAGCTAAACATCTTTATCATCATTAAGAAGAGATGAAGATGGTTTACTGGTCCTTGAGTATCTCAAGGATGTGATTATAAGACTGTTAGGTTTCTTCTTTCTTCTAACATCTTTAAATTTTCTGTTGAGAACTATATGGAACTCTTCATCAGTGTCTTTGGTTTAAGAGTGGGATAAATAGATAAGCTTCATATGTTGGTCTGGTTGGGAGTGACATTTCCTGAGTTCAAATTTCCATAATCTTGTGAAGTGGATAGGTTGTAGTCCTGGTATAAAGTTTATATTGATTCTGTTATTTCCTTTGCTTCTGGGGATTTGATGTCTTGATTCTGAGTATTCTTTTGAATGTTAATAGCAGAGTTATCTTTTAGTTGTTGGATCTTTCTTCTAGCAAGATATTTGTCTGAGAATATATGCTCTTAAGAATGTGTGTTGGTGATTTTCTCCTCAATTCTTTGATCTGGTTTGATTATTATAGATTTGACTTTTGGTTGATAAAATTTGTATTTTTGAGTTTTAATAGATTTAGAGATAATGTTGCTTTGATGGTCACTTTTATTGCTTTCAATCTCCACTTTAGACAATTCTCCTTTGCGCTGAGATTTGGTAGTTTCTTTCTTAAACATATCTTGATTGTGACCCAAGTGGAAACAACTGCTGAAATATTTTGGTAAGTATTTATAACTGATTAATAACCAACATCATTGGTTATCCCAAAATCTAACCTAGATATGACTTTGAATCTTTTTAGAAACATCCATTTCTATCCACGCATAACATGCGTTATGGTAGACTATGTTTTTATCTGGACTATAACCTTTAAAGGATCACCAATTGATGATCTTATGTCTTTAATTATGCTGCCATTGTAGAGGTACTCATGAATTCTCTCTATTCTTATCCATACAGGTGTAGAAGTCTTTTCATATTTTGGATTGAAATCAGCTTTCCATCTTAACAACCTCATTGATGCCTTTCCAATGGTCCATAGATTTCATACACCAGATTTTGCAGATATCTTCCTTTAGATCAAATTCGAAAAGAACATGCCTGGAGTCCTAAACAGATATGCTATATTCTCCTTTAAATTTCAAAGAAGCCAAGAATTGGTTAGGTCATTTCGTTTTGGGTAATCCTTGAGAAAATTTATCTATAAGGGTGTGTTTGGATACAATGGTAAGTTGATCTTTAACGCTTTGAGAGTAATGTAATGAGATGTGGTATGTTTTATCTATTATGTGGATAGGTTTGAATGCAGTTTGGATGTTTATCTTCTTGACACTATTCGCGTATGTTTTAGTTGTATTGTTTGTTGTTGCTTTGAGGTTTGCTTTATTGATTTTCAGAGAGTTGATTTTTGATTGAAGATCTGGTAAATCTTCATCGTCAAATACAGCATTGTCGAATATCTTCATAAAATGTAAGAGAAGAGAAAGATATGCAAGAGAACGTTCAACACAAACCGAGAGATAAAGAGTTGATGCAGCAATCATGTAAGAGAAAGTGAAGATAGAGAGGATAAAGAGAAGAAGATCTTTAATGATTCTTGGAGGTTTCTTGGAAATAAAGAAAGCTCATTTTATCCATTCATATAATTGTCACAATTTATTTATATATTGAAATATATATTTAATAAAATTAAATTACTATATATATATATATGATAAATATAATTTTTTTCAAGTTCATTTATATGGAAATCCCAAATCTATTATGGGTAATAACGTATAATACCGGCCCTCAAAGAGTAGTCGAGTTGGTTGAGTAAGGCATGCTTGTGACCAAAACTTATGAGTTCGAATCCCTCTACATATTCTGGTTTACTTTCTGACGTTTGTTTGTAGGCTATTGCATCAGACCGAAGATTTACCACATACGCACTCGTTGAATAACAACTACGAGTTCCTTCTAAAACAAATAATGTATAATACCATAAAATACAAACACTAATTAAAAAACTCAAATAATTATTACTATTTAAATATACGTCAATTGCTTTAGCAAGTAAAAATACAATTTATATGTTTATACACATCAAAATAAATTTACATTTAATATTTGTTGATGAACAGTATACTATATTCATAATCATCTTTTTCTTTGCTATCTGTTCTAAGAAAACACAACAGAATATGATGCATTGCTTTTTATGTCAATAAATTTTGAAGAGTTGTTTTGGTGCTACTAAATTCTTTTGTTTATTAGCTTTATAAGCGAGATCTTTTTTTAGCTGATCTAATTTTAGCTTAAGAAGTTGCAATATTTGTAAGTAAGTTTTTTTTATATGTTATAGTTGCAATATTTGTAAGTTTCTTAAACTGCGTTTGGTTTGCCGTGTTGTGTTTGGTTTGCTGCATTGCTGTTAAAGTTTATTCGTGGATCATTTTTATTTAAAAATATTTTATATATAATTACTGACGTGTGTCAATTAATTTTATGTAGTCCCTCAACAATTTAATCCATAATACACTGAATTAACTTTTAACCTTTTATTTTTATTTTTAACTTTTATCATTTATTTATTTTTAATCTAACTTAACCTTTATCTTTACATAATTACTATTTGATTTTATATTTCTCTAAATTATTAAATTATTTTTGGACTCTTGTAACGTTTTCTTGGAATTCAATCTCTTTAATTTGTTTTGAAATCATTTATTTCAGTCAATTTCTTCTTTAAATTATCGTAAAGGATATTCAGATGCTTCACAAATCTCTCGAAGTTTCTCTTTTTCCTCTAATTCAATCCCTTTCTCTTTTAACTCATCTACCTCCTCAACCCCCAAATCAAAATCAAACCTAATTTAATCTTTTTCACTATAAATCTGGGTAACCCTTCTTCTCTCATTTTCAACCTGAGTGGAAAGCTTTTTCATTTCACTTTTCAATAACACAATCACATCCTCTCTCCCGGTTTTTCTCTTACTAACCCATTAATCTCATCAACCATTTCCTTAATCGATAAAAGCCCAGAACAAATTCATTTCCGATTTCAAACCCATATTTTCATATGAGTCAACTTACCTAACAATTTGGTCTACTCTGATCCAGGCTGAGTCTACTCAATCTATAGTGTCTTCTTGGTTTGCACCAACGACTCAATCTGTTATTTTTTTCTCAATGGTCTCTTCGATAACGAAATTTTTGAGTGATTTTAAGTTTTTGAAATTATCAGACCGAGTCCTCTGGCTCTTTCTTGTTTTACACCTTTTGATTTGGCGGAAGATCCAAACGGCCGTGTGAAAATCATCAAATCGGACTGCTCAAAACGATGGACGTTATTCAAAAAGCGATATTGTTGGATGACAAAATCAAAGATTCTAAATGTTTAAGAGATAATAAGAACAAAAAAAACTAGTTTGAAACCGATGCCTAAAGAAATATAACTTCAAATCAATGGAAAAACAGTGTTTAACTGTGTTTTGAAAAGGACTATGGTATAACCGGGTTGGATTTTTTAAAAAATTAAATAGATCGACCCAGTTAACTGATGTTAAATATGTTATGTTGGTGAAAAGTAAAAATATATAATAGATAAGTAAAAGTAGAAAAATAAAGGTAAAAGGTAAAAATAAATAAATTAAACCGTAGGTATTTTAAGAGTTATTATTAATGAGTGACCGTATTTGTAATAGTTAGTCATATCTTTGAGTGACACATGTCATCACCACGTTAATTGGCATGCACCATTGATCATATGTGCAACATTTTAAAACAAAAATGATTCGTTTTGGTGACGAAAGAACCTTAGTTGCAAGAATGAAACAAGTGTCAAATACCGGTGACCAGTCAAGATTTTTAGCCTAAGTTTCTTATATATTATAGTTAACATCAAAGTAGTAGAAAGTAGACTATAATTGTTAAATTTTTCTGAACATCCTCAACATAGATGGTTGGCAATGAAGTCGTGGTCAGTCAAATCTCTGATGAATTAACAATGCAGATTGCTGCCATTCTGAGAAATGGTATCGGAACACAACAACAAACAACTAACCCCGAGAATTTATCCCTAAGGATTAAACTCGGTGGTGACAACTATGCCCTATCGGAAAACTTGATGAAGAAAGCAATTGGGGGAAGGGGGAGAGGTTCTCACATTACAGGGGAGCCGATACCTCCATCCAAAACTGACAAAACATATACAAGGTGGGAACAAGATGATCAATGTGTTTTCACATGGATTATACAGAATCTTGAATCCAACTTGGTGAATAATGTCTCGCAATATCCCACTACAAAAGCCCTCTGGGATGGGTTAGCCACCACATACAGTTCTGGTACAGATTCGTTACAGGTGTTTGACCTTCATAAGAGGGCTAATTCATTAAGGAAAGGGTCCGATACACTAGAAGACTTGTGGAACAAACTGCAGAACATTTGGATGTTTATAGATAGGCGAGATCTGAACCCTATAAAAGACCCAGAAGACATTCAGATCTACAATAAGAAGACTCAAGAACAAAGACTCTATCAATTGCTAATGGCGATTAATGACAAGCTGGAACCAGTCAAGAGAGATATCCTGAAAAAGGATCCTCTTCCTTCCGTGGAAACAACACTTCGTGGCCATGCTTAATATACTAAAATCAAGTTCTTCTAATAGTGACTCGATTGAAATTGGAATGGGTTTGGCTGCTAAAGATTCTACACAGAGGTTTAAATTCTGATCCAAAGAGAAAGAAGATAAATCCAAGTTGTATTGCACTCATTATGGGATGAAGAAACACACTAAAGAGACATGTTTCCAGCTGGTTAGCTATCCAGAATGGTGGGAACGGTCATAAGGAGAAAAATAACCAGTGTTTCAGATCTAATGTCAAACGGGCTTCGTCTATAAGTGGCGATGAAGATCCGACTAAAAATGAGCAAGGAAGTGGTTTCGGTTTTGGAAGAATGGCGGCGAACTCTTATGAAAAACTTGGAGGTAAAGAGTTTGAGAAATCAATGAATTGGATCTTTGATTGCGGGGCTACGGACACCATTTCTTATGATCCTAAAGATTTTGGTGACATGCCATCTCCAAAGAAATCCCATATTGAGACTGCTAGTGGAGAAATTTGTGAAGTCAAAGGGGGAGGTTCAATTATGTTTTCGGAAAAAATAGAAATTAAAAACTGCCTCTACATTCCTTCACTATCCTTAAAGTCATTATCTGTTAGTCAAGTGACAAAATAACTCAATTGTGTGGTTCTTATGTATCCATTTTTTTACATTTTACAAGACATTCGTACGAAGGAGATCATTGGGCGTGGTACTGAACAAGGATGTCTCTATTATGTTGATGAGTTAGTTCAGCCTTTCTTGTCATCGAATTACGTTGCTTTCCTGATTATTAAACGCTATCTTGGCTTTAGATTTTAGAAAAAAAAATTATATATTAGGGTTGAGATAGAAATTATGTTATATGAATTAATTTGGTATTTAGTTATTAGATTAAAACTTATTTGGGTTTCATGTCTAAATTAAGTTAATAGGCTAGTTATTCTGTTATATGAGTGAGGCTATCTTATGGTTTTAATGGATTATATCGGGTCAGATTTTATTTAATTTTAATAGGTTTGGTTGGATAAATGATTAGGTATTTAGATAACGGCAAATAGTAAGTATATAAATTATTATAGCGTCTATCGGACGTGGTACGCGGACTTCACATAACGAGTTTAAGGGTATTACTGATAAAAACAATAGATGGCATCGTGAATAAAACACTTTGAAAACTTGTGGATTAGTTTCTTTCAAAATTGAACATATGAGACCATTATAAAATAAATGACAACGTTTTTTTAGTTCTGAATCATTGTGTATACGACCATTTACACTTATCTTTATTTTATTTTAAGTAAAAGAATATTTAATTAATGAATAATAGGAAATACGTCTCAAGAGCGCCAAAATTTGGTTTGAACTAAAAATAAGCGCCAAACTCCAAATTTGGTTTGAACTTGAGTTACAACAATAGATTTCTACTGAAATTTGAAAATAATTATCGTCTTCTTCACGAACAGATTCTAAAGCTTCAACATAAAATAGACTTGAATCATCAACCTACATTCCAAAAACAATATCGTCTTCTTCACTAACAATAGACTTGAATCTTCCACCACTCGTTTTCTAAAAAACCTAGATTGGAATTAGTAACCTCCATTCCAAAAGTGTTCTAGAAAAAGAAGAGACAAACAACTATTCGCATAAGGAGCCTTGATGAAGATATGACGTTCCTTGACCTTCCTTGCAATTGAAGAGATAACAAAGATTAGAAAACGAATAATCTTTCAAAAAAATCTTCAAAAAAGAAAATAGATGTGTTACTCTGTATTATTGTTTAAGTAATCAAGTCCCATACTTTCTAAAAGGAGAATAGCTAGCAGATAATTGTGGGCTTGTAAATGCAATAAAATGAGTTTTTTCTTACATCTCAGAATATATTTAGCAAGCCAATCTGCGGCTTGATTTTGGACTCTGGAGATGTGCTTAATATTTATTTGGGATCCAATGAGGTATATGGATAACAATTACTTCAAGAACCAGGGGGATTTACCTTTAACAATTAGATTAATCAACATTAAGTAGTCAGAATCAATATCTACCTTATTCCAATTCTAATCTTTGCAGATTAAAAAACCTTCAAGTAAGGCTCTGGATTCAGCCATAAGCAGAGACAGTTTACCAAAGGTGTTACCTTCACTATAAATTATGTCACCTGAATTGTTTCTGAAGATGATGCCCCCACTAGACTCGTCATTTCTATTACAAACAGCGTCAATGTTCATTTTAATTCTACCTTCAATCGGAGAAATCCGTTTAAGGTAATGAGGCTTGTCTTTTTTGTTCTGAGTCGATAGACAACCCAGAGTTAATCCTGCATTTAAAGAGTTAGACCAATGTTTTCTGTGAAGAATGTTAGATCTGTCACGACCAACAATTATTCGATTAATATGACTGGTGGTAGAATAGACAGTATCAGTCTTCCATTTATATTTAACATGATTACGATTATACCAGACAACCCAGCATATAACAACAGATTTAACATGAGTTATGTGAAGCTGACTGGACGAGAACCAGAACCAGTTCCTAACAACATGTGTTAAAACCATAAATCTTTCAATCTTGATGTTGAACAAGTTAGCGAAATGAGACCATATTTGCCATGAATAACTGTAGTTGACAAACAGATGATTAATTTCTTCTAAATTATTATAGAATTGAAATTTACATTCAAGGTTTAAATGTATCTTCTGCAGTATTGAATACATAGGAATATAGGACTTTAAAATTTTCCAGAGAATGAAAGAAAACTTCCTTGGAGTAACACTAATCCACATTTTTCGAATAACAGAGTAATTGTAGTGACTTCTGATGCTATTCCAAGTTTGCTTTGTATTGAAGTTCAAATCAGTTGATAATAACCAGATCATAGTATCCTTTTTTCTTGGATTGATGTTGTATTGCTGAATTTGATTGATCCTATCAGTGGAGAGAAAGTTTTCCAAAGTATTCACATCCCAAGCATTTTCCTTATAATAAGTTTTGGCTTTACCATCCAGAAGCCAGATGTTGTTGCCCATGTTATTCAAGTTCACCAGTGGAGGATGGTTATGCCAATCTTCACACCAATAATCCATGTCTCATTTGCCAAGAAGCCATCTGATATTGTCTTCAGCAATGTGTCTAATCCCTGAAAGCCTTTTCCAGGTTAGTGAACCAGATTTATTGTAACTGGACTTTACTGGATGAGAAGATCTACAATATATATTGTGCATAATATTGGCCCAAATACTGTTTTTATTTCTGAAGATATACCACAATTTCTGAGAAAAGGTATTGTGGATACCAGTGAGGAACCTGATATTCAGGTCTCCTTCTTCAAAAGGTCTACATAAGTTAGTCAACTTGGACCAATGAATACTTTTTCAGAGTATTGAGATGTCCATAAAAAATTGTTGATGATCAACTCAAGTTTTTTAATAATGCAACCAGGTAATAAAGTGTTTTGCATCCAATAACTAGGGATAGAAATTAGAGCACAGGTTATTAAAGTAAGTCTTCCCCCGTAAGAGAGATGCTTACTCTCTCATTCACTGACTTTTGAGTTGATTTTGTCTAGAATCCTTCTGTAGTTTTATGATTTATTGTTGTTGTTTAAATTTATGCCAAGGTAGTCTGTAGGGAGATTGTCCATAGCGAATTCAATCAGCCCAATAATCGTAGCTTATTTGCTTTGATTAACTATGTTGGAGACAATGACCTTAGTCTTCTCTTTGTTAATCGATTGACCAAAAAACTTGTTGAGATTATCAATGGAAGTATTTAAAATATTATTAAATATGAGAATATCATCCGCAAAATCCAAACAAGGGACTAAATAATCAGTTTTAGAAGAGAATTGAATAGTCTTGTTAGAGTGGAAGAGCTTATATAAGCCTTTACTTAACACCTCCTCTCCTATTATAAAGAGACTTGAAGATAAAGGATCTCATTGTCTCAGCCCTCTTTTAGGGTTAAAGTAACCCACAACATTTTTGTTAACTATCATGGATATGTTAACATTCATTTTAAGCTTATTTATTAGATTGATAAAGTTACTGGAGAAACCAAAACACCTTAAAACATTTGATGTAAAAGAGAATGGCAACTTATCAAAAGCTTTTGTTATGTCAAGCTGGATCATTAGGGTTACCAGTTTTTGGTTTTTTGTTTAAATCATAGACCATTTCCTTTGATTTCTTTCTCTAAGATAAGTTATTTGGTATGAAGAGATTATATTGGGGAGAACTTTAGAAATTCTATCATTTAGTAACTTAGAGAAAAAACTTGTTTAGCATAGTACATAAGCCAATTGGCCTGTAATTACTCCAGCTAGTAGGATAACAAATTTTAGGGATCAAATATAAACTTGTTGTGAATATACCGGAAGGAATGCTACGAATTTGAAGGATATAATTGAAGGCCTTACACATATCATCCTTTATAATCCTCCAACCAACTTTAAAGAAGAAAATGTTATAACCATCGATCCCAGCAGTACTGTCAAGATTCATGGTGATAATAATGTTCCAAATTTCATCCCCATTGGTAGTATCTGTAAGAGATATATTATCCTCACTGGTGACTAGATTAGGAATACAATCAAAGATGTTATGAAACATCATATTCTTCTTTTTATCAATACTACTATAGGGAGACTCAGTTAAAATATTTTGAAAATATTTTTCAGCAGACTTCCTAATAGCATAAGAATCATAGATCCAATTCCCATCATCTTTTATGCTCTGAATTACGTTTTTCCTTCTTCTCCTTGAAACGTAAGAATTATAAGCCTTAGTATTACCATCCCCATCTCTAAGCTGATTGTTGTAGCATTTCTGCCTCCAAAACTCTTCTTCCATCCTTAAAGCTTTAAGGTACAGGCTTCTAGCTTTATCCAATTGAGCTTTGGAATCAAGACTTTTAGTATTATTGAATAAAAATTCCCACTTTCTAACATTATCTTCAGTCTGCTTAACCTTGCTGAAAATGTCACCAAACTGACTTCTGTTCCAATCCTTTAAGGTAGTTTTTCAGTCTTCTTAGCTTGTGCCATAAGATATGAATAGGAGTGCGACCCATTTTGAGATTCCAATTCTGTTCAACTAAACTAAAAAAATATCATCAAAGGACCACAAGTTCATAAACTTAAAGAATTTTTTTTATTAGTATAGTTATTAGATATTAGAAAGGGAGCATGGTCAAAACAAGTTTTGACCATGTGAAGAACCTGAGTTTCCTTGAATAAAGCAGTCCAATGAGAGTTGAGAAGATTTCTATCTAATCGCTTCCACTTTGCGTTTCTGTTCCATGTGAACTTGGATCCAGCAAATCCAGTGTCCTCTAACTGACAATCTTTAATGAAGTCATTGAAGTCCTCGATGTTATTTTGACACAAAACAGTACATCCAATTTTCTCTTTAGCATAAGCAATAACGTTAAAGTCACCAACATTGATTAGTAAATGCAATGTTCCTGAGAGTGTCCCATAATTCCTTCATTTGAATTCTTTGACATTTTGCATAAAATAGAAGTAAAAACAATGTTTTTCTCTAAATCATGATGTAAAATTTCAATATGCAAACATTGCTCATGGTTGATTAGAATCTTTAAACTCATGTCCTCGTTCCAGAAAATCCATATCTTATTAGATATGTTAGCAGCATAATTAGAGAAACAAAGTATAGCAGCAATATCTTTCATCTTCTCTATCTTGATAATGGGCTCTTGAATGACTAATAGATTAATTTTTTCCTTGTTAATCATTAATTTCAATCTCCTGATTGTAGAGTTGTTGTTGATACCTCTCACATTCCAACTAATGATATTTATCATTATCTAGAAAGATATTTAAATCTATTATTCCCTGAGTATGTAAGGAATTTGATGATGAGTTTGCTGGGATGTTTCCTCTTCCTTGTCGTTTTAA
The DNA here is from genome assembly GCA_036936605.1 of Limnanthes douglasii subsp. nivea. Lineage (NCBI taxonomy): Eukaryota > Viridiplantae > Streptophyta > Magnoliopsida > Brassicales > Limnanthaceae > Limnanthes > Limnanthes douglasii. The sequence goes on along the minus strand of JAUPFV010000002.1, from coordinate 71,206,984 downwards.
GCCTCTTGTTCAAAATATCATTAAATTCCATTTTAGTTTCTTTTGCTTTGATAGTGGGAGTAGTGGGAGGACTTCCTATGTTCTCTTGATCAGGGGAATTGTTTCCAAAATAAAGGTTTTCGTATTCAAGAGAATTATTGTGTTTATAACCTTGATCAAGAGTTTGAATGGCTTCGATCACTTCTCTTTCATCATGAGTATTTAAATGTTGATCTTGACTGATTATTTTGTTAATTCTTGAAGACTTTGTTTGTAAATCTTCGTTCTTGACATTTTCAGAGCTTGTTGGGATAGTATTGAACACCACTGATTTGATTTTGGTTTATAAACTTTGTTAGCAGCATCATTGTAACAAGTTTTTTCCTTGGTTGACTGCAATCATCTTTGTCATTTTCATCCACAGTATTCAGAGCTTGTGAGTCCTTGTCATTCTCTGTTTTCTTTTTTGATAATGTTTGTTGAAGTTTCTTGCAATTCTGAATATTGTGTCCCATATGATGACAATGATCGCAGTATTGTGGGAGATTTTTATAACTCACAGATAGCCAGCATCCATCGTTTCTTCCGAAACCCACCCATATATATAGTAATGAATCTTCCTTGTAACATCTTATTCTATCAAAGCGAAGCAAGCGTTTTGTGTGATCTATTTATCTCTAGGATAATAATTTTGTAAGGATTGTCAGTAGATGAAAAGATCTCTTTCATAACAGTAGAGTTATAAAGGTATTCTGGTAATCTTTTTATCCTAACACGCACTAGAGAAATCAGGCATTCTCTTTTAGTATTGAAATCAGGAGTCCAACGTAAAATTCTCATCACATAACTTCCAATCGTATGATTATTCCTAGCACAAAAAATGCAAACATCTTCTTTTAAGTCGAACTCGGAGAGTATGTGCCTGGAATCCCAGATTTCCATGTTATAACTTCCCTTGAATTTGAGATTATTCAAGAATTGGATTAACATGGATCTTTTTGGCAATTCATTAGCAATTTTCCTATCAGAGTAGTTTTTGAAGAATGTACCAACTGATCTTTAACTGAAATATCAAACTGGATTGAAATATGGTCCAGTTTATCTTTCACAATTTATGGTTTGAATTCCTGATGAGCGTTATCATCCTTCTGTTTTACAATGTCAGCGTATCTTCTTCTAGTCTCCATATTAATCTCTAACCTTTTTTTTTCTTTCTAGCTTGATGAACAATAAATTTTTCGTTTTAAAACAGTTCGCTGTTATATATCTCTTGATCGGGAAACAAACATAAGAACAAACAAAAGAATTAAGTAAAAACAGATCGGAAAACAAACAGAAGAGCTGAGTAGAAGCAAAGTTATAAAAAAAAAAAGGGATTGAATCATCATATTTCAATATTTCAAGAATAGAGCTTTTCACACTAATCTTTACTTTATATATTTAGAGTTTCAATTTAGTCCTAATCATATCTACAAATTCATTGTTGTTATTGGAAATCATAACCTAACTAATTATTTATTTATAAATTAATTTCAAAATTTTAAAGTTTACCAGTATATCTCAATATTCAAATGTACTTGTGATGATGAACTAAATGTATCATTAAATAATGAATAGCTTTCCAACTGTTACCGTATGCCACAATACATAAATCATAACACCGTGTTTTATTAATTAGTCAGCACATATTACCTCACGGAATTTCAATTAAACGACAGTAATTTAGTAAACGTATACACAACCTCATGGAATTTCGATTGAACTACAGTCCCATACGAAAACGATGGGTCGAGTTTGAAAAAGTTGTTTTTCAAACAAGCCCGAAATAATCCGACAAGAACTTCACCACCAGTGACATGAAATTGACAATCCTACAGCTAAAAATCAATCCTATTAACTTTTAATTGCTTCTCTTTCAAAACTTAAGTGTGTTTGTTTCTTCACATATCCGGTGCTACACCTTATAGTCTGAATAGACAACTTTGATACAACATTATCAGGACAATCAAATTTACAACAGACGAAATGGGGTCAGTTTCAATGCAAGTACTGAAATGATTCACCACTAGAATTATGCAGCATGAAAATACACTATAAAAAGACTTCTTCAAATTAATAACATATACCTACTCTTTTTTTGGTAAAGAAATAACATACTTTCCATTCCCTTCATTTGAAAAAGGTTGCAATCTACAGGCATTGTTTTTTCTTAAGTTTCCTTTAAATACGGTACAGTTTTGTTAAAGTAAGATCGAATGGAATCAACAGCTTTAACAGCCGAAGAATCATCCTCAGGGTAATACGCAATGGGATCAGATAGAAGAGGTTGCTCAACATTTAGCACACCCTCGAGGGTCGAATGTATACAATAAGCTGAGTAAGTGACATGATACCCACCTTCTTGAACCATTAGTAAACGTCCACCACTATGCTCATCTGCAAGATTACGAACCATCCGCCCAATCTCTCGATAACCACCCATTGTCAAGCACTGCCGTCCATTAGGATCAAACTGCACAAGTAGTTAAAAGGACTAGTATTTTTCGGTAAACAACAATGGACAGTTTCTCACCTATCTCTAGACAAAGCTTCTACTCTTCAAACGTACTTGATTCTATGGAACCGTCAAAGAATCATGCAAATAACTATTCCATCAGACCGAATGGACAAAAAATAGATCCAGGTGTCGAAAAAAATTCAATTTTTATAACAATTTTTATTTACTTCATGTTGCAATTACGTGAACAAAATTCTGTGATAGAAAATTTAAGAGCAGATGCACTTACAGCACTCGAGTCCTGACCGACAACGAAAACAATCATATCCGGATTAAATTTATGAACAGCAGGAAGAACCAACTCAGTCATAGCATACCCGTATCCTCTATCACCAGTTCCGTTTGGCAACGGTATATTTAAATTATACCCGAAACCTTCTCCTTCCCCAAGCTCATCAATAGATCCCTTCTGTGGATGAGATGGACCCCAAGAACCGTGATTCATGTGAAGAGAGATTGTAAGAACTTGACTGGACTTATAAAACCCCTCGGCTGTGCCATTTCCGTAATGAACATCAATGTCTATAACCGCAACCTTAGCACAACCGGAGTCTAAAGCCAACTGAACAGCTAGACCAGCGTTGTTGAGGAAGCAATACCCATCAGCTCGATTAGGCTGTGCATGGTGACCTGGAGGTCTCACCAGGGAATAAGCAAGTTTGCCACGCCCTTCAATTATATACTTCATCGCTGATAGTGTAGTACCCGCAGCAAGAAGTGCAGCATCCCATGACCCGGGATTCATAAAAGTTCCAGCACACAGCACTTTTCCACCCAATCTATCTGCTTCCACTAGCTCGTTTATGTACTCTGAAAGAAAAAAAATAACTTTTTTAACATCAAATAAGCACAGTAATTAAGTGTATGAAATTCAATCAACCATGGCATTTCCTAGTTCCTGAATCGCATCTCACAAATTACACAGTTGAAGCCTGATGTACATAGACCTGTGTAGCGACCAAGGGTTGGTTAACTAGACATATCAAAATGGAGCTATTTGGTTTTTCTGAAACTTTATCACAATTTTGAACATCAATTAAGAAAAATACAAAACAGCAACTAAGGTTATGGACCTGGATTCAGTATACCCAATATATGAGATTCTAAAAGAACACCCAAATAAAAGAAAAAAAAATGGATCTTTAATGTGAAAAGGAGTGAAGGGTTGCCTTGGGTGTGAAAAGACAGCAATTGAGGGAGGAGAGCAGGTTGGGAAAGATGAAGATGCCAAGTGATGTGAGGAGAGATGGGTCCTCTGGTAAGGATAGAGACCATGTTCTTGACTCTCTCTTGGTTCTCTGGATGTTTCTCCAGCACATCCAAGAAACCAGGGTCGAAGCCGCTATCGAAAACGCCTTTTCCGGTGTCGTGCTTCAACATTCCTTCGTTCCAGAACACGTTTACGGTATTGCGCTCACCACCTGCAGACATTGTTTAAAGACAACCCCTCTCTCTCTCTCTCTAGTCAACTGTTAGATCAATCAAAACATGTTTATCTGTAGCTTATCTATAGTTTCGGTGAGGTGTCTAATGGTTCAGGAACCATGGTTTAAAGCTGACAACCTGCTTAAGAACTGGCGGTCTACCTGCGAAACTGGCTCATTAGGACTGCAACCCGTCGAGACCGCAACCCGCCGAGACCGCAACCCGCCGAGACCGCAACCCGCCGAGACCGCATAAGGAGCAACCCGCCGAGACCGCAACCCGCCGAGACCGCAACCCGGCAGGACTGCGAAACCACGGTTTATTTGTAAAAAACCGGTGGTTTATTGGTAAATATTATGCTGATTTTATTTATTTTATATCCAAAATGTTATATTTAAAAAATATTGAGATTGAATATTATTATAGAATTATTATTACATTTTTGTTAATATTAATTTGTTTTGGTTATTAATATTTTAAGTGTTGTAATTATTATATAGTCTAAAATTTTAAATATTACTTATGTTATTATCATATTTTGAATATTATTATTATTATGTTTTTATATCTAATACAAAGCAAAACTATATCTTATCATGTTAAAATATTACAAATTCTACGGTTATAATTTTAATATTACATTTTGATTACTATTGTGATTTGGTTTTAAATTTTACAAGTGTTTGATATTATTTTTTAAACCAAAATTAGATCTTATGAAGTTATAAGTATTTCATAATACATTTGTTGTTGTTATAATAAAAGGTAAAGTCATTTTTGGATAATTTAGCCGTTCACAGTTTATACTCGTGCGGGCCAGGAGTTGTACAAATGTTTTCAAATTACAATACAAAATAGTAAAAAACTATTACAAACATCATTCATCTTCAGCTTCGTCTTCTTCGTAAGTAAAATCTTCGCCGTCAGCTTCGTTTTCTTCCGCAATTTCTTGTTCAAGTGTATCTTCGTAATCATCCGGATAATCTTCGAAGATGTCGTCTACGTTCACTTCGTCTCTGAACTCTATGTCTTGCATCCTTTTATCCGCCGCTGTCCAATCCTTAACTGCCACAAGCACTCCAAGTGCTTTGCCCGTCAATCTTGTTCTCTTAGTCGTGTATTGCAACCTCGCTTGGCTGAAAGCACACTCACTTGCAACTGTAGACATAGGTATAGCATAAATCTCTTTAACAATCCTGCAAAGAATAGGAAACTCTTCAGTTTTGGTACCCCACCATCGTATGATATCTTCAATACCTTGGTCTTGATAATTCGTAAAGTCAAACCTAGTGGTCCAATATCTATACAACTCATTATCAGATTGAGGGGTTTCTGTAACATTGTTGTTTCGTAACATTGCCAATCGAATATAGTTAGTATTTCTCCCTCTACCCCTATTGTTACTACTGCTTACATTTGTAGATGTATTTGATCTATATCTTGCAGCATACTTATCATAGATATTATACAAACTATCATATATACCGCTAATATATCCTTTAGGGTCAATTGGTTCGGTCGGTGGTATATCTGTAGGAAACCGTACAGATTTATAAAAGCAATCAACTAGCAATTCAAATTTTTCTTTTCGTGAAAAAGGATCTAAAAGGCAAGCAAATGAATAACTATCAGGGATTGGATGAAAATACTTTGTGAACTTATATTCCATTCCAGGCACCATGTCTACGCATGCATAATGTGATCTAAATTCATCCATATGCATGGCAAGATTAGCAATCGTGAAAAGGGCCAAATGAGCATTAGGTTGATTTTGTGAAGAAAAGGTTAGGGTGTTTTCTTTAAAAAGTCTTAAAAATCTTAACATGTGTGCACAAAATTTCCAATGATCTGGTTCAATTGGTGTTTCACGATATGTATTATAAAGCGTCGATATCTCTTCTTTAAAAACATGCGCACGTGCAAGCATTGTGTAAGTAGAATTCCATCTAGTTTCGACATCTAATAAAAGTTTCTTATATTTTTTCCCATTTGAAAGAACAAGTGTTTTAAAAGCTCTTTTTTTAGCAGCGGATGTCGAGCAAAATAGGATCCCATTTTTTATAGGGGTAATATAATCACCCTGAACCTTACGTATTCCTTCTTTCGCAATTAATTGAAGTACGTGGCATAAACATTTGGTGTGAAACAATTTTGGAAAAGGAGGATTGCAATCTGCTATAAGATATGTTATAGCACTAATATTAGAAGATGCATTATCCAACGAAATAGACATAATCTTGTTTTTAATGCCATAAACATTCATGCATTCAGTCATACTCTCCCTAATTATTTGTGCGGTATGCTTCCCAATTGATTCAAACCATATAATTCTCCTTTGGAGGACCCATTGGGCGTCCATCCAATGGAGGGTAACACATATCATATCTAAATCAGTAAAAGTAGCTATGTCACTAGTAATCGAAACATTCCATGGCAAAGTCTGCATAGTTTGAATAATCTCTTTTTTTCTTTGTAAATAATATTTAAAGGCTAGCGATCGCAAAGAGGTACGTGGAATGCGTGTTGCCTGTGGGTTTACCCCAACTTGCATCCAATTTTCGTATCTCCAAGAATCCCCAAAACTAAATGGTTGTAAACTACCGACTGCATAAATCATTGTTGCTTCCCTATACGTATCGTGGTTAAACTCAAAAGGAAGACCTGTTTGAGGGTTCGTGCAAACATTAGTTGGGTTAGGTTTTGTAGGATCATATATTTCATGTTTCGATAAATGTTTTACCATAGTGCTAGTGCCCATATTTCTAGATCCACTTACGTGAAGATAACGTTTATTGCACTCTTTACAATAACAAAACAAACCATCTTCTGATAGAGTATAGTGTTTCCAAATCCAAGATGTTTTCTTACGAGATCTCCCCCCACTAGTACTTCCACCACCACTTTCGTGGGAGGAGAGTGTGTCAACGTGAGGGAATTCTGTAGAAAAATCATCCATGGTATTGAGATCCACATTAGATGGTGGGTTTATCCCAGTATTTCTACGTTTTGAATTCATTTTAAAACTAATAACAGTTTTTTTTTCAAATATGCAATAAAATACTAATAATAAAATCACAATTTAGACTAATAACAAGATATAACAACTAAATTTAGACTAATAACAAGATAGAACAACTAAATTTAGACTAATAACAACTAAGAAACAATTTGCGGAAAAACAAAAATCAAACAATTTCGAAAGTAGGAGTAGAATAAGTAAAATAACTAATTGTAGTTTTCTAGAACTTATCGAACAAATAGATAGATTTAGAGAGAAGTAGAGAGTTGTTTGAGAGGTGTGAGTATTGGTGTTGGGGTCTCCTCTACTTATAGGGGAGACCAAAAAAAAAAAACCGAAAAAACAAAAAAAAAAATCGCCCGGACCATCCGGATGGGCGTCCGGATGGTCCGGACACATGATCCGGGGCATCCGGACAGTTTCGCCCGGACGCCCGGACAGACAATTCGGACCATCCGGACGCCCATCCGGATGGTCCGATTGGAACCGGGGCATCCGGACGATCATCCGGATGCCCCGGTTCAACCAACGGCTAGTTCAAACGAACTAGCCGTTGGCAACGGCCAAAAGCGGACCATCCGCACGCGTGGCCGGATGGTCCGCTTGATGACGTCATGCTGACGTCATCAAACGGCTAGTAGAAAAAAAAAAAAAAAAACACAAAATTACCCTATAAATACACCCTACATCCTCCTATATTTTTCACTACAAATCTCTCCCTCTCCACTACAAATCTATCCCCTCTCTCTACTACACTTCTCTAAATTTTTTTTATATTTTTCAAACTCTATTTAAATTTCAGGTTTCGCAAATGTCTTCGAAAACAAAAAAGAATGCTCGTAAAGGTGGACGTAGTGAACCAACCACTTCCGAATTGAGAGAGGTGGAAGAAATGTTGTTGCATACCATGGAGCATGAGGTAACGGAGAGCGAGACTATCGAACATCGCCCCGAGGGGGAGATTCGCATCCGTAGTAATCAGCAAGGAGGTCGAGGTGTAACAAAAATTTGGTCTGGTATGTTTCTGAACTACGAGGAACTGATCCAAATAGAGGGTATGCAAAAAATTTTCAAACTTATTGAGCCTACTAATGGCCAAGGTTGGATGAATCTAGCTAGATTCAAATGTGATTGGTATATAGAACTAGTGCGAAAGTTTTATTCCACGGCTAGATTAATCGAAAATGATCCAAGAGGTTTAGGATTGAATTGTTTGATTGATGGTAAAGACATTAGTTTTTTTGAAACTGATTTCTACGATCTTTTTTCCGTTCCAACCCATGATATCTATACCGGTAATAAATTACCTCCCATTAGTTATCGCCCTACGATATGGAGTGCTGATTGGCCTTTGTCTTACGAAGAAGCGGTAGAGATTCTTACTTGTCCTGGTGCGGAAGCTCCGGAAATTAGCGGTAAATTTCGAGCCATGCGGGGTAATTTGGATGGTATTGGGAAATTAGCTTTGAAATTGGTAAATAGTATATTTCTTCCACCTAGTAACAATGATTCGCAGCTTTCATATATTCAAACATTTGTTACTGCTTTTATGATTCGAAATCAGGGAATAATTAATTTACCCAGCTTGATGATTCGAAATATGGCTGCGAGGTGTGGTACGGATAAACTACCTTATGGGATGATATTGAGTAAATTGCTTGTTTCGAAAGGAGCTGATGTGAGTATGTACACTCCGGTGAAGGTGAGGCCGACTAGTGCTATAGGTAGAAACTCTTTGCGTTTGCAGGAAATATACTCTTGGGATGGAGAGTTGATTTCGAAATTAGAGGCATGGAACCACCATAGAGAAGACTTGAATCAGATATATATTGCGAACGGTCTTACAAAACCGCCAAATCCACCTACTCAGTATCGAGTTGAGGCTGAAGTGTCTTTCGATCCAAATGCTAGTGGTTCTTCGCGAGTACCGCCACAACAAAGACGAACCGATCGCGAATTTGCTGAGTTTGCGCATACTCAACAAATGGTTTGGCATGATGATTTTACAAAATGGCAAGGTGAATTTCAAAATTGGCAGGGGGGGGTAAATGACCAGCTTAGCCAGATACAGCAGTGGCAAGTAGGGGTGAATGATCAACTTGGTCACCTCCAGCAGTGGCATGGTCAATACGAGCAGTGGCATGGTCAATACGAGCAGTGGCATCATGGACAAGATCAATGGAATGAGCGATTTGCAAACTCTCAAGCCCAACAGTCGGAGTATATGCGACAGATGATGGAGAACATGCATTTGCAAGGTCCATCACCTAACAACAACAACAACGATGAAGCTCCTTAGTTTTTCGCAATTGATTTTCATTATCGTTGTAATGTTTTTCTTTTTTATTTGATTGGAAAACTATGTTACTTGTTTGGTTTTTATTTTTAATGAATTGTTTGTTTTGCTTCTATTTTTTATTAAATGTTATTTAAATCACTTACCTAGCTTTCAATTTTTATTTTGTTCTTTACAACTTACAAGTAATTTATGTTTATGCATATAAACTTCTAATATTGAATAGTTCGAAAATACAATAAACTATATAATTCATCTAACCATAAACACTTCAAGCTTGAAAGAATCTAAAGAATCACCTAATAATTTAAAATTTTAATACAATTATATGTCTAATAGGTATATATTATTTAATAGTAATATATTATTCAAACGTATCAAAATCAAATTACAATTATTTTTTTAAAATATAATTGATGATTATAAAATTTCGATTAAAATGATAACATATTTAAATTAAAATACATGAAATAGAATAATTAACTCAATTATTGAAATTAGATTCAATTAACACTTACAAATTAATTTTAAATAACATTATAATATATTCTGATAAACGGTTCTTAAATGGTTAAATGGTTTGGCTGATGGTTTGAACTGGTAAACGGCTCTTAAATGGTTCGTCTGGTGGTTTGAACTGGCGGTTTAACTGTGAAACTGGCCCATTACGACTGCAACCCGCCGAGACCGCAACCCGCCGAGACCGCATAAGGAGCAACCCGCCGAGACCGCAACCCGCCGAGACCGCAACCCGCCGAGACCGCAACCCACCGAGACTGCAACCCGTGGTTCAGACTTAAACGGTGCGGGTTGGTGCTGGTTCAAACCGTTTGACACCTCTACGTGTATATATAGGATTTCCGTATTCATCTATAATTTCGGTACGTGTATATATAGGATTTCCGTATTCATCCATAATTTCGGTACGTGTATATGTTGGATTTCCGTATTTTATAATGTTCAGATTATTAAACTTTCTTAAACATATTCATAATCTTTCCAAGATCCTTTATCATTTTGGTTTTGTATATTGAAAAATAATTCCTTTATCAAATAGTTTTTCTTTTTCATATTTTATGATGATTTGATTTATTTATAACTTTTATTATTATTTTTTCGTTGAAAAATGTACAAAATCTGAAATGGTTTGTGTGGATCCGAAATCAAAAATAATATATAAAAAATCAAAGAATGGAAAAAATATAAAAATAGCTAATATTGTTTAAATATATTAGAAAATTAATATAATATAACGATATTTTATAGATAGTCATCAAAGTTTTTATGTATAGATTCTATGTTTAAAAAAGATATCTGAGATATATTATGGAGATTTTATATTATCTTATTCTATTAATTTGGATATCGTATCTTATCATATTGTCTATCAAGTTTTTTTGGATTTTTAAGCAATTAAATGATTGATATATCAATGTAGACATGCCGACTATTTACACCCTTATCACTTGCACCCTAGTTTTTATGTGAATAATAAGGAAGGACTAGTTTTGATTATATGAAGCTTTTGTTATTGGCTAAAAGCATATGATAATTTCTCACCGTTTGGTATTAACCGATGATTACATGTTTTAACTTGTTTCTTGTCAAAGCTTTGTCTTCATATCCGAAGTTATTACATTTTATATTATTTACATATTGAAATCTTTATGACAATAGGTCTTTGGCCAAACTCTTAAAAGTCTTAAGGTATTATATATTCATTATTTACTAACTTACTTTCATTACTAGTAGTTTCGAAATTCTCCGATTCTTCATTGATTGTGGTTGAGTAACCCTCCTGGCTATTGGTAGATGATCAAGTAAAGATTACTAGCATCGTGTTGATATTGGTTTGATAAATCCAGTTATCTGAGAACGTGTTTCGACTTAATTTCATGTAAAGGTATTCTAGTAGCCCTCAAGCCCTTGCTTTATCAAGACAAATGTTCATCTTTTAGCTCACATCTCTGATCTTTGTGCCCTCCCTGATGGTGTTTTTGAACCCTTACAAGGAGATTCTTTAGTGGGAGCTTCTCTTGAATCTAAAATTGAAAGTGAGAAGAAATTAAGGGTTGAATTTGAAAGTTCTCACGAGAGAGAAAGACTATTGAACCTTAAGATACAGTCCAATGGTTAATTACTAAAGAATAAGTTGTTTCGTTATCTCAGTTATGGAGTGTATTGTTCCACACCCAATACACTCTCGACTTGCTGCCAACTTGGTAAGTTTTTTAAGAATGTGAGTTATGATCAAGTTAAACTCCTTTCTTCTTGTAAATATAAACTTACTGCTTCCAAGGTCGAGCTAACTGTTGTGAAGATTCTTTGGTCATCTCTTGATAAAGAACTTATTGATGTCAAATCATGAAGTTGACGTTGCAAAATCAAATCTGCAGGTTCAATAGGATGATTTGAAGTAAAAGTTTAACTTGGTTCCATTACTATTGTTTACCAAACGCAAACTCTCTTGCAATATGCCACTTTTTATCAAACAACCATACTTGTTTCTACCCGTAAGGTTGTTATGAATACTCTTTCAAGATTATTTATAGACTTTCAAAAATAATACCCTAATATTAATTTAGATAGTTTATGGTATTTTTTCCATGAAGTTGAATGACCAAATGACTTGGAGTTAGAGTGGCAAATCGCCTGACTTTCATATTTAGCGGCTTTAGGTAAAGGTAACGCATAATTGTTGACCTCTTGAATAAATTGAGAGTAAGAATATGCAATATTTGGAGAAGGCTAGGTGGCCCAAAGATGGTGAAGGGGTGGTAAAGATGTTGGTAGGACTAGTGATGTTCAAGCTACCATATCCAGAACTGAAAATGTTGAAGGTACTTATGTCCAAACATTTATTACTGATATGGATTTATACCAACCAAATATACTATTGCTTCTAAAAAGAATGTATACTTAACTTTTTATCAATCATTATTTTGTGATGCTAAAAACATCGTATTATACTGTTGTACTAAAACTCTTTTCGTTTATAAGTCCATATTGTTTATAAACAAACTAGTCTTTTTCTTTAATAAACATTTAACATTCTCTGTTTTTTTATTGCTTGATCAATCTTAATAGGTCGAGACATCATTATTGAATAATTGTGTTTCTTGTTTGGAGTTTTCTAAAATTTTACAGATATATTTAGAGTGCATGACTCTCGTTGAAGGTTTTACCTTTCTCTTTCTTTTTGAAGCATTTGAAGCTTGCTATTTTATCTAAGAATTGATTCTTGATCATTTGAGACTTACTATCATAATATTATTTGTGAAGCCTAGTGTTCGTGTTCGTGATGGAGCACTTTATTTTCTAAAGATTGAGTATTCATCATTTAAGGATTTTATTGGTATAGCCTTTGTAAGCCTAGTGTTCCTAGTGGAACGCTTTATTTTCTCAGGATTGATTCTTGATCATACAAAAATTATGGTAAACTTTACAAAGCCCTCGGCAACCTGATGGAATTCTTTTTTTCGACCTGTTGGATTTCTATGTTTTGAATGTATGTTTTTGTTTGAGAATATAAAATAAAACTTTTATTTTTTGCACATAAAACATTTTATTAATGTTGAATGCCTCTTTAAAACCCCCTTACTCCATCGAGGGAGGAAAAATTGAATCTCCATGGTTTAATAAATATGTTTTACAAGTAGTACTAAGTTACAAACTTTAGTTTTAAGGACTACAATAAAGCTTTAAATGCTCTATATTTTAAAGGTACCAAACTCGGTTTCCTTTTTCATCCAGTAATATGTAAACTTTTAGCTTCATATTGGATTTGATTGTGAAAGGAACCTCCCAATTTGGATCTAGTTTATCAAACATTTTTTCTTTAGTGTGAAGGAAAAATATTCGTAACATTTTATCTTCTAGTTCAAAAATCTTGAACCACACTTTGGAATTATATTTATTCTTTATCAAGAAATTCCTTAGTTTAGTTTTATATTTATCTATTAGTACTAATATTAATCTTAATTCTTTAAATTACCTACAAGTTCAATTGAATGTAACTAGATCTATGTTGGCACTGAGAGGTAAAACCTATTTGTGAACTATATTAATACGCATAGGTTGATTGAGTAGTATACTACGATCGTGACCTATTGAGATATGAACTACATTTCTAGATTTTATGATCAAATTATAGGAGATATATGACCAACCACTCCATTGATGATTATCAAAAACCTGTTAGAGCTTATAGAAGAGTTAATCAAATCTATAAACTTTTTTTAAAAAAAAATCTAGAAGTATAAAATTAAAGAGAGCTTATCGAATATTTTTTCCATATCCAACTTGATTAGAATTTGCCACCTTTTTTTAGATCTTTTAGAAGCTCTTGAGTAAGCATAGTATTATCATGGTACAAACCCGATCATTCTTCAGAAATCAACTTAGGAAGAAAAATATATTACATGTCATTGATGAGTCTTGAAATGATCCGGTTGAACACAGTGCATCGATTGATAGTGCGATAGTCATTCCAGGTCTTGGATGACTCCTTTTTTGGGATTAGACTAATGGTGGTAGCATAAACACCTTGAGGAAGTTATTCACCATTAAAAAGATCCTTTATAACATTGCATATATCTGAACCTATTATCGACCAACACTTTTGGTAAAATATGATGTTAAATCCGCCAATACTAGCCACACTGGTAGTGTTTAGGGCTTTGATAGAGCAATACATTTATTCCTCATGAGGGGTATTCAAAACATTATTGTTCTCATTAGTAGTAATGATTTTCGGTATGGTTTAAGATAAATAATGTATGTCACTGATGGTTGTACTGGTAAGGAGATCTTGATGATAGATTTAGCTATGTCTTGCTGGTTCTCAATCCAGTTATCCCCATCAATTTTTTTGTGAATTATGTATTATTCATTTTTCTTTTTACATAATTTTGAAAAACTTTTGCATTTTTGTCACCATTCAGGATCCAGTTGTTGCTACTCTTCTGCTCCCAGTAGATTTCATCTCTTGCAAGACGTTGGAGATGGACTGCCTTAGTTTTTCAAGTTTGATCTTGTTTTCGATGGTATTAGAATCCTGGTAAGAGGTTTCTATTAAAGTAACTTCAATTTTTGAGTTAACAACCGCGTTAAATATGTTGCAAAAATTAGTTATGTTCCAATCTTTGAGTCTGGCCTTGAGTCTTTTAAGCTTTTTCTAAAAAATAAAAATAGGGTTGCCTTGGATTTCAAGCTTCCAACAATCTTCAATAACCTTGTACATATATTTATGAGTTAACCACATGTTTTGAAGAATCTGAATCATATTGCTGAGATATGGAAATATAGGGAGGACTGTCATCAGAAGCCATTTCTAGCCAAGTGAGTAATAGTAGTGTTTTCGAACAGCTCATTCCAAGCATTATTAGAAAGAGCTCGGTCTAATCTTGTACACTTGTGATTGTTGGTCCAAATGTATTTGTTTCCAATGTAACCAAGATCAGTAAGGTTACAGTCATGAATAACTTGATTGAAATTGCACATGCTTCTAATACAAAGGTTAGAACAAAAGAGTTGTTCTGATGGAGTCAAGATGACATTAAAATCCCCGATCACCATCCATTTCTTAGTGTGATTAGCCATTTGTCTTAGATTTTCCCATAGGTTTATTCTTAGATCCTTTTAACATTTAGCATAGACAATAAAAATTACTAAATATTGATTAAGATAAGATAGAGTGACCTTTAGATGTAGAGATTGAGTCCAGTTGGCCATGGTAGATATAGTGATATCATTATTCCAAAAAACCCATATTTTGTTGGATATGTTAGCCATTCTATTATGAAATCCTAGATATCTTAATACTTTATGAAGATTATATATATCAATCACAGGCTCTTGGCTTGCTAGAAGAGTGATGTTTTTTTTAGTTTATAAAAGATTTTAGCCTTCTTCTGGAATCTTTGTTTCATATCCCTCTGACATTCCAGCATAATAAGTTGATATTCATTTGGTAGAGCCACAGATATAGTCATGATAGACCTTCGTTTCTTAGTGAATTTGGGTAAGTTTATGCTTTTTGATGAGATGTTCGTTCTTTTTCCTTGATCTTGATCAGGTGTTGTTCTGGGTCTAAGCTTTCTTAAGGTAAAATTTTAAGGGATCTTGTCAAGTTTCCTGTGTTGTTGGGCTTTGGAGATGATGGTGATGGATTTGTAGATGGTTCAGGATTTTGCTTTTCAATGAGTTTAGTTCCCATATCCAGCACATGTAGAGCTTCTGAAATTTCAGCAGTATTAGGATCAGGTAATACTTCGAATGTGTTTTTAATGGATATTTGGCTTGCAGTAGGTTATATATATTTATCTGTTGATTGAAGGAAGTTGTCCTTAACCTTTTGAAAAGTGTTTGTATCAATGGGTTTACAGATTTCAGTTGGGAAGGTTTCTTGTTAGATCTCTGTTGGTTTAGCATTTTCCAATTCAGTGAGAGCTTCTTTTTCAGTTCTTTGATCTGAGATGAATTTTAAACAGTGGATTGATTCCTCCTTTTTTCTTCAGGGTTAAGATTGTTGAGAATTTTAACCTCTTTAGTTTTTCTGGGAATCTTTGCCTATGTGACCTATATGATGGCATTCCATACAGTAATCAGGTGTATTTCCACAACAAATTAGTTGCGAGAGTCCTTATTATTGACCAAATTCAACCCATAGTTTCTCGAGCATAGATTTAGTTGGGTCTATCTCAATCCAGACCTTGTAGCAGTTGAACATTGCCTGGTTTTTAGATGGGATCCATATGGCAATAGAGAGGTTCCAAAAGACTTTGCCATCACTTTGATATAATCCTTGTTGTACATCTAGCTAGGAAGTCTAAAAAAGGTTATCCATATTGGTGATATTGGAGATTCCTTCTTAGTAGTAAAGTCATGAGTTCATTTTAAAAAAAAATCATTGAGAACTGACCTATTTGCTAGACGTTTCTTCTTCATATATTTTTAAGGTCTTCTTGAAGATCCAGTTCTATTGTTATATGCATGATATCCCAGTTAGCAATGCTATGTTGATCTTTGAATCCATGGTTGCTGAAGAAAGATTGCAACTCCTTTATTGTTAGTTTTCCATGGGAGATCTTCCCTATCAGAGTTGTTTTGGATTTTTCTTCTAGATTAATTTTATCATGTTTTTGGAACTTTATGTAGTTATAGCCTGATCTGTTTTCGATTCTTGCTTGGATTTTAGGTACTGGATTAATGGTTGGATTTGTGATTTCTACATAACTTTTTGGTTGCAAATTTTGTATGTTCTGAATATTTTTTTGCTTTGTTTTTTGTTGGATCAACTTCAAACGCAGAATTAAGGTTTTGTATGGAGAAATTCTATAAGGTCTTCGGAGAGGGAACTGCTCAGTTGCTGGTGCGGCTATGGGCACTCGATGATGACAATGAGATTAAAAATCTCAAAACAGACAGATTTAGGTCGGAGAACTGACTCTTAATCAAAGAAATAAAGTCAGATGCAGATCATACAATAGAGGAATTGAGAAAAATAAGGATATTTTAGAAGGATCAAGCTTTTTTGGAGATAAAAAAAATTGATTTTAAAAGAGAAGCTAGTCAATAAATAATCACCACAATAACTAATAAAAACAAAGAAAATAAAATGATAGAAATAACTAATAAAATATAATTAATAATATATATATATATATGAAATACGAATTGTAAAAAAACTGTAAAAAAAATATATTAGTTACTCTAATTCTAAAAACACCTCACAAAGTCTAATTTTATATATATCTAAATCTCTAATATTTTGACAAACCTTTAAAGATAATTCAAAGGTGATATTTTGTTTCACGATTGTTATTAGAATAAAGTAATATTTCATATGCTTTTCTAAACTTCTAGAAACATGTACATGCATATATGATTTTCTAAAGGGCCATGCTATAAAAATTACACATTTCGATACATTCCTCACCCTACTCCCATTTTTTTTAAACTCAAAGTTGAAATTCCAATTTTAACCTTCTCACTCTTGCTTATTACCAAAATGTCATTTTCACAAAAAATCTCTCCCAAAATCTGAAACCCACTAAAACCCTCTTAAACCCAGAAAATTTACTTACCTAATAACTACCTTTAACCTGTAAGAGCAACTAAAAACAACATTGTTCAACCCAAACCCACAAAATCTAGCACGAAGACCCAAGAAATCGTAGTATCCATGGAAAATGATGAAATGGGCGTCTCTTTGAAAGACTTACTAGACGAGGAGGATGCCTACCGTATGGAGGTGAGTTTTTTGTTGAAAAGCGGTTTTTTTTTCCAGTTGCAGACCAGTCGCTCGACCAACGGGCGACGAACTTCGTCGTCGTCGCCGGACCGGGCGACTGGCCAGTAGGAAAGTCATAAATCTTCATACGACTACTCTACCAGGGCAGTCGCCAGCGACTGCTATAAGCATGAGTCGCTGGCGACTGCTATTAGTTGTCTTCCCCCCGTAATTTAACACGTTAAACTTTATAGGAGGAACCTGCCCAACCCCCGATTATGGATGCCGATTACACACGATTATTCACAACCGATAGATTGTTTACGAAAGTCGAATTGGATTCTTTTGTTGAAAATGAATCGGAGAAAATAAAGTATTATACGATTACAAAGTTGTATGATAGCGGGAAATGGGGAAGAACACCTAGGTTAGAATATGTTTGCGAGAGAATCGGTATATACAAATCTAAAGCGAAACCGGAAACTCTAAGAAAGCGGAAGACTAGTACGAAGAAATGCAATTGTCTGTTTGCGTTAAAAGGTCATCCGATTGACGTACTAGCCATGCAATGGCGTTTGGAGGTTATAAATGGTACGCATAATCACGATCCCTATGTGAACTTAGATGGTCATTCCCGTGCTTATAGGCTAAAAAAAGACAAAGAGGAACTAGTCTGTAATTTGTCTCACCTTGGTTCCCACCCTAGGGATTATATAGTGGTTTGAAGAATCAATATCCGCGGAATATTTCGAACATGCGTGCAATCTACAACTGCCGCCAAAAACATCGGGATGTTGAGCACGGGGGACAAACCCAAATGCAATATTTGTTGAAGAAAATGAAAGATCATGGATACTCTAAGTTGGAGCGTTTGAGAGAGGATTCGAAGGTGATCACCGATTTTTTTTCGCAACCCGACGAGCATAAACTTATTACGCACATTCCTTTATGTACAGTTCATGGACTGTACCTACAAGACGACTAGGTATAAGATGCCGTTATTAAAAATTGTTGGGTTTACGTCTACTTCCGTTTTATTTACCGTTGCCTATGTTTTTATTAGCGGGGAGAAAATAGCGAATTATACATGGGCTTTGGGTACTCTCCGCGGTATGATGATGGAAATGATTATTTATTGTAATTTGGTGGGATAAAGTTAAGACACCATTGAAAAAATTGTATAGAGTGCAGTAGCTTTATAAGCATGTGTGCAAACTCGTGAAGGGTGAATGTTAAAATATCTGGTAACACGATTCTAAAATTATTCCAATAAAAGTGTTGAAATGACATGTTAAATAAAAAATGTTAAAAAAAGTTAGTACCTTCGTTAAATTTTCAAAATCATCATTTACTTTTCAAAATTTCATTTGTTATATTTTTCATTTTACTTTTATTCTTTCATTTTTTATTTCTTTAACTTTCAATTTTTATTTTTATTTTTGCTAAAAAATATTTTTTTTTGTAAAAATATAAATAAATTTTAATATATTGTTTAAAAAATATATTTTGTATGAAATATTTAAAATATTTTTTTTAAAAGAAGACTTACTATTTAAAGACCATCATACAAATGTTTTACAGATAAATGTCTAAAAATATTAACAAATTTTGTACATAAAATACCTTTATATATAAAATTCATCAAACATTTGTACTCATCATTTTTTTTAATTTAAAATTTTAAAGATTCATCTAAACCATAACTAAAAAAAATCTGAAAATACTATTGATTTTTTTTTATATATTTAAGATATGTTTTGATTTTTTAAAAAGTTATATTTTACATTAGTTTCTCATGGTTTCGCACCTGTCATACGCATAGTTTCGCATGTATTATATGCATGGTTTCGCATCTATCACAGTTTGCATGGTTTAACAACTATCATATTTAGTATGGTTTCACATCTATCATAGTCTCCTGGTTTCGTATCCACCAAGACAAATTTAGAAAGGTTTCGCATCTAGTTTCGCATCTTCTTTGTAACCGTCTTCTTTTTTGTTTACACTATAAAATTAAGATTTTAAAAGTTCTTATCTTTTAAATTGTAACTCGGAAAAAATCCAAAAATACTATTTTGGTTTTATTTTTTTAAGACGAACAAAACTAGTATCACTCATGATATATTTTGATTTTTTTTTTGGAAAAATTTATATTTTACACTAGTTTCTCATTATATAGTTTCGCATCTATCATAGTTTCCTAGTTTTGCATCTAGCGAAAAAAAATTCACATCTTCTTTGTAAGCATCTTTTTTTTTCATTCACGCTAAAATTATAAATTAAAAAGTTTGTATCTTTTAAACCGAAACTCATAAAAAAATTCAAAAATACCATTGATTTAGTTTTTTAAGACGAACAAAACTAGTACCATTCATGATATGTTTAAAAAAATTATATATATATATATATATATATATATATATATATATTACATTGGTTTCTTCGCATCTATCATATGCTTGGTTTCACATCTATCATAGTTGGTCTCGTTTCGCATCTATCATAGTTGGTATGATTTCGCATCTATCATAGTTGGTCTTGTTTTGCATCTATCATAGTTGTCTCGTTACATATATTAGTACAAACTTAAAAAGATTTCGCATCTAGCAAAAAAAGAGTTTTGCATCTTTTTCGTAACAATTGTCTTTTTCGTTTACACTCTAAAATTAAAATTTTAAAAGTTCGTATCTTTTAAAGCGTAACTTGGAATAACAAATCCGAAAATACCACTGGTTTTTTTTAAGACAAACAAAACTAGTACCATTCATAATATGTTTTGATTATTTTTTTTTATATATTTTACACTAATGAAAAAATTACACACTCTTCTCCGTTATTCTCTTCAAGTTCGACGAAACTAATAAAGAGAATATTGGATCCTAATCATTCAACTGTATGTTCTTATTCTGGTTCTTGTGTTCATCAAAACCTTTGACTTTTATATGAGGCCGAAGGCATTTAAAAAACGAGACCTTATGAAATATTTTAGAAATTAATAAAAAAAAATCAAACCAAAATAAAATAATACGTATTTTTAAAGAGGAAAGTACCCCTAAATACCCACTCAACTATCAAATACCAAAATGATACCCTCTTTTGGACTAGTTTCATAAATACCTAGAGCCATATTTGGAACAATTATACCCTCTAGGGTATAAAAAGGGTTTTTTGGTTGAAACACACTTTTTTTCACCTTCTAATCTGACTTTTAGGTTCCATTTCCCCCCACTTTCACATTTCTAAATTTGTGGAGAGAGAAACACGTAAAACGAGAAAGAACCCAAAAGGAAATTTTGAACCCAAACCAGAACCTTTCAACCGTCGACCGTAACCTACGAGCCTTTTCTGATCAATCAGTCGAACCAGAGAACACCGTTGACCAGCTACTCCGTCGAGCCTCCTACTCCGTCGAACACAGTCGAACATGTATGTTTTTTTGTCCAACTCCGTCGAAAACAGTCGAGCAGCCTCCTACTCTGTCGAACACACTCGAGCCTCCTACTACTAGTCCTACTCCGTTTAATACTCCGGTAGTTGGAATATATAAGTGTCTTAACATCGACCGGCGAGAATAACTCGTTTCTTTTAAAGTGATAGTCCATGGTGTCGAGACAGTATGTGTAGTTCGTAGTGTTCATCCACCGGTCGATGTTAGTTGATAGTTGTGTTGATAGTGCCTTTCGAAGCCATCGACAAGAAGTTGTTAGAACCAGCCCTGGTTGAAACCTGAATGTGTACCGTCGGTTTAGCTGGTGTTAGTTTACGCAGGGGGATTAGTGATCTAGAAATATTTGGGCTGAAACACGGTAACGAAGAGATGCCGATCAACACAAACTACATTGCTAGATCACTAATCCCCTATCTAGCGGGATCTGGGAATAGTTTACATATCATAGTGCACGTCTAGCATAGTAGTATATGGATTTGGTCACGTCTAGCACTGTTGCTATGCAGTGAGTTATACGATGTTGTGGAGTAACTTGAACAAGTGTTGTCTCCAAGAGTTAACGTATATACTTGCTGCTTAGTTTTATTGTTTTAGTTACCATGGGATTACTGACTAGCTTGAGATGTGAATGTTAACAGGGAAACATGACAAAAACAGGAGTATTCTACAGGTCCGGGTTGGTAAGCATAATCAACGCACTCAGACGGGATATCATTAAATCAGAACACATAGAGGCTGCTAGAGGAACACCGTTCTATACCTTCCTGAAAACATCGTTCGACTTAAGGAACGAGGCTCTGAAGCTTAAAAAGTTCTACTACTTGATCGAGGCGATTTGTGGTTTATACGATGTGAGATGGAAGTCTTTCCAGATAGGACGGAAGCATGTAAGGCTGACGAGGAAAGATGTGAAGGCGATATTTGGGTTGAAACACGGTAACGAAGAGATGCCGATGAGCAAATCAGGCGCATTTATCGCTCGGTACGCTGATGGAGCTGAGTTAGATTCGATTCTAATGCAGAAATATTTTTTGAGCCCAAAGACGAGGAGGAGCGGGCCAACAAACGATAAATCAGTGTCTAATGCGTTGATAAAGGTAAATCTAGTCTGTTAAAATGTATTCGTTTTTAGTTTATGTTGCAGACATATGAGGATGATACCAATATCTGAATGTGTATGCAGGTATCTATCGTAGTAGTATACTATATCTAGTAGTGTGGTAGCTGTATAATATTATGTTGGACTTTGAGAATATGCATCTAGCAATGTCTTGGTTCATATCTATCAAAGTCGTATTAGGGATAACTGCCTTAAATTGTTATTGCTGTATTCTTGGTATGATGATATTGATTTTGTAGGAAGAGATCAAGAAAGCAGTAAGGGAAGGATGGGAGGATGAAGCGAAGGATGTTTCTCGGCTGCTGATACTTTTCATATGCTCAACACTGTTCTTTTCAGTGTCTGGCGACGTCATCGGGTGGACAACAATATTCTACATGGAGAATCTTGAAAAGATAAATGACTATGACTGGTCTGGAGCCATCTTGGAGAAGCTTCATAAATCACTGGACAAATGTATTAAGGCCGGGAAACCTGCAAGAGTGATCAGATGTGTTGCTCTGCTGTTTGTAAGTACAATGGGTTATGATCAGCATGTTTGTTACGAAACCGTTTTATTAATGTTGAGTTATATTCTGTGCAGTCATTTCTGATGAAGCATATTTCGATAAACGTTGAAATACCAAGGCCAAACATAATCCCTAGATGTTACAAGTGGTGGGGACTAGAGGGGAAGGAGTCGACATTTGAAATGATCCAGATGGTCAGTCAGCTCAGGGACGACCAAGTATTTAATACATCTATCAATGTCCAAATTTTAAAATCAAACAAATCTCATACCCACTAAACCAACACACAAATCGCAGCCATTAATATTACAAACACAAAAAATAAATATATCCATCGATCAAAAAAACAAACAAATCGCATACAATGTAGCATAACATCATAACATCAACATGTATATGGATCATAATTGTTTGTAATTCGAAGTAATGATTCTAATATTTTGTCGCTGAATCTATATTATACTGTTATTCTTAGGTTGTGGCCGATGACGGAGCTGGTACTAGGAATAGAAGAAGTTCGAACACTGAGGTAAATGACGATGTTATATTGGGGGAATTCATTGGGGAGAGGAAGTCAAGAGTTGATAAAACAAAAGGGGAGAGGTTGAAAAACAAAAACAACCGTAGGTGTAGTATTCCAAGTTTTGGAGGGTTGTCACAGTCTGTGCTGCGTGACAACAAGAAACTGAAAAAACGAAACCGGTTGAAAGTTGAAAACAAACGGCTGAAAACGTCGCTTGAGGAAAAAAAAGAACAGGCTAGTATTACCATGTTTTTAAAGTACTAATAAGCTTTAGATGTTGGTTAAATTGTATATAGGAAATGTTTAGATGTTGTTTGCTAGCAGCATCATTATAATTTATTTAGCAAACGTAATTATAAGTTGTCTATCAACGTTAATATGTTGTATCTATCATTGTAAGAATAATCTAAATATGATGTATCTCGCAATGGAAGCTATTTAAGTATTTCGTATGCTCGTTTGATTCAGGTTGAACAATTGAAAAAAGACTTGAACGAGCTGAAACAGAAGCTGGAGGTGGAAGATGAAAGAGTGGATGGTGAGGATGGCGATCTGCCGAAGACCTTATCAATGCCATTTTGCAGTATTGATGAGGACGATGTTGAAACTGTGGATGCAAACATTACTGAGAAGGTGGTTAAGGAAACACTGGTTTACAAATCTCGGAGGCATGGATTTGTTCCCAAGAGGAACCAACAAGTTTCTGATACCGAAAAAGAAACTTAAGAAGAGGATGTTCAGGGGGAGTCAACAGCAGAAGAACAACAGGAGCTTGAGACAGCTGAGGAAAAAGAAAGTGAAGTATCGGAGGAGGAGAAGTTAGAAGTTGATGGAGGGTGTGTTCAATCCAAAACACATGTTGAACCAATGCAAGAAAGTACTACACCGGAAGCTATTGTTGTTGATGTCACTGGGAAGCAGATAGGGACTACAATAATTGGTTGTGACGCTGGTAATGAGAAAGGGGAGGTTGCAGAAGAATTATCACCCCAAACTCATGTTGTCGGTGCGCAAAATGAAGTTTTCGTAGCTGAACATGGACACGGAGTTGGAAACAACGAGGTTGAACGACAGGAGCTGATGGTGGACATAATTGATTTGTTGGACAAAGGTTCCAACGAAGGAACGAAAACACTGAAACAACAGTTGGAGGACTCTGAAGAAACCGTAGAGGAAGGACAGAATGCGGAGACATGTCAGGACAAAGAAGAAGCTGACATAGTAGCCACTACTGTGTTGGAGAACGCAGCCAAAGAACTACAGGGGCCAGAACCAGTCTCTGAGAATTTGGTGGAGAATGTGGCTGAAGATATAAGTGGATCTTAAATCTTTAAGATTCATAAATTTTCAATAATTATGTTTTGGCTTGTTTTGAAATGTTTAAACTCTAGGTTGGATAACATTTGCAGTATCTGGGTTGTTGTTTGTATCAAAAAGTTGGTTTGACAGTATCTGTGTAGTGTAATACATGATTTCAATGATTGTCTCAATGAGTATTAGTTGATGCATGTTTGACAAATCGCAAACACAACATGTATATAATCTGATAGATTAAAAATATATAGAATATCGTTTTCACTGTAAACAAATCGCAATGTATAACTATCGTAAATAGCGTCGTTCTACTGGAAACACATCTAGAAATGATAATTATGCTTATATCGCAATGTATGTTTTCCAATATTGTAATGTTATGTTATTAGGAAGTGGAAACAGCGGCGCCTGAAGACACACGACAATCTAATGTAAAGACCTTGGCATACACTGGGATTGAAAAACCAGCAAAGTGCGAACAACTATCGCAAGTTGTCTCTCCATTAAAGGTCATTCTAATTATCAACGGAGAAGAGCAATCCGCAGAGAATATTGAAAAATTGTCACATGTCGAGCCATCTTCGTACGCAACATCACAACAACGTAAAGTAATATCTAACGATCTGATTGTCCGATCGGTTACACCATTGGCTGACGATAGCTTTGTAGACTTCACTCAATCATTTTACGCAGAAGTTGACAAGGATGTTGAAAATTAAAACGAGAAGAGACGTACACTGGACTCCATCGAGGAAGAACAAACAGACGTTGACGTCAGTAGATATATTGTATTATCAATAAACCTTCAAAAAGTAATGTTAATACTTTACTCTGATGCTTTATTTTAGGTGCCCGTTGATGAAATTCCTAAATGAAACTTACTTACTCCGACGCAGGTTAAACAACAACAGACTGCGGTCGTAGATTGGCCATTCCCGACAAAGACAACGAAACTGATCAATGTCAGTGAGTACGAGAAAGTGATGAAACTTGCCGAAGAAGAAAAACAAGAAGATCCAGAAGTATGGTACTTGCCAACAACGGAGTTCTCCTACATGCTTTCCATTAGCGTGACCGAGATAATGGAACTGCCTAACGAAACTCAAGTTGACTTCAAGGTAATAAGGTTTCAGGTTGTATCTATCATAGTAAATTTGTAAGTCTAGCAATGTGTCTATGTACGTCTAGCAATATTAATATGAAGCATCTAGCAATGTGTATCATTGAAGTTACAGTCTTAGTTGTCAACCTATAAACCGTTGGTTATTCTTTTCAGTAATTGTCATTCAACTGATTTGAGCTTGTAATTATGTTTTTATAGGTAATAGATGCTTGGATATATAAGCTGTTAAAGGATTCAGATTGGAAAGTCCCTCTGAAAGGGGTTGATGATGAGTATTCATATATGGTCAGTGTCATTCAAATAACTGGAATTGCAACTGTAAGTTCCCAGGGAATTATTTGTGTTATATTGGAAACATTTACTTCCAACAGTAATGACACAAATTTGCAGGGAACACTGGCTATCAAGGGAGATTTGTCTGTCATTGTGGACAAGGTTTTTGAAACAATGAAACCAGACACATATGTTGCACTTGTTCCTCTTTGTACCATTAACACGTCCGGCGTGAACCACTGGACGCTCCTGGTTATAGACATGGAGAATGGGGCTGCCAGTAGCTACAACCCACTGTTGTCGTTGGTGAGGATACTAATCGCCTGAGGGTAGGCTGGTAATTTCAGTTGGTGTTTTATGGTGGTATGTGGGTGTTTAAGTGGTGGTGTGTGGGTGTTTTAAGTGTTTAGAGAGTAGAGAGATAATTAAGCAGCTTGGTAGCAGTTAATTTTTATTACCCATAGTTAATGCAGGTGGTTGGGTATTTATACCCTGATGTTTGGGCCCTTATGGGCTTTTGGGTCATGTTTAATGGACCCAGGTCATGTTTAAAGACCCATGAGCTCTAAGCAGGAGAACAAGTAGCTTAGTCAAGAAGTGTTTAGGTTTTTTAGTACTTTTGTCATAGTTCGAACAGTCCTATGGTTTTAGTGTTCAAAGTGATATGTCCGGTCCATGTGATCTGTCCGATCTGTCCGGTCCGGAGGCCTTGGACTGATCTGTCCGCGTCCGGGGAGCATGCTAAATTCGGACTCATCAGGAGCCCCTTTTTTAGGTATTTGAGCAAGTATTCTTGTCAGAGACCTGAAAAACAGTCCGACATTAGAAGTAGTTTTCAATCCGGACAGGTCTATGGGTTTACCCGGACAGATAAAGCTTCACGAATTCAAAACGGTTTTTGCCAAAGTTCGTGGGACACGTGTCACACTCTGATTGGTTGCTTTAGCCGTTTTTTCACCTTGAATTTCGAACCCACCTTCTTCGAAAAGCAACCTCTTTAATTACACATGGTGACATCAGCGCCGTCTTTTAATCATTGCCAAACTTTTCGAATTCTCCTAGGAATCAACTGCTTTTTCAGATTTACTATAAATTCAGACTCACTTTCCACTGTTTTACTATCTCTTTCATATTTACTCTGCATATTTACTTAGAGCTTTCTCTCTCTAAAGCAAAGATTTTCTTGGTAGTTTATGTTTACAGCAAGGACTGCATTGATCAAAGGCGGGTGGCTCAACCTTTCTGAGTTGGAGAAAGCACAAAAAGTTGAGAAGGAAAGACGAATCGCAGCAGGGTTACCTACCTCGCCTGTCGACAAACCAATCTCCTCTGCCACAGAGTCAGATCGAGGCTTGTCCTCTTCTAAAGGTACTAAACCCAAAAAACTATTTCAATCCACTCTCTCCCCTATAGTCTATGGTTCCTCAGTTCAGGAGTCAGTGCCTACTGTCGAGCCAGGAGTTACAGTTACAAGTTTTAGGAAACCTTCTCCTTTTCTCGCAATGGGATCAGACACAGAGCACTCTCCAGAGAAACTGGTGGTTAAGAAGACAAGCCGGCTGGTTAAGGGGCAAGCCTCCAAGAACACTCCCTCAAAATCAGGGGCAAAAAATAGCAGTTCTGGGTCTGGAGTGCCTATTAGAGCTCCCCGGGAAAGACTACCCGGTCCGGAGGCCAGCAGTCCAGCACCCCAAAGAGAGACTTCTGCCTTAGAGCCTCAGCCTGAAACTAGAAGTCAAGAAAACACAGAAAACCAGCAGTCCGGAAGCCATGGTGAGCCAAGTTTAAATTCTCCCCGGGCCACTGATATTCCTCCTACGATCATAGAGGAAAGAATGAAGGACTCTGTTGAAGAGGTCCCTTTTGAGTCTGAGCCATCCGGTCAGACTAGTAACACTGCTGCTTCCAAAAAAGATAAGGGCAAAGAAAAACTATGCCTGAGGCATCCGGAGCTGCCGGAGTGTCTCGAAGGGAAGGTAGGGCCTTGTTTTCACAGGGTTGAACTTGAATATCTCTTGGCCTTACAGAAGACCAAGTATGCTTTCATCCACACGGCTGAACTAGATCGAATGCGCACAAAATGGGGGATCCCAGAAAATGTAAAGATAAGGATTCCCATAGATCCTGAAACTCCTATGGACTGCAAGTTGAACGAAATAGTCATCTTCACAGAGCTATTTAATTGGGGACTCAGATTCCCATTGGACCCAGAGATTGTCAGATATTTTCATCTGGTCAAACTCTGTCCGAGCCAGCTGAGCCCCAACGGCTGGTATACTCTGATGTCATGCATCATGGCATCAAGGCTGTCTGGGATCCCTCCTCATATGGAAGAATTTGCAGCAGTGGCCAATCTTTGCAAACATCACCAATTCCCCTTCTACCACTTCAATATGGGGAATGATCTCAAGGCTGTTGATGATCTGTTGGAGTCTGAGAGTAAATGGAGGAGCCGGTTTTTGTTTGTCAGTGGCGCTTGGGAAAACGGACAGAAGATCAAGTCCGGAGTGAACCCAAGCCTCCTCAGAAGCAGGTGGAGGAGTGACCGTAAGTTTCTTACTTTAAATCTTTGTCTACTTTTTCCTTCTTATAGTTGGTTTTAAATTAATCAATATTTCTTTTGTCTTAACAGAACCGCCTAAGGAGTTCGGTGATTACTTGAAGGCCGGACGGGTCACTTGTGGTAAAATCAATGCCTGGGCCGTAGAGAACTGGGGGAACCGATTCCACAATGCCTTCACTAGTGGAAATCTGGCACGGTCTCATCTGTGGAACACCACAGGTCGGAGAGACCTGACTTGGGAGGATCTTACCACCCAACCTTCTCTGGACACAGTGCTCAAGAGGTCCCATGAAGCAGATGGGACGCTCTTCTTGCCAGGTCGGGCCAAAGCCCCAAGCAAAATGAAGGGCAAGAAGAAAGGCAAGAAGGTGGTGAGCAATGCTAATCCTGCTGATGCTGAGAAGGATGCTCCAACTGACCCGGAGGGGCCGGCTCAGAGCCAAATTGATGCTGCTCTTTTGCAGGTAGTGGAGCAAGAGACCGAAAGGCAGGAAGCAGAACTCCCAAAATCTCCAAGGGCTTCCAAGAGGAATCACAAGCAGGGGAGTGAAGGGGCAGACCGGGCAGCCAAGAAGAAAAAGACTGCTAAGGGAGATGAGCTTGCTCTCCGGGATCCGGAGCCTTCTTTCCAGGCTAACCCAACACATGCTGAAGAGATCCCAAGGGACTTTCATATTGATGAAGTTGAGGGAGGAGAGCTCAACATGGACGAAGTAGACATCACCGGTCTTGGTGAACTTGGCGAATACTTCCTCAACCTCCCCAGAGACGACTTCGCATGGCCCTACGTTCCTCCGAGCAGCTCTAACACTGTCAACTTCAATGGTAAAACTTTCATTGTCTCTAGTGAAAAGGACACCATAGCCCACTCCTTGCTAAGCAATGTGCAGCCGGTACTCACACTGGAGAGACAAGTTCGGAGTCAAGCAGACATCATCAAAGACCTTAAGTCTGAGAAGGAAAAGCTGTCCGAAGACCTTTGCACCGCTACTGCCAATGCTGACATGCTAAAGGAAGCAAATGAGGAGCTGAAGAAGAATCAGGAGGAAACCAACACAAAAGTTACCACACTAGAGAAAACCATCAAAGACCTCCAAGAGAAGTTGTCCGGTCTGGAGAAAGACCTTGTTACCTCAAAGGAAGAAACCAAGGCAAAAGACAAAGTCATCACCAACTTAACTACTGATAAGATTGCCCTTGAGAATGCAGCGTCCAAGGCTGCCGAGGAGAAAAATACTTTGTTACAGGAGCAGGAGGCCAAGATCCAAGCCAGGATCAATGCTTATGCCAACCAGATGATCAAGAGCGAAGAGCTACTGCTTGAGAAGGTGAGGTCTGACATGGTTCTACTCTTCCATGAAAAGTTTCCACAGAGGAACCTATGGGAGTTATGGCTTTATGTTGAGCCCGAAAACCTCCCATACCACACGATGGCCGAAGGTGACAGGTATGGCTACTCTAGTGGCTCCTCGGATAATGAAGAACATACTGGGGAGAGCCCAGATGACAAGAAAGACGATCCCAAAGGCAAGAAGGTAGATGAAGGGAAAGATGACCCTAAAGGTAAGAAGGTAGTAGAAGGTGAGGCATCCTCAAAGGCTCAACCTTAACTTATGATCCACTTAGTTTATTTTTAATTCAGACTAAAGTCCTTGGAAGGCCAAGGCACTCTTTTGTAATGGTGTCCGGAATTTGACCGGACAGGTTTTTTGTGTTCTACTTTGACTGTTTAAAAGTCCTTGGAAGGCCAAGGCAAGTTTAAGTTATTTCATTCAATGAATATCTTTGTTTTGTGCAACCATCATCTTCTTTCATTGTTCATTTTAATTTTGATAGCCAGAGTTTAAGTAGCCTTTAGTTGTTGCATTGTGAGAGTGTTTAAATTCTCCGGCTAGAGTTTAAATAGCCCTTAGATATTTCAGTCCGGATAGTATGACAAGGGACAAAACTTTAAAAAACACTTACAAAATTTTTAAGAAGGCATTGAATTTTATTTAACAACCCGGACACCTCATTAAAACCTCTCTGTGCCACCGGGGAGGAAAGAGTAGTATGCCCCCAAATATTTACATGGATGTTTAAACAAGTAAATATTTACACAAGTGCTATTCCAAGTACATCCGGAGATGCTCAATATTCCAAGGATGAGTTAGAACTCTGCCCTCTTTGTCTTCCAACCAATAAGTTCCAGGCTTAATTCTTTCAACAACCATATACGGAGCTCCCAAGTTGGGGCCAGCTTTCCGAAGAGCTTTTCTTTAGTGTGTAAGAAGACCTTCCTTAATACTTTGTCCCCTGGTTGGAAATCTCTTCTTTTGACTTTGGAAGCAAATCTGCTCCTCATCAAGCCTTGATAATGTGCAACTCTAAGGTGAGCTTTAACTCGTCTTTCTTCTATCAAATCAAGTTGACCTCTGATTGCCATCTCATTAGCATGTTCGGAGAAGTTGTGAACACGAAAAGAGGGGAGAGTTGCTTCTATGAGAGCTACTGCATCCATCCCATAGACCAAGGCAAAGGGTGATTCTTGTGTTGCAGCCCCAGGTGTTGTCTGGTAGGCCCACAAGACCTCTTGTAAATAACTAGGCCACTTCCCAGCAGCCCCTTCCAAATTTTTCTTTAAGCCGGACAGTATAGTTCTATTAGCCACTTCAACCTGCCCATTTGCTTGTGGGTGGAAAGGTGAAGAAAAACAATGCTGTATACCCCTTGAGGCATAGAAGCTCTCCATTTCTCTATTGTCGAACTGTGGCCCATTGTCTGTTGTTATTTTCTGTGGGACACCAAATCTGCAACATATGTTGGATAGAATGAATTTTATAACAGCCTTTGATGTTGTCCCTGCTAGAGGGGCTGCTTCTATCCACTTCGAGAAGTAGTCAATGGCCACAATTATAGTTTTGCGCCCTCCAGACGCCACAGGGAGAGGCCCTACTAAATCCAACCCCCATCGTACAAAATGAATAGGCTCAGAAATTGATTCTAAAGGAATGACTGGTACATGAATTTCATTGTTGTACCTTTGGCATGGGTCACACCTTCTCACCAATTCCTTAACATCTTTTATGATTGATGGCCAATAGTAACCGGAGAGTAAAACTCTTCTTGTTAAAGCTCTAAACCCACAATGGGCTGATCCCTCACCATCATGCAATTCGGAGAGGACCATTTGTGATTCTTCATCTCCCAAACAGCGCAGGAGAGGTTTACTGTAAGATTTTTTGTATAACACTTCTCTCAATATGATGAAACCACGAGCCTTGTGTTTCAATGTTCTGGCCAGTGACTTATCTGGAGGCACAACACCATCGGAGAGATACTGTATGAAAGGAAACCTCCAATCTTGAGGTTGTTTCACTTGTAATTCAAAAATCTCCTCTTCTTTACCCTTACAAAGTCGAATGGAGGGGCTCTCAAGCACATGGATCCATGGGTATGACTCCGTATAGGCTATGGTTGCTAGTGAGTCTGCTAGCTCATTTTCTGCCCGGGGAATGTGTTCATAGACAACACTTTAAAACTTAAGCGCTTCATTTTTGAGGAGGAGTAAATATTTCACAAGTTGCTATTTCTTAGCCTCAGACTGGCCTTGGGCATGGTGGATAATCAGTTGGGAGTCGCTTAGCAGCTTGACCCTCTTAGCCCCACAAATGTAGGCCAATTTTCGCCCAGCTATAACTGCTTCGTATTCGGACTCGTTATTAGATGCCCTGAAAGCAAAACAAATAGCCTGGTACATTTTGTCTCCATATGGGGAAGTTAAGCATACCCCTGCACCATATCCCATTGTGCTAGATCCACCATCTGTTCGGATGACCCATACTTTTTTATCTTTTATATCAGTAGCTAGCTCCGAATCCCTGTCGGAGTGGAATTCGACCAGAAAATCAGCCACATCTTGGGCTTTAACTGCTGTTCGGGGAGCAAAGTCTATGTCAAAGTCCCCCAACTCTACTGAACACTTAGTCATTCTGCTCGAAATGTCTGCTTTTTGAAGGACATTCTTTAGGGGAAAGGAGGTCCGGACGATGATAGGATGAGCCTGGAAATAAGGCTTCATCTTCCTTGTAGCTATTACCAGGGCTAATGCCAATTTTTCCAGTTTTAAGTAACGCTTCTCTGCATCTATCAAGCTTTTGCTGATGTAGTACACTAGATGGGGATGACTATCGACCTCTCTTACCAGCACAGCACCGATGGCACAACTTGAAACTGCCAAATATACAAAGAGAGTCTCCCCATCGAATGGCTTGAACAAAGTTTTGGGGGAGGACATGTGTTTTTTGATCTCATTGAAAGCCTCATCGCACTGCGGGGTCCAATCAAAGCCCTTTGCACCCTTCAAAGTTTGAAAGAAAGGAGCACACCTGTCCGAAGATCTTGAGATAAATCTGTTTAAGGCAGCTAATCTCCCCATCAACCGCTGTACTTCTTTGATGTTTCGAGGAGGCTCCATTTGAAAAAGAGCATTAAGCTGGTCCGGATCAGGTTGTATTCCATGCTCACTTATGATATAGCCCAGAAACTTTCCGGACTGCACTCCGAACACACACTTTTCAGGGTTTAACTTCAAATTCACTTTGACCAAGTTGGTAAAAGTTTCTTGGAGATCGGACAAGTGCAACTGCTCATCCACACTCTTCACCATCATGTCATCAATGTACACTTCCATATTTCTTCCAATTTGATCAGCAAATGCCTTGTTGACTAACCTCTGATAAGTAGCCCCAGCATTTTTCAAACAAAATGGCATAACCTTGTAACAATGAAGCCCCCTATCAGTTACAAATGTGGTATGCTCTTGATCTCTTGGATCTACTCGAATCTGATTGTATCCAGAGAAAGCATCCATAAAGGAAAGCAGTTTGTTCCCAGAGGTGGAGTCTACTAACTGATCAATCCGGGGTACCGGATACAAGTCTTTTGGGCAAGCTCTATTAAGGTCTGTGAAGTCAATGCACATGCGCCACTTGCCATTCTTCTTTTTCACCAAGACAGGATTGGCAGTCCACAAAGGGTATTGAGACTCCTTGATGTGCCCCATCTTTGTGAGCCTGTCAACCTCTTGCACAATGACATCAGCCTTTTCTTTGGAAAAAGCTCTTCTTTTTTGGACTACTGGAGCTACATCTCTCCGGACGGATAGGTGGTGCGAAATCACATCTGATGGGACTCCAGTAACATCAGCATTGCACCAAGCAAAGACATGCTGATGGTTCTTCAAAAACTTTAACATTTGATCTTTCAAAACATGTGGCATTTTAGACCCTATCTTGACACTTTTCCCATCTTCCAACCAGTGTGTTTCTACCTCTTCAACTGGTATCAACACTCCGGGGGTCTCTCTGGGGTCATCAATTTCACCCTCACCCCCAGAAAGGCCCTCGAACTGCTATTGTTCATCAATACGGACTGCCCCCAGCGTTCGAGGAGCCAAGGCAGTGGCATAACATTCTCTTGCAATCTTTTGGCTGCTCCGGACAACTCCAACCTGCCCCTGAACAGCATACTTCAAGCATTGGTGGACTGTTGAAGCCACTTCATGCATCCTAGAGAGCCAAGACCTCCCTAGAATAGCATTATAGCAAGTGGGACAATCCACCACAATAAAGAGTATTCTGACCATTTTCTTGAAAGGGCCCTTGCCCAATAACACCTCTTCTTCGAACTCCCCGATCACATCTGCTGAGCTGCCTGTGAAACCCACGATTGACCTGTCCGAATTTTGAATTACAGCTGGATTTTTCATTTTCTTGTAAGTGGTTAGGAAAAGAATATTGGCTGAGCTTCCAGTATCCACCAAGATTCGCCTTATGTCATTGCCCCCTATAGATGCTCCTATGACAACAACATCCTCATGAGGGCCAGCAATGTTTCTTAAATCATCTTCATCAAACACAATGAAGGGAAATGAGTTTGGTGACTGATAAGATGTCATGCCTCCTTCTAGCTGGGAGGCCAAAGTATGAACGTGCCTCTTCCTCGAAGAAGCAGTAGGAGCTGTCATAGTGTCCCCTCCGAAAATTGTAAGCGACTCGAAAAACTTAAGGAGCCCGGAGACCGACCTAGAACATTCCTCTATAGCACCCACTCTGTTCCGAGTTGGATCGGGATCCAAGTACTCAGATTCCACGTCAAACCTTTCAACTATAACCATGGCCCCCTCCGGAGCGGCATTACTTGGACCAACCCGGTGAGTGTTGTCAGGCCTGTTACCCCCTCTTCTTTTCACATAGCCCCCCAGTTTTACCCTTTCAATCAAGTTCTAAACTTCTTGTTTCAATGCTATGCAATCATCAGTGGTATGACCAATATCATTGTGATACTGGCAAAAAGAGTTGTTGCGATGCTCTCTGGGAGACTGCAGTGCTGCCGGTCTCCGGTAATGCACCTCATTCTTTGTTTTATCAAAGATAGTGGCCACGCTTTCTTTTAACTCTGCGAACCACTCCGGTTGGACCCATGGCCCTCTCTTGTTTCTGGATTGTTGACTTTGAGCAGGAGCAGCTGGCTGAGACTGAGCTTTTGCCCTACCATGCCCCTGTCCGGTTTCTCTTGCTTTGTTCCCGGACTGATCCTGATTGGGATTTGGTGTCACCGGGGTAGACCTCACCTGCCTGTGCACCCTGGTTTTCTTTGTTTCATCGACGTTTATCTGTTTACCAACCTGATTCAGCAACCCTCCCCAGGTCATGGCTTTCTTTCTGGTTACTGAATCAGCTAGATTGCTTGGATTCAAACCGTGCCTTAGGGATGCTATCTGGATTCAATCAGCCAACCCATTCTTTGTGTTCACAAAACGGCTTATGTATTCTTTCAAGGACTCATTTGGTTCCTGGGCACAATGGATTATTGTGTCTCCATTGCCCTTCAGCTCTTTACTCCCTACGAATTGCCTTCGAAAGGCCACCCAAAACGTATCAAAATCTTTAATACAACCCTGAGGCAGGCTGTTGTACCATTTCAGAGCACTCCCCGTAAAGGATTGGGAGAATGCCCTACAAAGTAGTTTATCATCATCGTCAAAGTTCATCATGAAGTTTTTAAATTGCTCTAGATGGTTATCCGGATCAGTACTGCCATCGTACTTCTCTATTTTGGTGCTGTCAAACCTCTTGGGCAGGTTTCCGGACAGAATTTTAGAAGACAATGGAGATTACCTCCAATTCCTTCCACGACTGAACACAGTATCCTCATTGGGAGTTGCAAAGATACCTGGTTCATCGTGGAAGGCAAAGGGATCCATCAACATCTTGTCCACATGCCTCCGGTTATGAGATGACCCCTTGCCAATATGCTTCTTCATTCTTCCATGTCTATCTCTTTTTCTTGAATATTTCTTAATTTGCTTTTGCTTTTTCCTGGTTCGACCCTCATCGCTGCTAGATGACAATGATTTTTCAACTTCATCACTGTCCGAAGAGCTATCAGAAGATTCTGAGCTTGAGTCAGAACTCTCCACAGGCTTGGACCGGTGAGACTTTTTAGAACTAGCATGAGTCTTTTTAGTGCTCACATGAGTCTTCGAAGACTCATGCTCTCTGGGGTTATCGGTGTGATGAGCAACCGATGCTTTGGATTTTTCTTTCACGCCCATCTTGGCCTTCTCAGCCCTCAGAGCTTCTATTTCACACTTTAGCCTGTCACGCTCTTCGACAGTGTATTCATCGTTCTCTCCCACCACTTCGAGCAAAGCCGGTGGAAGCTCTGGATTGTCCGGATTTATACGGACAGAGTTTCTTGGCAGGTTTTGAATGCTTGATTCAGGCACCTTCGTGCTCCCACTGTGGTCGCCAATTTGGTGAGGATAATAATCGCCTGAGGGTAGGCTGGTAATTTCAGTTGGTGTTTTATGGTGGTATGTGGGTGTTTAAGTGGTGGTGTGTGGGTGTTTTAAGTGTTTAGAGAGTAGAGAGATAATTAAGCAGCTTGGTAGCAGTTAATTTTCATTACCCATAGTTAATGCAGGTGGTTGGGTATTTATACCCTGATGTTTGGGCCCTTATGGGCTTTAGGGCCATGTTTAATGGACCCGGGTCATGTTTAAAGACCCATGAGCTCTAAGCAGGAGAGCAAGTAGCTTAGTCAAGAAGTGTTTAGGTTTTTTAGTACTTTTGTCATAGTTCGAACAGTCCTATGGTTTTAGTGTTCAAAGTGATATGTCCGGTCCATGTGATCTGTCCGATCTGTCCGGTCCGGAGGCCTTGGACTAATCTGTCCGCGTCCGAGGAGCATGCTAAATTCGGACTCATCAGTCGTGGAGCAAACACATTGCCGATAAGACGAAAAACACAGCTGATGCTCTGGTAAGAAATTTAATGCTAAGGATCTTGGTTGCCTATCTAGCAATGTCTCAGACTATATATATCAATGTATATAGTAGTACATAGCAATGACTAATACTCGTAAATCGCAATGTAACTATGGATTACTTGATTTTGCAGCTGACCTATTGCATGAAGAAAAAATACATACCTTATGTAAAAGGTGGATACAAAATAAAGACAATAAGAAATATCCCACAGCAGGCAAAGGATAGCTTTGACTGCGGTGTTTTTGTTTGTAAGTACGCAAAAGACATCATTACGAGAGGGTATGTTCCGCGTGAATATGGAAAGGAAATGCAAACTAACTGTATCTATCAACCACTACAAAACAAATCTATCAATATAGATGTCATATGTATGTCATCAATCTATCTGGCTGTATTATTGGTGAATCCCAACATCTATTAAATAACGAGATGAATCAAGCAGGGGAGATTTAAAAGACTACTTGAACAAATTCAAGTAAGGTATCACATGGATGTAGACTAAAATGGAATACATAAATTGATGTATCTATCGGATGTATAATCCAGGATCTGTCAATGTTACATAGCGTGTCTATCAGAATATTTCTTGCAAATCTAGCAATCTGTATCAGATTTATACTAAAGTATATATTAATGCATATGTCTCGTATCTATCAGAGTTTGAAACATACATCTAGCAAGGTATTGAAAGCAGTTAACGAATATCTAGCAATGTAGAAATTAATATCTATTAGAGTTTGAAACGAACAAAAAAAGTACATATCAATGTTAAAATTATCCAAAAATATAAGTCGAAAGATAAGGAGTTCTTATCTATGAGATGCAAAATGTTACACACAAATCGGTAAAACAAGTTTAGAACGGAGCATCACATGACCTCCTATTATGCCCCAATTTGAAACATCGACCACAACGGGACTGGCTGCTGGTAACTTCACCTCTTGATGGAATACGCTTTTTCATCGGCCGCCCAGGTTGTCTTTTAACGTTCGGGGGCATCACCACTGGCTCTCCATCATAATTTGCGGTACTAGATTCACCGAACTCTGTTATAGCCGGTATGTTAAAAGAATAGCTGGACCGGTAATTCGCAGCACTGAAAAACGACTCTACTAATGTCATCGGATCTTCGTTAAGAGATGCAATTGCATCCAATGCATGAGCGCATGGGAAACATTCTTGCTGCCAAGAGTCGCATGTGCATTTGAAATCAAGTATGTTGACCACTATGACTGGGTCTGATAAAACCTCAAAATAAGCGGCATAAGACTTGCGAATTAACCACGTCCGACTACATTGTACATTCTCTTTGAACATCTTGTCAAACTCGGGGCATAAATGTGTGTTCCAACTTAGGCCCTCTCCTAAACGTCGAGATATTTGAGTCATCAGAAGAGCTCTAATCCGGTCGACCAATTCCACTATCGGCAGATGGCACAACTTTTTAATCTGGAAATTGAACGATTCAACAACGGTTGATGCCATCGCCCCATACCGTTTGCCTTTGACATATGCCTGAGCCCATTTTTCTGCTGGCAAATTTCTTACAAAGTTGCCAATACGCTCACCCCCTTGGCGCACAAACTGACCAAAACGTTCATTAAAAAGTTCCACCGTCGGGGCATAAGCACACCTCTTAAACATCACTAGCATATTGTTTTTGTAGACTCTGTTAGTGTGTTCAAGATCTTTATTCAAGTTATGGATCAAATGGAAGATACAATAAGCGTGGTAGTCAGTAGGATAAAGAGTTACGACAGCGCTAATAATACCAGCATGACGGTCCGAAATGAAAGTTATTTGGCGCCCTAACAAATGAGGTTTTAAGCTTTCCAAAAACCAAAACCAGTTTTCTGAGTCTTCACTACCAAATATACCAAAAGCTACGGGGAAGAGACCTGAAACGGGAACGATACAGTTGAACAACAGTACTACATTGACAGGGGTGAATGGATTCAAATCGTAATGTATATATATCATATCTATCAGACCCAATACGCCTGTGTAATATTCAACGTAGCACACTAAAACAGGCTTAAATCGCAGTGTAAACATAACTAAGCTAGCAATCTATCATAACTAAAACAGCAGGGTATGTAACATAATCTATCAGACTATATGTCGGTCCTAGATAAAATCGCAATGACACACAAAAACAGAACCTATCTATCAGAATATGGCAGTATGTGAAATCAAGAATGTAGCAATCTAAAATATGTGTACATCAAAACAACCAATCTAGAAATCTATTTTAGCCTATCTAGCAGACCAAAGGTGTAGTGAAACACGGACTGACCGTTGTTTCCATCTTTTGCCACTGCTGAAAGCAAAACGCCACCATGCTTCCCTGTTAGGTGGGTTCCGTCAACGTACAGTAGAGGGCGGCATGAATTGAAACCCTGAAGACACGCCCCAAACGCTATAAAACAGCGACGGAAAACATTGCCGAGAGCCAAATCCAGATGGCAGTCCGTAGTGATGTCACGACTCTTTAGTCTCTTGAAGTATGATTTTAGCAATCCGAAAGAGGTATTGCTATCTCCAAATACAACACGCCAGAACTTATCTAACTTATTCCAAGATAGACGATATGAAATGTCTAAACCGTAGTCTTGCTTGATAGTGGACTGTATAGTCTTAGCTATTACAGATTGGCAGTTCCTAAGAGAATCGTGAATTTCATCAGCAATCAAATCGGACGACAGATGCCTGCTTTTCTTCTTTGTGAATACGGGACTGCACGTATGGGTACTGACAAATCTTTTTATCGTCATCAAACCGGTCTTAGAATCAACAGAAGCATAAAGCCTCCATTTGCAGCCGTCCGAATCTTTGTTTACACAATAAACGGTGATCTTGCTAAAGGTATTGTGCATGTACCTAAATGCAAAACCGTTCTCTAATGCATAACGGGATAAGGATAACCTTAGACCTTGAGCACCATCTGGAAAAGACTGTCCAACACCGATGATAGCTTCTGCCCATCCGGTTGTAGCTAGATGCATTTTTTGGGGGGTTGAAATGGCCAAACAGCTATTGCTTTCACCGCTAGTTCGTTGCATATGCGAGGATTCTTCGAACAGTTGAACAGGTTGTTTACGTTTAATGGTGGAGGCTTTATCAGCAACATGTTCTTCGATAAGAAAACATCAAGGTAACATTCCAACCCAATAAAATCGGTCTCCTTATTAAACATACAATTATTCTGATTACCGCAAGAATACGTAATGCTGTAGTTGCCTCTAACAAGCCCCTGCCATGTTTCCTCAACGTACTATTGAAAAGACTCGAAGTTTTCGAATTCAGACAGCTAAACAATAGCTGTTTCGGTACCAAATTTGAAAATGTAAACTTTTGGTTTCGATATTGTGTACCCTGAATTGTATGAGTTTTGGTTAGTTTGTTGTAGGGTAGCGTACAACAGCTGATTGTGTTATAGATATAAGTACATGTCTAAATGGTAAATGTTTGAACACATCTAGCAACCTATCATAGCTAAAATATCAGGGTATAAGCGGTCATGGTATATGGTTGCACACATCTAGCAACCTATCATAGCTAAAATCTCAGGGTATATGCAGTCAGGGTATATGTTTGAGCACATCTAGCAACCTATCATAGCTAAAATATCAGGGTATAAGCGGTCATGGTATATGGTTGCACACATCTAGCAACCTATCATAGCTAAAATCTCAGGGTATATGCAGTCAGGGTATATGTTTGAACACATCTAGCAACCTATCATAGCTAAAATGTCAGGGTATAAGCGGTCATGGTATATGGTTGCACACATCTAGCAACCTATCATAGCTAAAATATCAGGGTATAAGCAGTCATGGTATATGGTTGCACACATCTAGCAACCTATCATAGCTAAAATCTCAGGGTATATGCAGTCAGGGTATATGTTTGAACACATCTAGCAACCTATCATAGCTAAAATATCAGGGTATAAGCGGTCATGGTATATGGTTGCACACATCTAACAACCTATCATAACTAAAATCTCAGGGTATATGCAGTCAGGGTATATGTTTGAACACATCTAGCAACCTATCATAGCTAAAATCTCAGGGTATATGCAGTCATGGTATATGATTGAACACATCTAGCAACCTATCATAGCTAAAATCTCAGGGTATATGCAGTCATGGTATATGATTGAACACATCTAGCAACCTTTACCATACAATAACAACCAACAAATCGCAGCCTTTTACATACAGAACATAACACAAATCTCAAGAAGATATAACAGAGGTGGAAAACTGAAAATTCTTACAGGAATGTAATCGGCGCCGGTATCAATGGTTTGAATCGACCAGAAACAGGAGCTGCTATCGTCGGAGCTGTTATCAACGGGGACGTCGTCGGAGCTTCTAATATCAAAATCGAAAATGGAAAAAAAATCTACAGTTTAAGCAGAGTCACGATACCGTTCTGTATTATCCAGACGTCGGAGTTGCTATCAACGGGGACGTCGACGAACGTTAGTGGTGCACCGGTCGAGCTGGTACGTTTTCCTCCGATTACAGAGCATTAGTCGAGCTGGTACGTTATCAGCCGATTTCAGAGGTCGTCGAATCACATGCTGACAGTGAACGGAAGTACTTAGGTTCGATGCTGGTTATTTCGGAATTCGTCGGTGATTAATCGGAGATCGCTGGTGGTTAGTATGTAATCACCGGTGGTTAGTATGTAATCGCCGGAATGAGTGTAATCACGTCACCGTTTTTTGAAAGAAGAGACGTTCTTGAAAAATGGGTTGTTTGTTATGTTAGAAGAGAGAGGAGAGAGGAGAGAGGAGAGAGAGGGGCTAATAAATTCAAAATTCAAAAAGTAATAAAGAAGGTTCTGTACCCAAGGGTCCCTTTTTCACAAATTAAACCTTATATACTAGGTTGAGGGTAATCATGGTATTGATAAAAAATTAGGTATTAGAAGTGGATATGTTTAATGAGATGGGTATTAAGTGAGCATTAACCCATTTTTGGGTACTAGATAGTAATAAGTTTGGCCAAAAAGTACTTAGTATGTCATTTCCCATTTTTAAACCCATAAAAAACAATAAAGATTATACCCATTACAACTCATGAAAAAAAATTCATTACGAGAAAAGACATAAAAGAATACTTTCAAAATAAAGATCCAAGGCAACACACCTTTATATGATCTTTCTCATAAATATCTGAAAATATGGGTAATAAATGGATAATAATTATACTTTTAGATCTTAAATTTCTAACTCAATTCTTTTTTGTGATTGAAAGACCTTACGATGCTCCAGTGTGACACTGCTCAAGGAATCGTGTTTCTTGAAAGCTCTTGGGCTGGTTTTCACCAATTCTTTTGATTGTCAGGGTTGCATGGTGTATTTGAAGCTCTTTGAGCAAGCTATTAGAGCAGATGAGTTGAGGAAGGGTATGTGGTGGCGTTCGATCTCTATGAATCTAATATTAAAATTAGCTCTATGCAATTATATGTCGGGTTGGTCATTGGACTTTATCCGGTCCTTGTATCTAGGTCTCTAACCCTTTTTTATATGAAATAAAACCAAACTTTTACTAAACAAAAAAAAATATTATGTAATTATTTTTTAAGAAAAACATAAAAAGTAAAATCGATTTCTTTTAAATAAAAAGTATATAAAAAACCAAATCAGATATTAAAAAATATCTTTTAAAAATACGACCGGAAAAAAAAAGTAATGGTAAGAAACAAATTTTAAAAAATATTCCTCTCCCCTAGCTGCCATGTCACTATTTAATATTTAATTTTAAAGCACGACTTTACATGCCGTTTTGACGAACCATAAAATTTAATTTCTTCGCTGGTAAGACCCTTTCTCTCTCTCAATTAAGGTAAAGAGTCATGGCGGACAAACCAAGCAGAGCACTAGTGTTCTACGGAGACGGGTTAGCACCTTTTCTGAATCCATCACATACGAATCTCCACTCTCTCGCTTCCAATTCCAACTGTGGCTTTTTGAGCCTCCCTAATTCTCCTTCCTCAGGTCTCTTCTTCTACTCTATTTATTATTAACGTTTTTATCCATCCCCAACCTCCTCGGGTTATATTAAATTTAT
The DNA here is from genome assembly GCA_036936605.1 of Limnanthes douglasii subsp. nivea. Taxonomy (NCBI): domain Eukaryota; kingdom Viridiplantae; phylum Streptophyta; class Magnoliopsida; order Brassicales; family Limnanthaceae; genus Limnanthes; species Limnanthes douglasii. The sequence goes on along the minus strand of JAUPFV010000002.1, from coordinate 71,164,202 downwards.
CTCCAATTGCATCACTAAACTAGCAATTCTGAGTTATGGGTTATCATCAAATTTGGGTTCTTTTGCAATTTATTATACTTACATAACATTTTAACTAGAATTTTTCCCCTCTTACTTTGCTTAGAACTAGCTATGTGTAGTTTGCTAGATTTACAACTTCGAGATTGGCTGTTTAATAATACATGGAAGATTCGTAGTTAAAAGAAGAATAAAAGGTCCATCTTTTGTGTTTAGAAGTGTAACCCTGTCTCAGTTGACATTGCCTGATCTGTGTCAGGTCTATGAAACTGCCATTGTATTTGTAAAGGGCGAAGTAATCATTGTTTATACTAATAGGCCCGTGATGCCAAGTAACAAACATTTTTAATTGTCAGAGTATTGTTGTACTGTTTTCGGTATATCTAGATACTTTGGGATTTACATGAAATTAGATTGCAGAAAGTGAGGATGAGAGGGCCATTAGAGAGTTTGCATGTCTGTTAGATGCAGCTGAAGCTTATGTTAATGAGGTAAGTTTAATGTTCTCATTCTGTTAGGAAGCCAATTGAAATATGTCAAGATAAAATTTGTTGTTTCTAATTCTTGTTCTGGCCTTTGTTAGAATGGGTCAAATACTACTGCAGCCGAGCCTCAAAGCTTATCAGAGAGGTCTGTCATATTTGATCTGGCTTCGTACTTTTGTTGTTCATAGATGTATGGGTCGCTGAAAAAAAACACTAAATTTCCAGGTTTATGGGAATGAAAACTGCTTTGTTCACGAACAATTCTGGTTTAGAAGCCTTTAGCAAACAGCTGGGTTTGATTGTACATTCTCTTCCTGAAACTTCTGCTGATAACGTGGTTTCTGAGTTACTAAAATTACTTGGGTTCCAAGAAGGGAAGACACTAGAAGTGAATGAGTTTGATTTAGTATTTGTACATATAGATAACGTGGAACTTATCAACACGTTAGTTGGTGGCATTATACAAATAGCGAAGCCTGGATCAGAAGTTGGTTTTCGTTTGCACTTGTCTGTTGTAATGAGCTATGGATCTGTCTCAGATGTTGATGCTCAAAGTTTATCGGTAACGGTTCCTAAAGATGAAAAGTTTTCAGCATTTATTCCTCGTCAAAGCTACACCATGAGAGGAGAACAAGAACGGGATAATGTTAGGTAAGAAAGAATTTGACAGATTCTTATATACTGATTTTTCTTTGGTTATTACTTGGCGGTTGTACCTAATATGTAAACCACAGGCACCATTCTCCTATGTTGATTTCCCAGTGTCAGCATGCTGTCACCCGTACAGATCTAGCCGGCACATTTTCCTTTAAGGATTTCAAGGAGGTATGTCGTCCTAATTATTTTAGAACATTTTGGCTTTTGTTATATTGATATCTTGATATTGTGATTTTTAGCTATTTTTTCTTACTGCACTATTCGTCAGACCTGATATATCAATGGAAATTACACAAGAGTGTTATTTATGATCAATACATAGCGTATGGCATATGGATACTTAAAATATTTTATATAAAAAATGAGTTTGCAATTGAATAGATATATTAAAATCTCCATCCGATACGTTCAAAGAGTTTCACACTGTCGTATATTATAGTTCTTGCTTTTTTTCCTTCTTCGTGCAGAGTGGTGCAAATTTGGTAATACCGGCCGATAGATTCCTTCATGAAATAGCATTCAAGCTCTGGAAAGCTCCAAAGTATGGAGCCTGAAAGCAGTTTCTCCGACCTACATTTTAAGAATAATCAAGGGTATTTCCGACTTCAGAGGTACAAAACCCTTCCCTTCCCTTAAATCCCAGTTCAACTATGACTTGAAATTATCGAGATGTCATTATGTGGAAGAATAGGATTCTCTAATTTTTCGGTTGTATAAATGAAGGCGTAACTCCTTCAACACCTAAGACTAACAAAAAAATAATGTTGGAGCTATATGTTTTTGGGATTCTTCTTCTCTGTTCATTTACCCACATTTGGATGCACTTTAAAATTTTACAACTGTAGTATTAAATTGCTGCAGTTTTCTTATCTAATCTTTGTAATAAAGATAATGAATGCTATAACACCAGATTTTATTGTTAATTGTCCACAGTGTGCTATCTAGTGGAGTGAGATTTGGTCCGGTTTGGTTAAAAAACCAAAACTGTTTTTTCTTTTTGAAAAAGTTTGTTTTTGGGTTAGGTTTGGGTTAGGTAGATTTATTGATTTTGGGATTTCGGCTAAAATTTATATTTTTTTATATAGAAAAAAAAAACAATATGATTAATATCGATATGAAACGATATCCAAAAAACATTTGATATTTCGGTTTACTTTGATTTTCCCCCCTCATCTAATCGCCCTTTATACAACATAAGAGCTGCTGTCATGTTCCGATTCATAGATCCACGACAAAGACAGACAGTTTGCCACAAAAGAATGGCTGTTGCATGTGATTAGATTGTCTGTATTGTGCTCGAAAAAATCGTACACTTCCTTGTACAGCATTACTCGCTGTACTTAACCGAACTCTGCAACCAAAATATTGGTGCTTGCACTTGTGCCCAGCCATGTTTCGAAAAAAGCAACACTAATTTCACAAAGAAAAAAGCCAAAGTTATTTGAACTGAAATCGTAAGGGCTGTATGGCTTTATTAGCTAAATTAGCCTTAGGCCTTTATGCACAACTGTTGTTCGGTTGGAATATCTTTTTATAGTTTATGGAATCTAGTTTTGTAGGTTTACACCTTCAAAAGACAAAATATTGTTTTTCTTGGCCTTCAATTTGTACTCTTTTTTTCATCTATATTTCCCGACTATAGACCGAAACTATGCATTTTGTGGATCAATTTCATCCATTGGCCACAGATCTATTGTAGAGGTGGAGCTCATTTTGTAGATATTATAAGTTGACTCCAGCACATATGATCATATGTTGTGTTGTTTTAGGTATGGTAGAGGTTTGTTTATGTTAGGATACTATTTTAAGAAATTATGTGATCAAGATGGTAAATAAATCATAAAAAAAGTTATATAACAACTGACGGGGTCGAAGCTTCGATGGAGGTGCAATTATGTGATCAAGATGGTAAATAAATCATAAAAAAAGTTATATAACAACTGCGGGTTGTTAATGAGAAAATAAGAAGTTAGTTATAGCTGAATATATTTTGAAAAATCTATAAATTTAACTTTTGTACGTTTTTTGAAGATGAAAACGCTTCAAGAACGACCCTCTGTTTTTAAAGATTTCATCTTCTTCACCTAATTCCTTGCTTTTCTCTTCTCATGAAAACACAAAGTAAACAAAAATATACTGGCGAATTTTATGTTCTTCATGAACAAATTCAGGAAAAGGAGACTAGAAGGAATTTTGCTGATCTCTTTAAACGTAATAAAGAATCTGTTTCGTTGAATCCGGAGTGGATCAAGGAATCAGAGGACCATTTCTCGATCCAGTTTTTCGATAATATCAAAACCCATCTACTAGAACAATCAAAAACCACTTTGATTGGGAAATTTAGCAATGGTGTGCCAAAGAAAACCAAACTCGACAGTTTCTTGAACTCTCTGAAATTTCGAGGAAATTACAACTATAAGGTTTGGGATTCGCATCATATATTTCTGGAATTCAATTTGAAAGAGGATGTGTGTCTAATCTGGTCGAAGAATGTGTGGAGGTTTGACGACTTTGTAATGAGGATCTTTAGATGGAATCCAGAGTTCAGTAATCGTGAAAACCCAAGGGTTTTATCCTAGGTTAGATTTGAAAATTTTCTAGAGTACCTCTATAATACGAAAATGGTGAATGATCTTGCTACAACTTTAGGAACTACATAAAAAAGTGTTGTCCCAGAGGAAAATAGAGCACATGGGAATGCTTGTTATGCGCAAATTGAGATTGATATCTCCAAACAACTGAAGAGGAAAATGTGGATTGGATTCGGTGAAAATGATGGGCACTGGATTTCTATCAGTTAAAGAGCATTCCTTCGTACTGTTGTTATTGTTTTCACATTGGGCACAACAGGGCTGATTGCAAAAAATTATCAAAGAATGTTGAGGAAAGAAAGGATAAGAAAGAGGACGTGAATACGGGAAATCATGATATCCAGGATAAAGAATCAGAAAAAGAATCAGAAAAGAATACTAAAACATTCAATAATGATTCAAGAAATAACACAATCAAAGTTTACACAAGGAAGATCAAGTCTATTGTAAGACAAAAGGATCAAGATGAAAAAAGTAACAACCAATCTGTTAATGAAAGTAATCAACATGTGTCTCAACAACAGCCCTTTCATATACAAATCAAGGAAAAACTTCAACACTCAAACGTGGAGACATATCATCAACCAACCAGAAAGGATTCGCCTACAAAAGACAGTTCTGAATACATTGAGGCACTAAAAAGACTTGAAAAGGATTACATTCATCAAAGTAATTCTGATATGGATAATATCTCGTCTCCTGACCCAGAAAATATAGGTAGCTGTTATGTATCTCCAACATCTTCACATGGCCAAACTTTTAATGAAATAATTAAGAGTAAGTTAAAGTCTGCAAAAAGAAGGAAAATATCCTTAAGTAAACTTAAAATCAAGTCCCTAAACTCGGTGGACAAACTTCAAAAATACCATTCTGATAATGATCAGAATACTTAGTTGGAATGCAAGGGGGCTTAACAACAAGCCAACCAGAAGGAGACTTGTTTATATGGTCAAGACTGAGCACATAAAGATTCTTACTGTCCAGGAGCCAATGACTAAGATTGATAAAGTTGAAGAGATTTCTAAATCTCTTGGTTTCAGTTTTCACATTTCAAATATCTCGAATAAGATTTGGACCTTTTGGATGAAGGATATTAGATAAATATCATTCAAAATTTGGATCAGTGTTTACACATGGAGGTTACTTATCCTGGTACGGAGGACAGTTTTCTTCTCACTTCTATCTATGCAAAATGTCAGCGTATTCAAAGAATTAACCTTTGGGAAAGCTTGTTGTCTTTTAATAACTCTAACAAAGCTTGGATGTGTGCTGGTGACTACAACACTATATCCTCTCATGATGAGCAGTTATGATGTATTTCAAATTGTCAAGCTAGTATGGACAACTTCAATGAGACCATTAAAGCTTGCAACCTCGAGGATGCTGGTTATGGAGGGTCAAAATACACATGGTCCAGAAGCAACAAATGGAAGAGACTCGACCGAGTCCTTATCAATGACAACTGGTTGAAGGTTTTCAACAAAACCCAGGTTTTTCACATGGTCAAAACTTGTTCAGACCATGCTCCCTTACTAATAACTGCTTATCATTCTAGTACTAATCTTTTAACTCACAAAATAAAATCATTTAGATTTCTTAATGTCTGGGCTAATGATGATATGTTCATGAGTATTGTTGAGCAGAACAGGAAGAAGTCTATTCAGGGGGAACCTAATCATATCTTCTGGTATAAGCTTCGAAGATTAAAGCTTTGTCTGAAAGCTTGGAATACTGATACTTTTGGCAATGTGTTTGATAATGTCAAGGCTACAGAAGACACAGTTAGGAAAATGGAGTTACTATACTTAAATAACAGCAATCAGCAGTCCAAGTCTAATCTTTCTAAGGCTAATAGTCTCCACATTAATGCTCTCAGAAATGAAGAAATGTTCTGGAAGCAGAAATGTTTCAATAGTTGGTTAAAGGATGAAGATGGAAGTACTAAGCTTTATTACGCCTACGCATCTAAGAAGAAAAGGAAAAATGAAATCAAAAGTATAAAAGATCATGATACATGGATGATGAATCAAAATGACATAGGCAACTCGGTAGCAAGATATTTCAAAAACATTCTGACCTATCCTTGCAATGAATATCTCAACAGGCCCCATGATAATATCTTTGATTGTATTCCTGCCCTTGTTACTAAAGATGAAAATGATTCTCTTCTTAATAACACCAATGATGAGGAGGTGTGGAGGATAATCAGCAGTATGAAACCCGACAGTGCTCCGAGAATAGATGGTTTTAATATTTTCTTCTTTAAAAGCTGTTGGAACATTATTAAGATTGACACGTGCAATATGAATAATGTTATTCTCAGTGGTAGTGATATTCCTACGGGTATTTTTGCTACTGGGATTTGCTTAATCCCTAAGAATACTAATCCCACTGAGTGGAGTAGCTACAGACCAATCAGTCTGTGTACTATGATCAATAGAATTATAACTAGTCTTATTAATCATAGGTTATCTAACATTTTACCTAGAATTGTCTCTAACTTGCAGACTACATTCGTGAAAGGCAGATTGATTCATGACAACATCCTTATTGCAAAGGAATTGCTGCATGACATCAACAGAAATCCAAAGACTGGAAATATAATGATCCAGCTAGACATGTCCAAGGCTTTCGACAGGGTTTTTCATGCCTTCATTCTAAAACTTCTTCTTTTATTTGGTTTCTCAACTGATTTCATAGTCCTAATTAAAAGAATGATAACTAATGTTTATGTTTCTATGCTTATAAATGGGGAAGTATTTGACTATTTTCATATGATGAGGGGTTTAAGGCAGGGAGATCCTTCATCTTCTAGCCTTTTTATCCTCAGTGAAGAGGTGCTTGTTAGGGGCATGTATAAGATGGTTAGCAACAATAGAAACATGAAATACAATGCTAGAACTAACTATCTAATTCCATGTATTGTTGTCGCTGATGACATATTAGTTTTTACAAACAGCTTACCTCTTACTATTAAGACTTTGACCATGTTCTTGAATGTTATCAAAGGGTTTCTGGAAAATCTATAAACAAACAGAAGACAAAGATTATTATATCTACGAAAGCTCAGCAAATCAAAATTCAAAATCTGAAAGCTTAGACTGGTTATGGAGTGAAGGTCCTTCCTACTATGCATCTAGGTATTACCTTGTCTAACAACACCAAAGGAAAGGTCTACAGCTCCATTCTCAATAAGGTTAATGATAAAATTGCTGAGTGGGACAACAAATCCCTCTCTTATGGTGGTAGACTATCATTAATAACAAATGTTTTAATACCTATAGCTCAACATTGGATGCAAAGCTGCTTATTACCAAAGCAAATCATCAAGAATCTTGAAACTACTTTTAACAGATTTATGTGGAGGAATAAGTATAATCTTAAGTCTGTTCACTAGACAACTTGGTCCTCTATTTGCAAGCCCTTTGGTGAAGGAGGGCTGAATATCAGAAAACTAGATGATATTTGGTAAGGATAATTATCGCTTGAGGGTAGGCTTGTAATTTGTTTGGTGTTTTAAAGAAGTATGTGGGCGTTTGATATTTAGAGTAGAGAGTAGAGGGAGAATTAAGCTGGCTGGTTGCAGTTAATTTCCATTACCCACATTTAATGCAGGTGGTTGGGTATTTATACCCTTACATTTTGGGCCCTTATGGGCTTTCTGGTCATGTTTAAAAACCCATGAGCTCTAAGTAGGAGAGCAAGTAGCTTAGTCAAGAAGTGTTTAGGTTTTTTAGTACTTTTGTCTTAGTTCGAATAGTCCCATTAGCTAGGTGTTCGAAGTGGTCTGTCCGGTCCGGAGAGCTAGGTCCGATCTGTCCCTGTCCGGGGAGTAAGCAGAGTTCGGACTCATCAGAAGCCCCTTTTTTAGGTATTTGTTCAAATACCTTTGTCAAAAACCTGAAAAACAGTCTGATGCCAGGGGTAGTTTTAATCCGAACAGGTCTGTTAGCCTTATGGTTTCATCCAGACTGATAAAGCTTCATGAATCCAAACGGTTTTTTGCCAGAGTTCGTGGGACACGTGTCACTTTCTGATTGGTTGCTTCGGCCGTTTTTCACCTTGAATTTCGAACCCACCTTCTTCAAAAAGCAACCTCTTAATTAAAGGTGGTGACATCAGTGCCGTTTTTAATCATTACCAATCTTTTCGAATTCTCCCAGGAATCAAACTCGTTTTTCAGATTTACTATAAATTTAAACATTTTCTACTGTTTCACCATCACTCTCATATTTACTCTGCACAACTTCTTTAAGCTTTCTCTCTCTAAAGAAAAAATTTACCCAGATAGTTTATGTTTACAGCGAGGAACGCTCTGATCAAAGGTGGGTGGCTCAACCTCTCTGAGTTGGAAAAGGTACAAAAGGTCGAAAAGGAAAGACGTATCGCTACAGGACTACCCGTTTCGCCCATCGACAAGCCATTAACTTCAGCCACAGAATCTGATCAAGGTTCTTCTTCCTCGAAAGGTACCAAACTGAAGAAGCTATTCCAAACTAACCTCTTCCCCATTATCTCTGGTTCCTCAGTTCAGGAATCGGAACCCGTTGTCGAGCCAGGAGTAACAGTTACCAGTTTCAAAAAACCCTCCCCATTCATAGCTATGGGGTCAGATACGGAGCACCCCCCTCAAAATCTAGTTGACCGGAGAAGAGGCCGGTTAGTTAAAGGCCAAGCTTCCAAGAGCACCTCCTCAAAATCAGGTGCTAAAGACAGTAGCACATGTCAGAAATGCCCATCAAAGTTCCCAATGACAGGCTGCCCGGTCCGGAGGGCACTAGTCCAAGTCTTCGAAGAGAAGCATCTGTATCAGAGCCCCAATCAGAGGCCAGAAATCAAGGGGACACTGAAGCCCATCAGTCCGGAGTTCAGGCTGAGCCAGAGCTGAACCCTCCCTCTACTACTGCTACCGAAAACCCTTCATCAATTATGGAAGATGTAATGGAGGACTCTGTCGAAGAGGCCCCATTTGAGTCTGAGCCCTCCGGTCAGACCAGTAGTGCTGCTGTTGCCAAAAAAGACAAAGGCAAAGAGAAGCTGTGTTTGAAGCATCCGGATCTGCCGGAGAGTCTTGAAGGAAAAGTGGGGCCTTGTTTCCACAAGGTCAATGTCAAGTATCTCCTTGCCCTGCAGAAAATTAACTACGCATTCATCCACACAGCTGAGCTGGGTCGGATGCGTACAAAGTGGGGAATACCGGAGAATGTGAAGATCAGGATCCCCATACACCCAGAGACTCCCATGGATTGTAAATTAGGCGAAGTTGTCATCTTCACGAAGCTGTTCAATTGAGGACTTAGACTCCCATGGACCCTGAAATTGTCAGATACTTCCATCTGATAAAGCTCTGCCCGAGCCAACTGAGCCCTAATGCCTGGTACACCCGCATGGCCAGCATCATGGCTTCGAGGCTCTCCGGGATTCCTCTGCCTATGGAGGAGTTTGCTGTTGTGGCCGGTCTTTGTAGAAACCCCAACATCCCTTTTTACCACTTCAATATGGGGGACAATCTCAAAGCTGTGGATGACCTGCTAGAGGCGGAGACGAACTGGAGGACTCAATTTCTATTCGTAAGTGGGGCTTGGGAAAATGGAAGGAAAATCAAGTCCGGAGTGAACCCAAGTCTTCTCAAAAGCAGGTGGAGGAGTGATCGTAAGTTTCCCGCTTTATACTTTTGTCTTTTTTTTAGAGTTAGTTTAAACTAATTGGTCTTACTTTTGCCTTAGCAGAACTGCCCAAGGAATTCAGTGATTATCTGAAAACCGGGCAGGCTACTTGCACCAAGATCAATGCTTGGGCTGCTGAGAGGTGGGGGAACCGGTTTCATGCTGCTTTTACCGGAGGCAACTTGGCAAGGTCTCACTTGTGGAACACCACAGGTCGGAGAGACTTGACTTGGGAGGAGCTCACCACTCAGCCTCCTCCGGATGTTGTGCTTAAACGGACCCATGAACCAGATGGGACACTCTACTTGCCAGGCCGGGCCAAAGCCCCAAGGAAGATGAAGGGTAAAAAGAAAGGCAAGAAAGTGGCGAGTGGTGTTAACCCTGCTGATGTAGAGGCGGATGCTCCAATAAACCTGGAGGGGCCAGTCCACAGCTAAATTGATGCTGCTCTCCTAGAAGTGGTGGAGCAGGAGACTGAAAGGCAAGAAGTGCACCCCCAAAACCTCCAAGAGCTTCCAAAAGAAATCGTAAACAGGGAAGTGAAAGCAAAGACCGGGAGGCCAAGAAGAAGAAGATCTCTAAGGGTGACGAGCTTTCTCTCCGGGCTCCGGAGCCTCCTTCCCAAGCTGATCCTACTGACCCAACACTAGCGGAGGAGATACCGGGCGACTTCCATAGCGATGAGGTCGAAGAGGGAGATCTCAACATTGATGGGGTAGACATCACCGGTCTTGGTGGGCTTGGTGAGTACTTCATCAATCTTCCCAGAGACGACTTCGTTGGGCCTTATCTCCCTCCGAGCACCTCGAATACAACCACTTTCAATGGTAAGACCTTTATTGTTTCAAGTGAAAGGGACGTCATAGCCCACTCTTTATTAAGCAATGTTCAGCCTGTGCTTGTGTTGGAAAAAAAAGTTCGAAATCAGGCAGACATTATCAAGGATCTTAAATCTCACAAAGAGAGGCTGTCCGATGACTTTCGTACTGCTACTTCAAACGCTGCCATCCTAAAGGAAGAAAATGAGGAGTTGAAGAGAAACCAAGAGGCAAGTACCACAAAAGTCACCACTTTAGAGGACACCATTACAGAGCTCCGGGAGAAGCTGTCCGGACTGGAGAAAGATCTTGCCACCTCAAAGGGGGATCTAAGTCCAAAGACCAAATCATCACCAACTTGACCAATGACAAAATTGCTCTTGAGAATACAGTGTCCAAAGGTGCTGAGGAGAAAGCTACTTTGCTAAGGGAGCATGAGGCCAAGATTCAAGCCAAGATCGACGCTTATGCCAACAACGTGATCGACACCCAGGAGGAAATGTATGCCAAGGTGAGGTCTGACATGGTTCTACTCTTCCACGAGAAGTTTTCGAAGAGGAACCTAGGGGATTTGTGGCTCCATGTTGAGTCTGACGACCTCCCGTATCATACAATGGCTGATGGAGACTTGCATAGTTATTCTAGTGCTTCCTCATCCGATGACGAAGAACGTACCGGGGAGATCCCAGACGAAGATCAAGATGATCCTAAGGGAAAGAAGAAGGTAAATGAAGATGAGCCATCTTCAAAGGCTCAGCCTTAATTTATGTACTACTTTTTTTTACTTTTTATTCAGACTAAAGTCCTTGGAAGGCCAAGACATTCTTTTTTGTAATTGTGTCCGGTATCTGACCGGATAGGTTTTTTGTTCTATTTTGACAATTCAAAAGTCCTTGGAAGGCCAAGGCACTTTAAGTTATTTTAATGAATATTTTTGTTTTGTGCAATTCTCATCTTCTTTCATTGTTTGTTCCAATTTTGATTACTAGAGTTTAAACAGCCTTTAGGTTTTTAATAGTGAGTGTTTAAATTCTCCGGCTAGAGTTTAAATAGCCCTTAGTTATTTCGTAGTGAGTGTGTTTAAATTCTCTGATGACGAATATTTAAGTGGTCATCATTCTTTTATTTCAATCCGGATAGTGTGACAAAGGACAAAACTTAAAACACTTCGGGAAATTTTTAAAAAGGCATCAAATTTTATTCAAAAGCCCGGACACCTCATTAAAACCTCCCTATGCCACCAGGGAGGAAAGAGTATGCCCCCAAATATTTACATGGATGTTTAAACAAGTAAATATTTACACAGATGCTACTCCAAGTACATCCGGAGATGTTCGATATTCCAAGGGTGAGTCAAAACTCTTCCATCCTTGTCTTCTAGCCAATATGTTCCAGGTTTAAGCCTTTCAATAACCACATAAGGTCCTTCCCAAGTTGGAGCCAATTTGCCGAATAGCTTTTCTTTAGTATGTAAGAAAACTTTCCTTAATACCTTGTCCCTCGGTTGGAAATCTCTTCTTTTAACTCTGGAAGCAAATCTGTTTCTCATCAACCCCTGATAGTGTGCAACTCTGAGGTGAGCTTTAACTCATCTTTCTTCTACCAAATCGAGCTGGCCTCTGATTGCCACCTCGTTAGCACGTTCGGAGAAGTTGTGAACACGAAATGATGGGAGAGTTGCTTCTATGGGAGCTACTGCATCCATCCCATAACTCACATTATACCTCAGATTATCTACTGGGTTATATGGAAGACCAGAAATAGTACTAAATACAAGGACAAGCAGCCTAACATTAAGAACTTTATAGACTTAGTTACTAATATTATTAAAGGTATTTATGTGTCGAATAGGCTTAACTATAAGCATTGGATCAATTCTAAAAATGCAGGTTACTTACTAGCTGCAACTCAGTTGAGAAAAACAACAAGATTCTTCACTTGAAATAGAGCTCTCCTGTAAAAGGTAGACTCAAGATGAATGTGGATGGTGCATGTGCTCGAAACGGTGAATCTTTTGGTGGAATTGTGATCAGAAACAGTGAAGGAAACATAGTTAATGCTACTGGTCTAGTGTTTGGTAAGCTCTCTCCAATTCTTGCTGAATATAAGGCTCTGATTGAAGGTCTCATTATCTGTTACAAAAACAATTGGAAAAACATTGATATTGAATCTGATTCTCTAATAATTATCAATCAGCTAGCCAACAACACTGACTTTTGGACTAATGACTCTAGACTGAATATTTGTAGAAATCTCATATGGCTTAACATGACTATCAGGCACATCTCGAGAGTCCAAAACCAGACAACAGATTGGTTGGCTAAATAGACTCTCAAGTGCAAGCATAAGATTACCTTCTTACACTTTGATGCACCACCTAAGCTTCTGGCTCTTGTAGTTCTCGAATCTCTTGGACTGGGATACATTAGCCTTGAATAATTGTTTCCAGAGCAGTGTCTTGTTTTCTTTGATATATGCAGGTGGATTTAAGGAAGCTGTATTAGCACTGTCTCGTTGCCTGAAAATGTCGAATTGTGCAAAAATTGGATTTCAGGGTTAGTTAGTACCCAGAAGTGAAGCTTGAACATTTGGATTCAAGGTGTTGTTTATTCCCTGGTTGATTAACAGAAGTGAAGCTCGAAGAGGACGAGGGTTTGATTTGAGGGTTTGTTAGCTTGGAGCGAAAATTTGAATCTGTAATTTTGTTTTGGATGGTAATTTTAGGTCAGAATATCAATTTTCCAAAATTGGGCAAATTGTCTCTAGCCCTTATGAAATGTAATACTTTCAATTTAGTATTAAAATGTATTCTTTGATTAAAAAAAATAGCTGAATATATTTTGGGTATGTTTTTGGCTTAAGTTTCTTTTAAGTTTATAATCATAAATTTTATGACTGTAATTTTATAATTTTATTAGACTCCAAACTAAAAATTAAATCCGGTATATTTATATTAAATTTTAAGCTTGATAATTTTCGTTATAGGTCTTTTGATTTTTCGAGAGTATTGAGTGAGGACTACAACCTTGAAATATTTATTTTTGATTTTCGTTTTTTTTGTATTTTAGATTATTTGAAGCTTAATTGTCTTGTGATCAGGAAAATGAATGTTTTTGTTCAGTTGATATTCGATTTGATATCCGATCGAGCTAAACTATTGAACTAATTATGATGGGACTTACGAGAGACTCGAAGTATATTGTTTTTATGATCGCCTCGTTAAAAATCATATGTCGGTTCAAACCTTTTTTGATGATAAATTTTGTCAAAGGAAAAAAAGTACAAGCATAAATAGCATTTTCTCTTACTTTGATCTACAAGTAGGTGATTATAGTCCGTTTTTTCATTGGCAAAAAGTTGAGAAAAATTATTTTGAAGAACTTAGTTTGGATTGTTTGTGAGTATAAACAAGTACCTATCTTTTAGTCCTTTCAAAGCAGGAAGAAATGACTAATGATGGTCTTGTTGAGAATATGGGTGCAGTACCATAACAACCAGATCTCAACACTAGTATGATATTGTCCAAATTTGGTGATTTTGCTTTTGGTTCGCTTTTAAAAGGTCTCATACTAGTTGAGATATGTTTCTATTTATATACCATTGATCATTCTCATGTTTAACCGTTGTGGAATGTGGGACTTTGGTCGCACCCAAACAAATACTCTTCTATAACAAAGTACCATTTTAGTCTACTATCAGTTCTTTCATCCGCCCACTCTAATCAGGTTACTCCAAGGTTCTCCACCTGAGCCATAAATCTTTACAGCATATCAATATGCTCTTTCGTATCATCACATTGTCTTGTTCCTAGCGACATTCCAATCAAGTACCACCATCTTGATACACTACAAAGAAGTCACACCACTTGATGAGCCATTGACACTGTAAATAAGTTTATACTACCGATTTAATAGAGCATACCATTCACCTTGAACATGGTTGTTGGTTCATCAAGTTCGACATTCGAGAATGTCATCCAAATTATGTTTCGTCTGGGTCTGAAGCTCTGATACCATTTGTTATAAATATGAGTATCACATATTCCGCTTCTGTTTATAAGTATAGACAACTTGATCTTTGTACTAGTATGATATTGAAACCGAAGGCCCGCAGGGTTTGGTTTTGGTTTCCAATCAGGTTGTGGTAAGATTCACTAACTAAGCTACGGGCACTCTTAACTAGGTCAGACTAGTGATTTATGGAGCATTTCATTTACCTTGAGCATGGTTGCTGGTTTATCATGTTTGACATCTGAAAATTTCACCCACTTTGCGTTTCGTCTGGGTCTGGAGATCTGATACCAAGTGTTGGGAATATGGGTACCGCATATACCATTGATCATTATCATGTTTAACTGACGTGGGATGTGAGACTTCGGTCGCACTTAACATGTATAGGGTTGATGAACATGTAATCTGAGACTTTGTGATTCGGCTTGTACGAGATTTTATTTTATTAGTAAATGTTATTTATGGATTTTCTCTATGAAATTTCTGCACGACTTTGACTTTTGCTCTTTTATGTAAGAAAATTGACTAAGTGGTTAGTTAGTGAATATAAAATGGTTCCTTGTTTTTTCTATAACTAAAGAGTTGTTTGACATGTGTCTGAGATAAGTAACGATTTTATTATGTTTGCAAGTGTGTTTTTTATTAAAAATCTATGGTCCAGATCCTTTGATCATAAGCACTTGTTTGTAAAAGAATCTGAACGCTAATTGAAAAAATTTAAAGGTTAAGGTTTAGTGACTATTAAAAATAGTTTTCTTGTTTCTTCGTTTTAATTTTTTTTATAGAATTTGTCATTTTGTCTTTTTAGAGTTTTCTCTCTCCTATTGCTTTCATTTCTTCATTACTCAATTTCTTAAAGCTTATTACTTTAAGCTTTACTTCTTCTTTTATTGCTCATAATTGGTTTATTTTCTTCGTGTTTATCGTACAAGATGTTTGAAATGAAGAATTCATAATCTCAATTTACTAAAGGGGCTAAGTAATCTGATAGCCAAAATGAAAATGTTAGTCTGTAATTTGAGATATTTTCTACGAGTGGTTTGATTTGATATGATGAGTCCCCTGAAGATATTAAAAGGTTCTGTGTTTCCCACTACAACCCTTTCTTTTATGTTTGTTGGCCCTCATATGGTTGGTTTTCCAATCGAATATGCAGAAGTTATTGAATATGTGATTCTTCTGAGAATCCACTTGCTTTAAACATCAACGTTTACCATTTTTGGATGAGGTAGTTCCCTTACATATGCTTCGGTGAATGCTGATAAAGCTCATGAGAAGGTGAATATGATTGTGAAGAGTTTTGACATCATACAAAAATTATGGTTTCGACTCAACATAGTTAAGTTTATACAGATGAGGATGATTACTCGATGAAGATAAAAGAATGATAATTTTATCTAACTGGCATATATGATTTCCTAATAAAAGAAAAACGAATTTAGATACTCTTCATAGAGAAGAAGTATTGTTTACTAATATCTTTCACATCGGTCTTCAGCTTCTGCTAGACAAGGATCTGTTTAAAATTTTGAAAAAACTCAGATATGTCCCAGCCAAGTAGTGCAAAATGCATAAAGGATGTCAATGACAGACAGTATTATATCGTGGTGTGTTTACAAGTGATTTAATATATTAATCTCTTTTACTTTACCATGTCAACATGTTGCAACAATCTTAAAAAGCTTCATTCTTCTGAAAGAAATTGAAGAAATATTATGTATAAGTCTTTGGTGATTGAGAAATTAGATCAATGAATTTTCTCGCATTTTTGGATGTATGAATGTAAGTATTCTTCTATTATACATATGTGTTTATTTTATTTGTTTTATTACCGAAGCTTATTTTTATTTAGTCTTACTTTTTCCCTTTTGTACCCAGATTCAGTTGTTTCCCCAAAAAATCAAATCGTTGTTGATTATAAGCACTATACATGTCGGAAAGGCTGGTAGATGGTTTCATGATTACATGGCCATCTTGGTCGTTGAATTTTTTTTTAAATATGGTTGTGCCTTTGATGATTCTGTTTTAGACGCTCCAACCGAAGTTTCGACTAAATAGAGAAATCTCCCTGTAGTAGAGTCCTTAAATTTTGATTTTATTCTTAAATCTTCCGAAGTTGATTGATGCGTAAAGAAAAAAAATGATGTTGAGAACCTTACCATGGTACATATTATGATCCTAAATCTCCGGTTGTTAAAAATGATACAATTTATGACCATTCTTGATGGAAAACATACACTCTTTGGTCCAAAATACAATTTATTACCCCTTATGTTCCCCAATTTGTTAGTATTAGAAGTGATATTATTGATACATATTATATTTTTTCCAACATATTTACTCATTTAGATAATAAAAGTTTTACGATTGAGGGTGGCTTTAAGAAAGTGAGGAGGTTTGTATTTGTGTTGTCAAGAGAAAAAAAAATCAACGATGTTTCTCCTAGGCTAGACCTAAATTCCCTTCAAAATAAATATCTCTCAAAGTTACTGTCAAGTCTAGGCGTCATTTGAAAGAGCGGTTGAAGCCAAAGCAAAAGAGTAAAAATTCTTCTAAAGGGTCTGCGACTAAAACAGTTAGCGCTAAAACGTCTGTTAATAAGGGGTTGATGCTTAACATTTTGGTTTCTTCTTTTGTTTAAGATGTTTCTCCACTCATTGGTATTCTTACGAGTAACATTGGTATTTCTCAAGGTTTTAATTCCAAGCCAGTTAATGTTTCAGAAAACCCTGTTGTTGTTTGTGAAGGGACTCCGGTCGATACACTTGGTGACTAAGTAGGAGATGATTCTTTGTGAAGGGACTCCGGTCGATACACTTGGTGACTAAGTAGGAGATGATTCTTTTTACGGTGAGACTCATCTAGTTATTGTACTTAAATATTCTATTTGGATTAGGTCTTTAAATTTTTTAGTCATTTTAATACTTCGGCCTACATGAGGATTTTTCTAACTCACCTCAGCCTTATGGAGCTGCAAAGAGGCAGATGTATCTCAGGGTTATGGTAAATCTTTATTTTTTTGATTAATTGTTTTTTCATTTATATTATCCTAATTTTGATTTACTTTGGTTTTTTAGTCTTTGTAAAATCGTTCACGATGTTGTATCAAGTTTTTGAAAGTTTGGCCCCTATTATCAATGATTTTTTCTCTTCGTTGGAAGTTATAGCTTAGTCATTTTTTATTGGTCATGAGCTGAAGGCTCAATGTGAAGCTGAAACTAGGGCTAAAAAAATTAAAAACTGAGCTGTATAGCGAGGCCAAATCTGCGATATTCTTGAAGGCTGAGCTTCAAGCTAAAACAAAGTTGGAGAATGAACTTAAGATTAAGCTGAAGAATTATTTTGCTAAATTGCAATCAGAATAACAACTTCGGGCCACTAAAAATAAAAAGTGAGATGTATTTACTAATAATTGTGGAGCTGAAAAAAAGAAGCTACAACAAAGTCACAACAGTGGATTATTTGAAACTTATGGAAAAGACATTTGAGTTTGAACGCTTGGAGTTTGCTGAGTTTGAGAGTGAGGTAAAAATTGTATGAAATATCGACGAGGAAGAAGTTGAAGAAGCTGAGAAAAAATTGATTTTTTGCTTTCATGGGGAATATCATTTGGTAAACTTGGATTTTTTGTGGTATTATATTCCTCATGAGGAAAGGAAAGATGATGTTAATTGAACAAGGTCATATGGTGAAACCATGCCAGTTCAACTGTTGTGAAAGGTGGTCATCGAGTTGTTGATACATTTGCTTCAGGTGTTATTAATGAATAAGTTTCTTATGTTGTTGCTCTTATTCCAAATGATTCTTCTTTTGCTCCCACTATACAGACTGAAATTGTGGCTTCTTCCGCATATACCAAATCTATAGTTCCTAATCTATAGACTCCGATTGTGGCTCCTGTTATGGAAACTCTTTTTAAATTTTAAGTTTATTTTTATTTTGATAAGTTGTAAAGCTTTGTTATAAACTAAATTCCTAACCTATTAAGGATATTAATTGACTTGGATTTTGTTTAACTTCCTTACTAAGTAATATATATTTGTTGTTTATATCGCTTGTGCTAGTGTGTGCGTGTTTTGTTTTAAGGATTCTTTTCACTTTTTCTTTGTCCATTAGTTTGGTCCCGGTTTTTTTCATCGCGGAGTAGAGCAGTTTGGTAGCTCGCAAGGCTCATAAAGATGATGAGAATGTGAACTCCCAACCATTTATACGTTGGAGAGACCGTTTCTTATTTTATGCCGAAGCAATTTATAAAGCACAGGCGGAAACGGGTGAAATCAAAAGGCCCATACATCATTGTACTGTTGCATTCGGTTCTTCGACCACGTAGCCCCTATTCCATTCTTTGTGAAGAGGGGGCTGCCAGGAGGCCGTATTGGAGAGTCTCAGTCTAGTCACTCAACTAATCCACTCGTGGAGTGCTAGTGGTATAGTAGTTGTGTGGTAGTTGAGACCCCACCCCTTCTTCTTCCGAGCCCTTATCTTGTATTAATTATGGCAAACATTGCTTTAGAGGCTCTTTCAACAGAACCAGCTCTCTTTAGTTCTTCACTACTCGTACAGGCTTGACGGAGTGAACCTGTCTGGAGGGAATCATTTTTCTCCTACCTTAGGAATTCAGTGTTCATTTTTTGGAAAAAAATATTGTATTTCTTAGAATTTGTTGTTCTATACAAAATTATAACTTTTGAAGGCATACACTTTTAAAAAGGAATGCGTGGGCACTCTTTTTAGATTCGGTTTAGAATTATCTTTGTTTTTGTTTTTTTTTGTTTGAAGGGTTCATGACTTCCTTATGTTTTTATGACTAATTTTTAAATCATCCCACAATTAACTTTATTTTTTTTATTTTTTTGGAGGAGTACTTGGAATTCATACAATGCCAATAATTTTTGAATGATCTCGGTCTTATCTATTTTGTTTGTTTGAGAGGTGATGAGACTCTATAATGTGTTGATGACTACTTTTTAAATCATCTTATATTTATATTTTTCACTTCATGAATAAAGATAC
The DNA here is from genome assembly GCA_036936605.1 of Limnanthes douglasii subsp. nivea. Classification (NCBI taxonomy): domain Eukaryota; kingdom Viridiplantae; phylum Streptophyta; class Magnoliopsida; order Brassicales; family Limnanthaceae; genus Limnanthes; species Limnanthes douglasii. The sequence goes on along the minus strand of JAUPFV010000002.1, from coordinate 71,144,944 downwards.
TTCTTAGATCCTTTGGAAATACTCCCGCTTTAGTTTTATTTATGATTGATGAAGGCAAAAGCTTATTAATATTTGTTTTTTTAGAAGATAAATCATTTGAGACTTAATAATGAAAAAACATTTATTAATTTCAGAAATCTCCTTAAAAAAATTTGTACCACCAAGGGGGAAAAGAGTTCACCCCAAATAAGAGTCTAACTAAATTTTATATAATTAAATAAATTAATAGTCGAAGCTTAAGCTGAATTGTAGAACTTGAGATGCTCTATACTAAAAGTATGTCGGAGTTGATTTCCTTCCTCATCTAGCAACTTGTAGGTTCTCGATTTTACCTTTGATTATATTGTATATTTAAATTCCCAGTTTGGACCTAACTTGTGAGAATTTTATATTTTGCGTGAATAAATACTCTCCGGACTTTGTCGCCTAGCTCAAAGCTTCTAAAGCAAACTTCAGAGTTTTATTTATTTATCATCAAATTTCATGGAGCTTTGATGTTCAGTGATGTTTTACTTTTTTTTTCTTATATCACATCAAGTTCTTCCCTCATTGCTTTAGTGTTGTTTTCTTCCTCATATGTCGACATTGTTGTGTGGAGGCATACCAGTTACGACTGGTACTACTACCTTCATTTCGTAAACTAAAGAAATATGTGTTTGAGTTGTTCTAGTTTTCGAGGTGTTTTTATATGATCATAAAACTTCCTGTAGAAAATAGGCCAATTTCTTGTTGTTCTTTCTAACATTTTCTTGATACCATATTTATTGTTCTGTTAGTGACCTTCGCTTGTCTATTTGCTCATAGAAGAAAATAAAATATTGTTTTTTGTTTTATACCTCTTGCTACGTAGATTCGTGTTAGTTTTTTTATTCTAAAATTGATTTATATTATTTATTATGACAACTCTTGGTATCCCATATCGGGAACACATGTTTAAGTTGAGGAATTTAATGGCATCCTCGATTGTGATTTGTTTAAGTGGTTGTGCCTTTACACACTTAAATAAGTAGTCCATAGGTACCACTAATATTTTTTTTCTTTTGAATCTCTTAATAGGGGCCATACGATCTCAAGCCCCAATATGTCAAAACAAATAGCCTCTAAAATTGTTTTTAAGTAAAATGGTTTAAACCTATATTGAGTTTGAGAAGCGTTGGCAAGTGTCACAATTATTTACTAAAATAAAATCATCATTCATGTTTGTAGGGCAGTAGTATCCTTGGAGTAAAATTATTTTATTTAAATCTTTGTAGGTACAATGAGCATTTCCCTCTCCATCATGGTGTTCCTATAATATAAATGTATTTTTCATTTGGGAGAAACATCTAGGAAAAGGCTCGGTGAGTCCATGTTTTTACAATGTATCAATTATTTACACATATCTTGTTGACTTCATTTTTATGCACTTGATTTCGGCCTTATCTTTTGGAAGTATTCCTTCTACATTATATTTTTTAGGATTTATCTTAGCTTCTTTTTCGTCACCCTCTCGATTGTCATGACTGATGAAGTCAAAACTGTTGATAAGAACTTGTGTTGATAAGGTGATGGATTGCTGTTTCTTAAATGATTACTCATAGTGTTGAATTTTTACAAGACACCAAGGCATCCACAACTGCATTTTTTCTCTTCGTACTTGTTCAAATATAATATGGTCAACTAGAGTTGTCTGACGTCAGAGTTCTTTTAGACGTAAATTCTGGTATACTACCAATTGGGATTTTGTGAAGAGATATTAACTCTTTTAGCTCCATATATATGTTAGTCGGAGAATCGTTATTATAGTCTCATACTTTGACTCATTGTTAGAAATAGAGAAACCAAATTTTATGGATTGACTCAAAATTTTCCGTGTTGGAGAAATTTATTGAAGTCCTATCTTGGAGTCTAAATTTTTGATTCCTCAATACCTTATTACTTTCCACATTTATGTTTTTGTTCATACTTAAGTTGTAAGTAAGTTTTATTGGAATTCTATTAGGAAATCTGCCAAGCTTTGAGCTTTAATTACAATTGTTGGTTTAAACTTATATCACAATCCCCTAACTCAATTGACCATCTAGTCAACCTATGAGAAACATACAAATTTTATAATGCACTACTTGGGAGGGAGGAGGTTCTTACTACCAAAGATTAACTTTTTAAAATATAATTTTATATAATTTATTTAAGTAAAAATTTTGAAAATCAAATTATGATTAAATTTAATTTTTTTACTAGACCAGATCGGACCAAAACCAGACCGAAACGAAACTAGACCAAACTGAAACTGACCGAAATGGGACTGGACCGAACTCGGACCAAACCAAACTCAGACCGAACCGGAATCGGAAACGAACCAAATCAGACCAAACTGGACCGGACCGAACCAAACCGAAAGCTTAACGATTGGATCCGATTTCGAAAACTAGAACCGAAAGCTTAGCGGTCCAGTATGGTTCTGTCAAAACCCGGACTGAACCGAACCGATAACACCATAAGTACAACAAATATTCTTACTATTATTTGTACTTCTTTTATGTTTATTGGAGGATCCATTGCAACTAAGTTTGATAGTTGAGTATGTTGTGGTTTTATGCCTTTCTCACTTCGCATATACCACAAGAACTTTGACGGTACATCGAGTATATACTTGTATATATTGAGCTTCAAATATATTTTTCTTTGGTCTTCAAATGTCTTAGGTAAGTCAACCAAGTGATCCTTATCTTGAGTGCTAGTAACTATCATATCATTAAAGTAATTTTGCAGGTTTTAGTCAATCTGTGTTGTAAAGATCTTGCTGAAAAGTCTCTGATATGTAGCCACTTTTCTCTTTAGTCCGATGGGAATTACTTTGTAACAATGAAATCTTATTTTAGCTATAAATGTAGTTGGCTCATGATCATCTCCATACATTAGGATCTTGTTGTATTATAAATAAGCATCGAAAATGAATACCATCTTATTTGATGAGATTGTATCCATTAGCTGATCAATTCTTAGCAAGGAAAAAGGTTATTCTGGCATGATTTATTTAAGTTTGTGAAGTTTACACACATTTTATGTTTGAAGTTTTTTTATTCACCAACATTGGATTAGTAGTCCACACTAAATAACACGATTCTCTGATGTGACATATTGATGCCAGTCTATCTACTTCCTCTAGAATTATTTCTCTTATTTATTGGAAGTATGATCTCTTCTTCTCTTTGATGCGAAAAACCTGTTATATATGGATATCTTATAGTACATAATGTTACATTATGGACACTCTAAGCAAATATATTTAAGTTTTTTTGCAAAAAAATCTAATAATTTATATATGAGATTGGTAGAAATATCTCTACCGAGTATCAAAAATTTGTTTTCTTTGATAAGTATGCTTTATGCTTCCTCCACATTTCTATAAGGTAAGGGGATATCAAGGGTCATGCATATTATCCAAGATGGTTGGGGCTATTTTTTATTGTTATTTTGAAGTGCTAAGTAGGATTCATAGTATTATCTTGAAGTTCTTTCACTTTTCTAATCACTCTTATCTTTCCAATGATTACCCACTGAAGGCATCAGTGTGCTATTGATACCAAAACATGCACTTCATTTAACCATGATCTTCTTAAGATTACATTGTAAGAGGAAGGTGCATCCAATATCATGAATAAGCACTAGACCTTCTTCATGAACTTATGCATCTCTAGTACCACATCCTAAGTTAACTCTCCTATAATGTAAGTATCTTCCCTAGCGAACCTAGTCAAAATTATTTATGATAGTATAAGAAATATGGTGCCTTACATCTTATCATATGTGTTTTTATACATAATATTTTTCAAACTTCTTGTGTCTAATATCATAATTTTTACTTCTACTCCGACCAACTTAATTATAACGAAGACTGCATCCTAATGAATTGATGCCTATTATTTTTTATCATTATTAGAGAATCATAATATCTTATATGGATTCTTGTAGAGGTGGCGTGATGTATGGCCTTGATGTTGAACTTTCAGATCCTCTATATATCTCTTCCAGAAGTTTTTAAAGATTCCATAGAGCGAGTCTTATCATGCTATTATCCTAATAGTTTGTTTGTTTGGATCTTGTTATATGTACTTATTTTCTTCTTTATTAGAAATTTTTGTTTGTCACACGCCGCCACAACTTGTCCTTCATATCTTTTTGAAGGATCATTTTCAACCACAACCTTTCTTTGCTCATTTTTAGATTTTTTTTCATAAACTTTAAAAGTTTAACCCCATCTATCATGTTTTTGATTTTTTAAAAAACTCAACAATCTCATGTGTAATACTCTATGTCATTGTGAAATTTACAAAATTTATTTTATCTATATGCTTTTTAACAGAGAACTTCTAATCAGGTCGTTGGTGTTGTATCACATTTTTTTTCCACAAACCATTTTCAGTTTTTATGTTAACTTTATGTTGGAACCTTATTCAAACGATCTAGATTTTGATTATCATTATAGTTATTGTTATAGTTGTTAGTTGACTTCCTCTTGAACTACGGCACTAGCTAATGTTTTATCTAAGATGAGACTTTAATATTATTGTGTATTGAGGTTGAAGCTTCTTCATTTCATCTGGAATGAACCTGCACAACTAAAGTAGGTTTGTTAGTGCTCGGAAAAAAATGTTAGTTGTAATATACATTTGGATTTTCACTATTTTCATCCATCATGACCCAAAAAGTCTCCTCCAATTTAATTTGGCGTACCACTTGAGATATTAAGTCTCCAAAATTGAGCGCTTTATTTTTCATAATGTTTTTAAACAGAAGTCCTGGTAAAAATCCATATAGATATATGCTATAACTTTTGCCAAATCCTAACAATCTTGCATCCCATTCTATGTGTCCATAAAAATCCGAGTGTAATATCTCAAACTCTCATTTAAAATTTAATTCTAATGGATTATGTAGTATATATCTCATTTGATAAATTTAAAATCAATAAATTTAATCCTAAGTGTTGTTTGCAATATTTTAAAACTCTTAATGCAACCTGGAGGAAGGTTGTGAACCAAGTCAGTGTGTACCCCCCCCCCCCCCCCATGGAGTTCAAAGAGAAGGCTATGTGATAGGGACTACATAATTCATTTGGAGAAGATATACATTTAGCTTTCAGAAAAAGAAGGTAGTAGTGATATACATTTGAATTTTTTAGTGTTTTTATCCACGTACCCAATTAGTCTCACCATTTTAATTAGCAATCCACTTGAGCTAATATGTCTCCGAAATTGAGTGCTTTATTTTTCATAGTGTTTTTATAGAAGTCCTGGGAAAATTCTATGTATGTATGCTATAACTTTCACCAAATCCCGAAAATCTTCCATCCTAGTTTTTATGTCCACAATTATTCGAGTGTCATTTCTAAAACTCTCATTCGATATTTGTTTACAATGAATTATGTAGTCTCTATCTCTTTAGATAAATTTAGAACCAATAAATTGATTCCTAGTATTTTATGTAATATTTTGAAACCGTTAATACAACCTGTACGAAGGTTGTTGAACCTAGTCAGAGTGAAATCTTCCTATGAAGGTCGTGGATAATGTTATGCACTTCATGTTATAATCCCTATCGGAACCATTATATTTTACTTTTAAATTTCTCTATATGGTTCTCAGGGTCTCCCTTGTCATTATAATTTTCCATTTTGTGACTGTTAAACTTTGGTGTAAGATCTACATAAAATATATCCAGAGCTAATTAAGACTCATAATCTAGAAGATCCTCATCGTCAAGGAATATATTGGTTTTGTTTTGATTCCCCTAACATTGTGCATACGAATGATGGGGGTTGTTATTAAATTTTGCATTATGGATGGATAACCATAAGAGAATCCAAGTTATTGTGAAACCACGGTAAGGGTTTAGTTGTGTTGTTTGAGAGAACACAACGCGATTTTGTTGATCCTCATATTATTGGACAGGGAAGTTATGTTGGTTATTATGTAATGATGGTTGGTATAAAGGGTAACCCAAGAAAGTTCATTTGATAGGCTGGTGGAGCGACATGAGAACTTTATTGTTGAGTATGTAGCTTTGCCGGAGGGATCAATAAGAGGTTCGGATGAGGCAATGATTGATAAAAAAATTGATTGGACCATTTGAGGAAATGAAAGAGGTATTTAGACATTTTTCTGACGATGGATCTATTAGGAAGGTACATCCTTAGTTAGGTATGTTCATTTGGTTTTTTGGTTTCGTTTGATTCTCCGTACTTTTGGTTCTTTAAAATTAGTACCCATTTAGGAACTGATTAAAATTTGGTTTAGTTCGGTTCAATTCTTCTCAGTTTGGTTTGACACGATACTTAATCTAAGAACCAAAAAGACCAGAAAAAATTTGGTTACATACGGGTTCAGTTCCAAATGGTTACTTTGTAAGCAAAAGAACCGTTTGGAACCAAACCCGAAAGGAATCAAATGGTTACTTTATAACCAAATGATTACTTTATAACCAAAGGAACCGTTCGGAACCGAACAAAAAAAAACCTAATTATTAAAAGAAATTAAATCTTAATGGAACCAAAACAAAACAAAACCAAGAATCATGGGTCTTTAAGGGTACTATTAGTTATTATTTTCTTTATGAGTATTATTCGACTCTTGGTTCTGAACCAAACTGAACCGAGAATCATGGGAATTTAAGATAAGGAACAGTACGAGTATTTATAAGGAACCGGAACCGTACTGAATTTTCAATTCAGTTCGGTTCGGTTAATTTTCTTGGTTATATATCAATATGCCTATGCCTATGCTGAGTACTTGGTGGTTAGACATACATGTTTTGCGGTTATGAAGACTTCTCCCAATATCATTTACCTGGTGCTAAGTCGGATGATGCTCAAATACATATCCCTGTTTATTCTTTTTACGATCATGCTTTGAGTTTGGAGTCCTAGTCCTCCTTCTGCTACAATGATGATGACTTCTCTCATTTATGTTGAATGACCATAAATTAGATTTTTCTTTAAGGTCATCACTCTTAGTTCGAAATAGGAACTTCCATATGTTTTGAATCTGACATTAATAGTTTTTGTTGGTTTTGTTTTTGTGTTTACTGATTTTAGAAATAAAAATATTTAGAATACTAATTGGTTTCCACATACAATTGCAATTTGGTGATGTTTATTTGCGCTAAAATGTGATTTAGTCAAATTATGTGATTAATAGGTCAAATAAATCACCAAAAAATATTTTATGGAGGTTTCTTGGGACTTGGATAAGGTTGACCAAAGCTTGGACTGAGGTGCAAAGACTATAAACTTTGAAGTATAAGTCAGCCAGTTATTATGGTTATTATAAAAAAACGAAGTTAGTTAGAGCTGAAAATATTCTTGGTTTGAATTAGATAGAGAGGATCGTAAATAGAAAATAAGAAAATATTTATATTTAAAGGATCAACTGAATTTTTAAATATGAATCTTTTTATATTTATAGACAAATATTTTGGCCAAAATTCTAATCAGATTTTTTACTTAAATCTCTTCATGTTACAATCAAAAAATTTATGAAATTTTTTAAACTCGGCTAAAAGACTATTAATTACAACTAACACTTACTACATATTTCATTTTAGATATGTACTTATCAATGCAATTATGCAATTTTAGATGAAGTAATAATTTACTACATAAATCAAAGCTATGTTCAGCCGAGAGACTTAAAAACTATCACTATAAAAAAAATACCCAACCAAAGAGTTCCCAACATAAAATAGAAAATATAATTTATTTTTAACATACATGTTGTCATGAAAAATTTTCCTACATCACACGATTGCGTAATAAACTCTATATGTGAGACATGAAGTTCAAAACCTAAAGTTTCGGGTCTTATTTATTCAATAAATGAAATGAGTTCAAGATCGACTAGTAAGAAATGTGGTCATTCATAAGATACCATGTTATTCTATCTTGGTTCATAAGGTGTTTTTCACCCACACCCAGTAAATTTGAGTGAAAGTAGCTCACGGTCGTGCTTCAATAAAATGCGTTTAGGCTATTTTTTAGTCATCATCGCGACAAACAGCAAATACTATTCTTGTAATTCATCCTAAGAACATGTATAGTGGATATGTTAAATCATGTATTATATATATATATATATATTTTTGTTAACAAGTTCCTAAACTTTCTCCGGCGAATGTGTTATATCACGTGTTAACTAAAAAAATTAAAAAACTTTAATGTATTTGTTAAATACACAAAGTAACTTAACAAAGCCATGTAATCATTTTTTTATTCATTTTTTCAATATTTTCTTTTCTTTTTTACTCTTTGTTAGCAAATGTAGAAATAAAATACATTTTTTCATAAAAAATAATAATAAATCTTAATTTATTATTTATTTAAAATATGATATAATAAAATCAAATTTAATATTTAAAAGGTATTTTACAAGATAATTGGATTTTATAGAAAATATATTTTTGAAAAAATAGGGATAAATAAAATCAATTTATTAAATAAAAAAATATATGAAAATAAAATCAAATTTGTATCAAACATTTTTTTAATAAAAAAAGGATCTTTAATTGATAAGACGACAAAGCTAAAAATAGTTAGGAAAAATAGTTAGGAAAAATACATGCGCCAAACACTAGCTTTAAAATAAAGTGAGAAAAAGAAAATCTATGAAATCGAAAAGAGCTTAACTTGATATGCTCGAGATCTAGCGCAATCCAATCAAGACATCTAATTGAAACACGAGCATAGTCAGAAGAAAAGACAACTCCTAAGCTAAATCTCAAATAAGTAAATCATCAAATCTAGGGCAACAACTGAGGATAAGATAAAGATGCGAAATTTGAGGATGAATATAAAGATGCGAAATTTGAGGATGAATATACGAATAACGCAACTTGATGAGGAGTCTTTTCCTTCAAGTCGAATAGAAAATCAGCAAGATGAGCAGACTTCTTTAGGGCAAAGAATCACAGGTTAGAAATAGCCAAGAAATCTGAAATAGATAATTTCACCTCATGATTCTGCAATATAGAAAGATTAGTCAGGAAGTTCCTGATAATTAAAAGAGAAGTTGGATTAAGCTGTAGTTAGAATAAATAACCATAAAGATGCTACTTAATAATTGCTACTAATATAACCAAGGCCCAAGATTTCTAGAAAACTGATAGAAAATATGTGAGCATGAGCTTGAATTTTAGTGAAATCAAGCTTCATTTTATATTTTAATGTCCATTTGCCAAGCCAATCGGCTGCCATGTTTTGGACTCTTGAATTTTGTGAGATATGACCATGGTAGAATAAATTAGCTTTCTGCAACAGTTGAGAATAAAAGATAAGGACGAAAGAAATTTACCATTAGCTAGAAGATTAACTAGAATTAAAGAATCTACTTGTATGTCAATATTTTTCCTACAATTATTTTTTTTGTAGGTAATGAGGTCGTGAAGCAATGCTCTGGATTCAGCCATAATTGGGGAAAGCTTCTCTTATAAGTTGTTGAGTCCAATAAAAATTTCTCACACGTTGTCCCTTATTATGTCAGCTCCACTGGATTTCCATTTCTAAGACTGGAGCAATTAATATTTATCTTAAGTCTTCCTCGATTAAGAGAAAATCACTTAAGGTAAGTTGGTTTCTTTTTCAAGTTAATGAAAGATAAGAAACCTATTCCAATGGCAGCGTTCGACTCCAATGTTTAGGTTTAAAAACATTAGTGGGGTCAAGACTACAGATCATAGATTTAATATAGTTTATAGAAGACCAAGAAGAGAAAGATTTTCCTTTAAACTTAAAGCAGTTTCTATTCTGCCAAATGACCTTATATAATAGAAGGGATACTACTTCTGGCATGGACTCTCTGCTCAGTAGACCAAAACCAATTTCTGATCATATGAGCAACAATCACGAACTTATGAATGGTGACTTTGAATAATTCAGAAAAATAAATCTAAATGTTCCAAGCATAGCTACAAGAAATGAATAGATGATTAGGATTTTTTTGAGAGCAACAAAACTGAAAATTATAAGCAATGTTGAATTTTATCTTTTGCAAGATAGAGTCAATAGGAATATAATTGTGAAGTATTTTCCACAAAAGAAAAGAACATTTCGTGGGTGTGATCGTGTTCCAAATTTTGTTGAACATATTGGACTGGTTATGGTGCTACCCAATGAAGTTCCAAGTGTCCTTGATGTTTAATTTTAAGTCTTTAGAAAGCTTCCACACTATAGTATATGGGATAGCCTGAGTCCTACAATGTTTTCTTCTTACATGTCATCATTGTTTGAGATAATGAAACCAAACTTAATTTAATTGTACAAAAGGTCACAAAAAGGATATTGTATGTACATTAGCTCCAGACCTGCAGTTGTTCAAGCCCATATCGATTCATATTATCTAATATGGTTTTAGACAGGGTGACCTTTCTGTTCGAAACTTAGTGAGAAAACCTACTAAGGCTTGTGCTTTTATTTGAATTATAGGTTCAAATTGGATGTCAAAATATTCGAGTTTAAATAACCATCGCGTTAATCTTAATGAGATATCATGCTTATAAATGATGGTTCATAAGGAAAAAATGGTTTGAATGATGATTATATAAGCGTGAAAATATAGCATAATCATCATTTTGTTCACCATAAGAGTCAATTTCAGCTTCTCGAGTTCAAGTAGGTAGTTTTTGTGTAAAAAATAAATTTCCTGACATAGTAGATAGCTCAACAAGGATCCCTCTTCCTTTACGAAGACCGTACTGAGTGCATGGTCATATACTTCTAAATATAAATAACAATATCATACAGGTTTGGTCGTGTTGGAAACTTGGGAGAAGCAAATTGTTCTTTGATCTTTAGGAAGACATTATCATACTCTGGTGTCTAGTTAAAATGTTTGACCCTTTTAAAATTTGAAAAAAATGCATTTATTTGAGAATTTGGAAATCTGATTCATTACAACCAACCTTCTTGATAGTATATATGGATCTCTTTAGTGTTTTGAAGTGGTTCAATAGCTGAAAAACTGGACAATAACTTTGCGTCTATCACTAACCAAATATCCAAAGAATATACATGACCGGACTCTAAATGTGCATGTATTTGTCAATTTCAAATTTATATCCCTGAGGTTTTTGAAGGTTTCTTTAAGGTTAGACATATGATCAGTGTTTTCCTCTTTGTGACTAACATATTATCGATATATGCTTTCATATTTTGTCCAATTTCGGAAGAGAAAACCTTGTTTATACCTTATGATAGGTTGCACCTACATTTTAAATGTTTGTTATGTCATAAAGGTTGTGTGTTCCTTAATTTCTAGATGCATCTGAATTGGATATAACTCGAATAAACATCCATGAAAGACCACATTCTATTTCCCGAAGTAACATCCACTATATGATCAATTTTGTTAGTAGAAACGGATCTTTCGGACATGCTCGGTTGAGGTTGATGAATTCCATACACGTAGACCATTTTTTTTACTAATACCAAATTTGAGTTGAGATAGAGTAAATATCTTCTCTATGTGGTCATTTTGGCTAAAGTGAGTTACTTGAGAAATTATAGTTTACTATTTCTCCTGCGAGAATGGTATGCGCATTTGGTTGATTTTAATGCAATTGTTATTGGTTCAAAACTTATATTGTACTAATTATGGCTAGAACAGTGATTACATCTTGTGCAGACCACGCTAATATACCAAATTATTGGATAAAATATTTAGTGAATATTTTCGTAAGATCCCTTGTAGGTAGTGGACGAGGCAAGTATTTTTCATGTTTTCAACTTGAATTATTATACCACTTCTTCTGGTTTTACTATACGAACGGGCTCCCACAGATCGTCAATATTATCTAATTCAATGGAAGTGACCATTAATTGATATTTGTTGGGACCCAATGAAGCAACAAAAACATTATTTGCTACGAATTACCCCGATATGACCATCGATAATATACATGGTGAGGTAAAAACTCCCCTAACATACTGAAGATAATAAAAATAATAACAAGATCTAAAAAATAACAAAATAAGAATAAAGCACACTTTGAATAAGAACAATTAATGTTATTCAATAGTTTGGATTATAACAACCATATTTCTGTGTTTTTACTATTCACTCTTATTTTTTACATAAATTATTCATACCAAAATTTCTCATTTTATATTAGTATTGAATTAAGTAATACTAGGTGATGAATCCTGAAAATATTCAAAAGGAAAATAAGTTAGAGATGGATTTAAGACATAGATTCTACAGACAGAAACCGCCAAAAGTAGTAATACAATAATAATTGATCACCCTTCTTTAACAAACTAAAACATATTTACTCTTTATTGCATAAAACATCTTCAACGTTACACATTTGCTGGGTTTATATTACAAAGTAAATATCATCTCACTATTTTACCCATTTGACTTACAGGGTGGATAATACTACCTTTATACATATTCCTCTATTCTTTGTAAAGAATTATAAAGAAAGACTAGTTTTGATGCAGTTTCAAATTTAATTTGTACCTCTATCACTTACCGTAGTCGGCAAGGTGATCTAAAACGGTTGGGTCAGATTCATTTTCCTTTGTCTATACATCATGCGTGGTATGTTTTTGCACACATGTCATGATAAAATATGAAATGACGGTAAAAAAAACTTCTCACTCCCCAATGTAAGTATCCATTGGGCTTCTAGAGCCCCTTCAATAAATTCGTTGTTCCTTTCTAATTTTCTCACTTTTCACTGATTTTAGAGATAGATAAAGAAAATAAATTAATTTTTCTCCGACCACTGAAACACCAATTTCAGAGAGATCATAGCTGCAAAAACAATTTTGAAAAAATCTTTGCCTTATTTCTCTCTTTATCAAATAGAAAATCTTTGTTTCCACGCACCTGTAGTTTGGTAAAATCTTTGCAAAAACTATTATCAGCCTTTAGTTTTTTTGTTAATTTTTTATTTCTCAAACAATATTATTTTGTAGTAGTCTCTGATATCCAGATGGTGAGAAGATTTTCAATAAGCTAAGCAAGTGGTCCAAAGAAAATTGGTCGAACGGGTTTCACAACTGCTTTACTCTTGTTAATTTGATCCCAAAACACCTTCGAAGAATGAATAAGAGAATTACCCTCTCTTTGGATCAACTAATGATTCCTCCTAATCCAGATGAAACTATAGACCGATTAAATTCACATGACGCTCATGTTTACCTTCTAACCATAAAAATGGCTCATAGCAAAAGGGTTAAGAAGGAAACTTCTGGTGATATGGAGAAAAAGATATCTAAGAAATATGCCAATGAAGGGAAGAACCAAGCTAGTTTGGCTTATCCAAAGGTTAATAAAGAGAAAATCATAATAATTTCAGCCCCAAAAGAATGAACAAACAAATAAGGTTGTTCCTCTGACGATGACCGAGAAATATTAGTCTTCCCATGAAAAATAAAAACTCAAGATACATATTTAAGGGTAAAAAATGGAAATATGTGAAAATAAAAAAATCTTTGGTTCAAAAGAGTGATGATGCTGGAAAGAAGACTGCCCCATCCTTATACCAAATTTTTGAATTTATATGTGATATTTAAGGCTTATGTCAAGGCTAAAACATTGATGATGTTGATTAGGAGCTTACCATGTTGGTTGAACATCCTAACACTCATACCTTAAGAAATCAACCATCCATCATTTCGTAGGGAAAATAACAAGGGTCAGATTCTTCCAACTTTGGGTATTTTCAACTGCTCAAAGCAGATTTATTTGCCATGGATCGCAAGACCATATTATCTCCATTGCAAATTTTGAGAAAAATGAGACAAAACAATAAAGTAGTTTTAAACAAAGCTAAAGATTTCGTTACGCACCTTGATAAATCCACTTCCATCCTAATAGAGGACTATAAGTTTCTTCATAAAATATTTCTCGAGATGCGCCAAAGTGCTTCGAATAAAAAATACATAATAGTTAATAATGAACAATGGGTTATCTCTGTAAAAAAATAGCTTGTGTAACAAAACTCGGTGCTCCAAAATGATATGACTGGGATAATAACGCCATGTTGAAAATAGGATTGAGGCATAAAGAAACCCTAAGGGAAAATAATCTGATGATCAATCTACTTTTGAATGAAACTGAAGAGCTGAAAGAAGCTGTCTGAAAGGTTGAAGAAGATTAGCAAAATGATGTCACGGCTCTGGCTGCCTTTAAAGTCCAGGCTAAAAAAGAGAAGCAGTTATGCGTTTGTTTATACTGATAAACGGATAATAAACCTAAATCGGTGTGATACTAAAGTCATATTTGTAATAGTCCTTGGTTTTCAGAAAGGATTTTTGGAGTTCGAATTATGCTCTTATCGGGATATGGTTCTGAAGGCAACACGCCCCAAAGATATTTTGTTCAAAGATAAAGAATAGGCGTATGAATATATATTTAAGAAATCCGAAGATTAAGAAGATAATGGTGATAGTCGTGGTTCTATAAGTGGGGAGTGGAAAGAAAATCAGTCCGAAGAAGATATGACAAACATTAAATAACTTTGCTTTTGTGTTTCCAATATTATAATTCTCCAATATGTATGTCTCTTTCTGAATTACAAGTCCTTATAGGATCATGGAATTTTATGTTTCTATTTTTTATTTTATAAATCGTCTTCTTTTTATCATCGTATAAATTTTGCATATGAATTCATATCTTTAGATTTTACCCAGTCGAGTGTAATCAATCCCCTAATAGTTACCAAATATCTTTATAGATTCAAAAGTATTGACCAACTAATGTTGAAACATTTAGCATTACCAACTAGTATTAGAACCTTTTAAACATGACCGATTAGTGTTGAACCTTTCAAAGTTAGATTTTAGGTCAGAAATTCCAGGTTCTATCGAAAACGAAGTTAGAAAATATAAAAGTCAAATGACTTATATTTAACCAGTGCCACTAGGGTATGAAAGAGCATGTTAATAGTATTTACATGGTCAATCAAAAAGTATGTATAACATTTACGCATTCATTTCAAAAATAATTTGAAATACTAAATATTTCAAGGGTGTTAAAGCGGTCTACTTTCTTGTTCGATCAACCGCTAATTTCCTGGATTTAACATCTCAGTTAACAAATAAGGTCCTTCCCAATTTGGCCCCCACTTTCCAAGCCTCTTACCTTTAGTGTGTAAGAATAACTTCCTTAGAAACTTATTTCATACTTTAAATTCCCTTCCACGAAATCGAGATGCATATCTACTTCTTATCAAATTCCCATAATGAAATGATCTTAAATGTGTCTTTGTTCTTTTCTCTGCAACCATGTCAAGTTTGGACCTTATACCTTCATCATTTTTAGCTTCACAATAATTTATCACTCTCAAAGATTAGAGTGTAGCTGCGGCAAGGGTCAACACGTCCATCCCATAAACCAAAGCAAAAAATTTACTTGTGGGTCGCTGTCTAGAGGGTCGTTTGGAGTGAAATTCAACTAAAAAATCTACTAAAGTCTATGCTTTAATTGACGTCCAAAGTTTGAAACCGATATAAAACCCTTCCAGTTCCACTAATCATTTAGTCATCCGAACCGAGACATTAGGATTTTGTAGTACATTTTTCATTAGAAAGATAGTTTGAGTCATAATCGAACGTGCCTGAAAGTACGGTCTTATTTTTTATGCTGCGAAAACTAAGGTTAATGCTAGACTCTTTGAGTTCAAGTATATATTTTCAGCACCTAACAAGCTCACGCTTACATAATATAACGAACGAGGATAATTTTCAATTTCTCTAACTAATACTATGCTTAGTTCATATTACGATGAGGATGAATAATGTTTCTCTCTCACTTTGATTAATTAAAAAATTAGAGAATATATGTGTTCTTTTATCCTGATGAAAGTATTATCACACTTCGGTGTCTAATTAAAACGATTTGTTTTTCTTAGAAATTTGAAAAAAAATGGATCACACCATTCTGTTGACCTATATATGAATCTGTTTAGAGAAGCCAACCTTCCAATTAAGATTTATACTTATTTGGTGGATCTCATATGATCCATAGCAGTTAAAGAATTTAATTATACTCAATTCACTTTTTACTCACTATATATCCCAAGAATTTTTACATATCGTATCCCAAAGGTATATTTTTATGAATTAAACTTTAAATTTATAGCGTTTAGGTTATCGATAGTTTCTTCTAAATTCAAAAAATGATCAATATCTTTTGTACTTTTTACCAACATGTCGTCAACATAAACTTCAACATTTCTTCCAATTTAGCCAGCAAAAAAAGCTCTGTCTACTAGTCTATGATAACTTGCCACAATATTTTTCAAACCAAAAGGCATTACCTTGTAAACATATAAACCACTATCAGTTATGAACGTAGTATTATTCAGCCCATCAGATCAATCTATTTCTGATAATACCCAAACTATGCATCCATAAAAGATAAAAGCCTACTACCCAAACTGAATCCACTAGCTGATCAATTCTTGGAACATGATATGGATCTTTCGGACAAGCTCTATTTAGATTGGTAAAATCAACACAAATCCTTCATTTTCTATTCTTATTTTTTCACAAGTAATAAATTCACTCTCAACAACAGATACTGAGATTCTTTGATATGTCATACATTCGACAGCGAGTCTACTTCAGCCACAATCACTTTGGATTTATCAACATAGTACATTCTCATTTTTTTAAATTATCGGACCTACATTAAGTTGTATGTTTTTTATGATATATAATATTTATGGGTACTCCTCTTACATCTCCTGGACACCAAGTGAACATGTGTAGATTCCTTGATAAAAAAAAAGATACCAACCTCTATTCTACATCTGATGACAGAGGAGTTCCAATCTTCAAACTTTACCATCGGGAAATAAATAAGTTTAAAGATTATCATCATGTGTTACCAAACTGAGGGTCTCCCTTGAATTGTGTACAACATTTGACTCTGAAGTTGACCCCTATAACTATTATTTTTGTTTTTGAGCTAACGAAGCAATATATCATTCTCTTTCCACCTTCAGACTATTTCAGACAACTCTAACATGATTCCCACTAACATACTTGAATATTGGTGGCTGGTGGAGACAATAGTGTACATTCTTGATAGCCTATACCTACCAAAAATTATATTATACGAAGTTGGACCTCTACCAATATAAAAAACAATTTTTCCATTTTTATAAAAGTTTATCGGCCCAGTAATATCTCTGCTTCAAACTCTCCAATAACATTCAAAATGGCTTTAATAAATCCTATTATTTTCATATCATAAGGGAAGATAGTTAGAGGGTTTTTCATATGTTTATGAGTAAAAATAAATAAAATTTTGGCTGAACTACATGTATTAATTAGAATCCTCCGGATTTAACTTTTCTCGATAGTTATGTTAATTAAGACTACATCTTCATGAGGTCTATCTAGTCCTCTTAAACCATCATATTCAAAAAACATAAAATGAAATAGACCTTTATAAATCTGAGTCGAAGTTCCTCCTTCTAGTTTTGAGTGAGAGTTCCTGACATAATATCCCCACCGGAAATAATCAATGACTTAAAAAAATTGCACAAGGCTTTGATTTTTCTGTGGATAAATATTGCAATAATTATTGCAACTCTTCAGTTAGGGTCCATATATAAATATTCTGTGGATAAATTAATTTTTTTAAAAGGTTATATTATGACAATTGCATTTTTCTACTTTGAAATAGTCTCAACTACTGCTATTTCTGTTGCTGCTTGGTTGCCTAACGGAGCCTAATGTTGGACTCTTCTATGTCCCTTAATGAACATTGTTAACTTGTTATTATCAATTAGAGTTTGAATCTCATGCTTTAGAGCTATGTAGTCCCTTGTATCATGACCAGAGTTGTTGTGATATGTGCATAACCTATTATACTTTTCCTATATTGGTCTCTGAATTGGAAGGGGTTTCATGAATCAGACAAAATTTCAAGTCTTATCAAAATTAATAGCAATATTCTTTGTTACTTTCCCAGAATTATCAGGTCGAACCTACTGGTTTTCTCTTGATCTTTGCTATTGCGTATGAGGCTGTTGATTACCATTGGCCGTGGCCGCATTTGGTTCAAACCTTTTGGACGAAAAATAGTAAAATTTTGAGGCTAAAAACTTTGAACCTGTTGTTGCTGGTAAACCCAAGTGGGTAACTGTTGAATTTGTCTTTGTTAGGGAAATGGAACAAGTCTCAATATTTTAAAATATTATACCTTAATTTACTCTTGAGCCTGAGCCAGTAGAGCACCGAAGCTCAAAGCTTTCTTCCTAGTAACTTCACCATCCAGTTCTTTAGGGAGAAGCCCTTGTCTAAAAGCAACATAAGAAAATTGCTCATAGAAATCTTCTAAACCATTGTTTTTTTAAATAAATAGCATGTTGTAATCTTTCAAACTTTCTCTAACTGAGTGTCTGCACTAGATGGTTGTATCGTCATTTCCCTGGATCTTGGTATCCATCAAAATTCTCTATTTCGATATATCAAATCGCTTCAGTAGATATCTGAATAGAATTTATATTGATAGATGAGATTGCCTTCAATTATGCCCCTGACTATGTTGATGCCCCTCTATCCCGGACCTTTATCAATCATTGTATAAAGACCATGCTTAAAAGGATTCACAAATCAACTATTGACATGGTAATAAAAATTCAGTTACCCAAACCCCATTATTGACATATTTATGGATCACTGGTATCATAGGCAATATCACATAATTTTTATTAAATCTGAACTATAGTTTATTTATGTCGAATCTTACCCTAAGTGACCACCCCAACCTTAACTTCATAGGTAGTGTTCTAATCTCTCTTGTTTTAGAACTTTTGAATCGACTAGAATGTTTTTTTGAATAAGGCCTTTTTATGTGGCAATAAACCTGCTCCAGAGAAGGAGAAAATTCCTCTAGATCAGACACATATTAGTCAATAGACTCTGAAAGAATATAGCAATTTATGGTTTGACGTTCCTTTGTCAATAAATGGTAACTTTGATCTGATTGAAATTGTTTCCTTTGGTATTTTTTATGATCTCGTAGAGATTTAGACTCAACATCATAATTGTCAGAAGAATGTTATCAGTTACAATTTTTTGGATTTTTGATTGAACATTTCTTGAACGTGTAACCATTGTCTATTTTTGAGAATTTAGTGTAGCAATTTCATTAAAAAATGAATCTCGATGTCATTCTAGGTTTAATTGATTTCGTTGCTCTTCGAGTTTTTGTTGCATTTTAACATCCTCTACCAACTGAACGAAGCCCTCTCCACTGTGGTAACCACTGATGACTCCTATAAATATTCATAGGAAAAATAGGTCATAAATATTTCAAGGATTATATAAAAGTTAGAGAGAGATTTAATATGTGGTTTCCATAAAAAGAAACTTCCAAAAGTAGTAATACAAAAATAATTTCTCACCCTTTCAAGAAAATGTACATTTTCTTATATAGTATTGGTGGTAGGTCTTCGGGCCTACATAATTAGTCTATTTTCAGCTAATCCATTATTTTAACTTACTGAATTAAAACTTATTTACTCATTGTTACATAAACACCCTCATTGTTATACATTTGTTGGGTTTATACTATAAAGTAAATATTGATCCAATATTTTACCGGTTCAAATTACGGGTCGAATAAATCATATCCTTATCACTTAAGATTTCCATCATTTTTTCATTTTTTAAAAATTCCTTACTTTACTTGAAAGTGCTTGGTACAGATTCTATATTATTTCAGGTACGACCTTTACACCATTACTTTATTACTGGAGCATCGAAATTGATGGTTTTGAACAGCTCGAGTTGAGCCAACTAGGGATGTGGTGTGGACTTTTTAAGGATTTCCAAGGCCATGTGGTGGTTTTAGGAGACACTAGAACAGGTTTCTCAATTGAGGATGGGTCATTTAACCAAGTATGTAAATGGTCTTCATTCCATGAATTTGAAAATAGTCTATTGATTGAGCGATTCTTCTTTAAATGGAAATTTAGAATTATAGATATAGGAGGGGTAGTTCAGTTGAATGAAACTGTTTAAATAGGATGTTGGGTCTAGAAAGTAAGGACCTGAGTGAACCTCATTGAACATGTATGGTTATAAACGTATGAGGGGTCACTCAATTAAGCGACTTTTTTTAAATATGATGTTGGGTCTATAGAGTTAGCAGGTCTCACTCAAATGAGAGAACCCCATTCTAATGGAATTTTAGATCTGAAGACTTATGAGAGGACTCTCAAGGGAGAAACTTTTTTTAAACGTGATGTAAGTTCTACAGATTTATGAAGGGTTTCTCAGGCAAACAACCCCTCTTTAACTGTGATTTTTGGGTATGAAGAATTATGAGGGGTCATTCAGGTGAGCAAAACGCCTTTAAATATAATTTAGGGTCTAAGGAATGGAATATGTCGCTTAGGTGAGGAAGCTACCTTTAGATAAGATCTTTGGGTCTAAAGACTTATTATAGACCCGTCAAGTGAGAGACCTTCCAGTAGATAGGGTCTTTAGGTATAAAGACTTATGAAGGTTTGCTCAGGTGATAAACCGTCTATAAATCAGATTAAAGGGTCTAAGGACATAGGAGGGGTCGTTGATGTGAGACATTTTAAGTCCTTGGAGTTATGAAGGTCTCTCAAATGAGCGATCACCTTACAAATTGGATCATGAAACCTAAGAATATAGTGCAGTCGCTCGACCGGGTGACCCCTCTAGGATGAGGCTTAATGTGTTGGTTTGTCTAGTTGGGTCACTTTTCTGAGAGACCTCCCTATGGACTAGGGTAGGCAGCTTGGTCAACTAGGCTGGATCGCTCAGCTGGATGACATACTTTTTACGTGATCGTTTTAACTTACCATTTTAACTTCTTTGGGTCTAAAGAGTTATTATGGACCCGTTAAGTGAGAGACCTTCCAGTAGATAGGGTATTTAGGTATAAAGACTTATGAAGGTTTGCTCAGGTGATAGACCGTCTATAAATCATATTACATGGTCTAAAGACATAGGAGGGGTCGTTGATGTGAGATATTTTGAGTCATTAGAGTTATGAAGGTCTCTCAAATGAGCGATCAACTTACAAATTGGATCATGAAACCTGAGAATTTATTGGGGTCGCTTGACCAGGCGACCTCTCTAAGATGGGGCTTAATGTGTAGGTTTATCTAGTTGGGTCACTTTCCTGAGAGACCTCCTTATGGACTAGGGTAGGCAGTTTGGTCAAGTAGGTTGGGTTGCTTAACTGAATAACATATTTTTTTTCCTGATCATTTCAACTTACCATTTTAACTTCTTTTCGTGTCATATCAGTACCCCGCACACACACACACACACATTTCGTTGCTCGGTTGCGAGCAATTGTATTATTCCTTAGTATTGACTACCCATGATATCGAGATACGTCCAGACGATATAGTACATTTACTTAGTCACACAGTAGTTATGACATGTCTTTTTAACTTTTTTGTCTTATATTTTTTTAAAGTAGCTAAAATTTACATCTTCTCTCGTTTAATTTCTAAAATTAAATTTCAAATTCATCATTTTCCCAAGTGTTATTTCTTAAATAATTTTTTGACTTTTCAAAAATTTCAGCTCTTTTCAACGTGTCACTTGGAGAACTCGGAAGGTATTTTACGGTTGCCTTATGTTTTTTCAACGTGATAGATGAAGGGTGAATTTTGGGTTACCTCTTCTTACTATATCATTTTTACTTTTCACATGAACTTCTCGCACTAATTGTTTTTACTTTCTCTCGCTTTCATCTTCTCAAGTTTGTTGTTGTTTTTTTGGTTATGACGGTCGTTCATCCTTGTGCTCGTCTGGTAAATAGTTATTCCATCTAATCTTTGTTTTATAATTCGTATTATAGAGGAAGCCAGGGAACTAAGACCATCGTCGAGATGTGTTATGGCTGAGGTCGTCTTATGTGGATTGGTAGATACCGATTCTACCATGGTAAAGAAGCGATTTCCCTCAGTGACAAACATAATATATCCCAAAACCCACACGAATATGTACTCGTTAGTTAAAACATCCCATTATGTTCTGATAAATGGTTTTCCAATGAAATTTAGGATGGTAAGGGTTTTTCAGATGTCCTTATTCACCTTCGCCATTAGAGACAAGATCCGCATCGAGAACAAAATCATTTGTACCATCTATTTACGTTCCTATGAGGCTACTAATTCCATGTGTGGCCTTCATCCTCACAAAACCTTATTTTTCAAACAATCTTTCGATTTTGGCCTCTATTTAACATAAGAAAATATTGCATTAGGGAATTGTGCCCAAAAACTTCTTTCTATGTTTTGTGTGTGCAAAAAATGGTTAATCCAACCTTTTTAATACTCATCATTATATTTCCTGAAGCACACTAACAAGGCCCCATTTTACTACATGGAGAAAAACACTTTGATAATGAAGTGCTTACTTCAATTGAATATGAAATGAAGGTCCTAATAATTCATTATGAATGGGGAGTGGTCCTTTGTATCTAACCTCACTCGTGGCCCAGTTCAGTCAGATATTATTCAGCCCAACATGTCGCACAACCTCAAACCTCGTGTTCAATATCCTCTCATATTTGTATCTTTTGTTTTGTTATGTGCAGTTAAGGGAACCAAGGTTCAACATGCTCTGACACCATACATGTGATCCTTACTCATTCATGTTCGCACTCTTTAGGGATGTAACTTCAACACCACAGATCCTTATCATTTATATATTGATATTCTTCATGTCAATAATTTTTTAAATTTTAGAGTTTGGACCTAATACCCTTAATGTCAAGTCTTCAAGATAAGATGATGCATAAGATTACTCAACAACTCTATGGCCTTGATCATGTCACAAAAGTTTCTCATCCTGAGAGTCAAGAGAATCATCCATCTCTAATTCTCTCAGACTAAGTGTAGTGTACCGAGGATTCACCCAATGGGAGCGAGTTTAACAGTTAGAAAAAAAATTATGCTCCACCCTCTTTATCTTAATATTTTTTCTCCTCATTGGAGCCATTCGAGAGGGGGGATCATGTTGTCGTGGTTGTAACTCCTACTACCTTCAAAAATAATATTGAGAAGAAAGGAAGGTTAAACAACCAAAAATGTATCTCATGTGCATTAGAATCATAAGGGTAAAGACAATTTTAATTGGGCTCAAGAGGGCGTTGCTATATCACAAATGTAATATAAGATTATTTAGGTTTTTATCAGGACGCAACCTTCATTAGGTAGAGTTTTTCTTCTTCTTGCGTTTCTTGTTCTTCCAGGCCCGAGACTATTCGCTTGAACAATAAATTGGACAAGATTGAGAATGATAAGAGGACTCTACATGCTAAGTATAAGAACATGAAAATGGCCTTGGTGAATGAAAAATATATCCATACGACCAATGTTGAAACTAGGAATGCTGCTTTAGCGCAGCTGAAGTAGTTGCTGGAAACACGAGCCACGGAAGCCATCCAAAAGTTTGACCGATCAATGAGGCTTGTGGTTAAGTCCCTAGAGAAGATAATTGTTCAATTCACTGACTTGTTTGAGATCTATGGTCTCATAATGGCCGTTCAAGAGATCAAGAAGAATTATCTTGACCACAACTTTGGTCGTGAGTTCGAACCTCTTACTCATGTAAACTTGATCGCTTTTCCCAATATTTAACCTATCTATCATACTAACTTGTCAGATCTTCACCTTGATGAGATCGGAAGCGAGGGTGATACTACAGTCTATGTACCTACCGGTCCCCTTGCGTCTAAGGATTTGTTTAGCCAAATTTCAGATCAACAACTTGAAAATATATAAGAAAGGTTTGATCTTTGGGTACTTAAAGAATTGTCTAGTGCAGACGGGATGAGGGTTAGTATATGGGAAATGGACAAGATTGAATATTGGATCTTAGCTTAATGCGTTTATCGCTAAAAAAACAAAAAGCCTAACGAGCGGAGTCTTTGAAGGTAGGAGCCAGACCCAGGATCCATCGTTTGTTAAGGGTGAAGGATGTTACATAGTGGAGCAACGACCAACAAGGATGATCAAGAAGGGTGATGATAGACAAGAGACATATAGGCCTGTTCTAGCTATAATTTGCTGGTATTTTCTTTTTGATACTATTTTTGTTTAGGCGTGTGTTGTCTTTTTTTTTTGAATATTTTCTTATATTTTTTTAAGGCGTGTGTTTCCTTGCTTAATTTTTACCATTATGCTAATTTGTTTACTTTTATACACAGCTAGTGTTTGATTTAGTTTTTACCCTACTACTAGCTAAGCAGATGGCTGGGACGTAAACTTGTATGAAAAAAGAGGTTCCAAAGATAAAACTTCTCTCATGTATTACGCTCACTTTAATAAGTAAAAAATTATTGATTATGAATTGACGAGTTTAAATATTTATTATTAAATACTAATAAAATTTTATTAAATCTTAATAATTAATTAAACTATGTATAGCTTTTCATGTGTTTTAATAAATTTAATATTTTACTATTTGTTTTTTGTTTAAAAATTAAAATTTTACAATTATAATCTATTAAATTGTAAGAAATTCATATTTTTCCTTTTCCAAAAATACTAAATATTATAAATAATATATATATATATATATATATATATATTACAAATTCAATTAGTATAAAACAAAATCAAAATATTATTGACAAATAACATGTGATCTATGAGATTATATATATATATATATATATATATATATATATTTTTGGAATTCGAAGATAATAAGCCTCATGGTGTATTTCAATCTATAATTTTATTAGAAAACTTAAACTTAGGATATTTTAGATTTGAAATATGATTTGGTGACGAAATCTTTGTATGTTTTATATGATTAAGGAGACAACTAGTTAAAGATTAATGCATATAAATTAATATGCGATATAATGACCTTGGATAAAATATTTTAAAAAAACTCATGGAAACATTGGAATTTATATATATATAGCTAATATCGAATGACATCTTTGATACTTCATTTAGACATTTTTTCCTACTATCAATGCAATTTTTTTATATTTAATATATATATTATTTTAAAGACAACATTATATCATAATAAATGTGTTGAATTTTTTAAAAAAACTTATGAAATTATTATTTTTAAATTTAAATGCGACACATAGGATAGATAAATCAAAATTATAAATATATTTGTCATGTGAAATTGTATTCATTGGATTTAGATGTGAATATTTTGAAATTAAAACATTTACCCGTAGAAGAAACAAAGAAAATATCTCTTTAAAGATTTATAGAATAAAGAATTTCACTAAAATAAAAAATATATAAATATTTTAGTTTGAAATTGAAAAAACAAGAAAAACATTAATAATACAAAATTGATTTAACAAATAAAATTGCTACGTCATCTAACCTATCATTTAACATGTTTGATTAAAAAGTTTTTTTTAATAAATTATTAATTAAAAGATAAGTATGTATATTATTAAATATGCTTTAATATATTATTTGTATTATATATATTATTTGGTGTATAATTTAATAGATAATCTACCAATAACTACCCAACATCAAATTTATTTGGCAATTATCAACCAAAATTAAATTTATTTAGCAATAATCACCCATGACAAATTATAGATATCCACCTCGTTATAAATTAGTATTTACAGATAATCATCTAGTAGCCCAAAATTCCTTTTTTTTTTAAATATCATAAATTCAAACCATAGCTCCAAACAGATATCTGAAAATACCAGTGGTTTTGATTTTTTTAAGACGAACAAAATTATATCCACGAAAGATATGTTCTGATTTCTACTTGCAAAATTACGTGTAATTTGGTTGCACAGTAAGTCTAGAAAAAACAAATGTGTTCTACTTATAAAATTACATATAATTTGGTTGCTAGAAAATAAATGTGTTCTAGTTGTAGAATTATGTTTAACTTGGTTGCTAAATAATAATTATGCTCCAGTTGCGGAATTACGTGCAAATGTCTCGTGAAAATAAAAAGAAAATAGTAGCAGAAATCGAACTTTGGTTGCTAAATAAGTCTTATTGTGTGAAAAAACAAAATACAAACTTTTCTGTGAAAATAATTTAAAATTTGATATGAAATAACTAAATTTTTTTAATTGCGAAAATATGTTCATTTTTGTGTTCAAAACTATTTTAAAAATTGGATTATGTTCCGGTTACAAAAATACGTGCAATTTGGTTGCAAAATAGATCTGAAACTAATAATTGCGTCCCCTTGCGGAATTATGTGTAATTTGGTTAAAAAATAAGAAAAAAAATTCTAAAAATATAATTAATGACTTTCATTTTGATTAATTTCAAAAAAAATATGTGCTTTTTTGAAAAAAAAAACTAATTTAGAACTTAAAAAATATGAAGTTTTGAAGGATAAAAATAACTAATTGTTTAAGTTTGTATGTAATTGTGTGTTTAAGGGTATTGGTTAGAAGAATTTATATTGTAGGTACTTTTTGGTAAACTTTCAAAATCAGGTGGTAATTTGATATTTACGCATGTTGTTATGAGTAACTTACCCATTAGTTAATGTTTATCCCGAAAAAGTTTTTTTTTTAAAACTTTTGTATTTATGTAAACAATCAATTATTAAGAGAATAAAATTTCAAAAATTAGTAAATATTTTTACAATATTTATTTATGTATTATTATCTTTTTGTTCATATATTTTATTCAATTTTTAGGAATACTTGTAGGTTTTTTTAAATTAGTTTGTGGTTTATCAGATGTTGAAAATTAAACATTCCTATATTTAAATTATTTTTAAAAAAATGAGCCTTGTGCATCTTTCGATTCTTTGTTCATGAAGAAAAATATATAGTTATGATCGAAAAAATACAATTTGTGTAAAGATACACATCATCTACATATTGATGTTCAGTCTTTAGATGTCGATATTGTACATGAATTGTGAGATATTATATGGTTTTGCGGATGATGATATGGGTATGATAAAGATCTTATAAATTTAAGAGATACATATGTAACGTCTCACATCAAAAGCTTACATAGTTGAAAAATAATTTAATATGAGTTTGATTTCCTTACATGTGAGATATTGTTTTATTAAAAACAATCGGTGCAAAAATTATAGATGGTCTATTGTAAAATGATTTGTTTATTATATTGGATGATTTTTTATCTTTATTAATTAACGATTATGTAAGATAATATATTTGGTATGTTATCATATTAATATACAATGAAAAATTATGGTGAATCTTCGCACCTACTTTTGCGTTTTATGTTATTAACCAAAAATTTGAAAATATGAATATTGATTGTGGTGCAAAGTTATAAAACCATACAAATTTAAATTTTCTTAATATGAGTGGAAAAACATGAGACATAACGCCAATAGCTACTGAATGTTTTAACATTACATGTATAAAATAATATTAACGATGCTACATATCTCTAAAACCATCATACTAATCCATATTGTAAAGGTCCAGACCTAACAAGAATATTACTATCAACAACAATGGAAAAATGGAGATGAAAATATTACTTATGACTTTATTAACTAGTGCACTTTCCAACCCAACACCTCAACAATTCACTTAATCATCTACAATCTCGCACAAGTGCCTTTTTATTTCCTAATGTGCAAAAACTATCGACATTATAATGAATCCAATTTTTTTAATCAAATCTGAAAGACCACTCCATGATTTATAAACCTTCTTATGTAACTCACATAATCTCATAATAAGAGAATAACCATATGTGAGGCCTTGCCATACCCATTATAAAGACTCGACACAAGTACAACTCGTCTCATCAATTTAAATGCCATCGAAAACCTATTACTTATGACACATCAGAGTATAAGTCATATTTTTATGGATATTTGCGCACCTACAGGTTTTCATACTTGAAGACTACCATCTCATTTGATGGGATCAACAAATTATGAGCCAACTTTACTGAAGATATTTCTGATGGCTCTAGTTTTCGCTTCTTATGGGTCCTCATGATGACGATGAACTACACTTGCCCCATTAAGGATCACATCCCGTCATTATAATATATTTTTACACATATTCAAATCCAGAGACATAACTACATGATCCATCAACCCTTCCTTAAAATATTTTTATTTGAGAATCTTCACCCATAACCCATTGTTATTATGTAAGATCCTCCAATCTAGTTTAGCCAAGATAACTTTGTTGTAATTCTTTATATTCCTAAAATTTATCTTCTTTCTATCTGCACATCTTGTCTTAGACCATCTAATGGATATTCTTACCATCTTCAGATGAACCCCAAATGAAATATCTACTAATCCTAGCAACTTTATTACACACATATATTGGTAACTTCATTGTCTTATTAGTATTTGAATAATATTCACCATACTAGATGCTTATTAACCATTCTAATTGATTTATAATAAACAAAAAATATTTTTTATTTTTTTATCAAAATAATCATAAAAAAATGAATTTAAGTTAGGATCACTCTCAAAACCGATTGTGCCAGAGTTATCCAACCCACTAAAAAGATATGATATGCTTTGCAATTCGGTAATTATTCATTATATTCATAGTAATCTACAAAAATAAACCCTAATTAAAAGACAACCTTAAGAAATCGGCATACCCATATACGTCCACATGGATTCATTAAAACAAAAGACATTCATAGATGTCAAATCCTCTATTTGAATCTGTTGGGTATTGCTACAAAATATTATTATCAACTTCTCATCAATCACCAATTTGTCAGGTTCATCATAAAACAGACGTAATACTCATTTAATCAAATCAACATCTTCCTTCAAAGCCTCAGTAAAAAATATTAAATCACCGAAAATAATACGTGAGAGATTGGAAGGGCCTTCTCCATGCATATAGATTGAACTTCATTCACCATTACTACAAAAACCCTAAATAAAAAAAGATACATGTTTAATATACATGACAAAAAAGTAAAAATCCAAATGATCTCCTTGCCTGATACCTCGTTATTGTGTGAAAGGCTCAAAGTATTCTTAATTTCATATAACCTACATCGAATTGGAATTTATAATTGTAATGATAAACCTTATATATGTTGTTGGATGCCAAAAATGAATTATAAGATCCTCTATTATCATACATTATGTCTAGGTTAATCTTAATTACCTTGTATCTCCATACTTCACTAGCTATACGTAACCGATGGTACACTTCCTACACCAATAATATTTTATTTGTAGTAGATCAGTCAAGAATAAAAATTGTTTCACTAAGCCTAACACTATTGGGTAACAATGCCCACAATATGTTAACCATTACCGACATAAAAAACTTAACATGAACATTGATCAAGCTTATCACACGGAACTGTTGTCTCTTTTTGGGTCAGTGACTTTATGAATTAAATAAACCATTATGCAATTAAGTCGAGTATGAATTTTTTATTTAACAATCATGTTGTGGACCATATCACAGACAGTTGGAAGAACTGTGTCTCTAAAATATATGTAACATTCAATCTAACCCAAAGATTTCAATGGTTTTGATTAAAATACAGTATCTTGAATATTCTCATTCGATAAATTGTGAGCTACAATATCCGATTATACTTTCTACCGGTATGGGATATACGGAAGGGAAAACAAACTAATATTTTTTTATATATGTGGAGTACAATTGCTCAAAAAGTAATCTAACCAACCTTTGAACCTCATACATATCCAAAATCTACTCCCCTGTGTGTAGTTCTCAAAGTTTTCCTTTCTTGTATAAATAAGAGGTGGTAAAATCGTGTGTTATGCTCACCTTACCTTATTCACTAATCATTTGACTACTGAAACAAAAAAATATCATCATCTTTTGCAATAATCAGATACTCCTCTCTTAAATTCTTACCAAGTTTAAAAAGGGAAAAATTATAAGACATTTGAAGTGAGAGTCAAATTCCTCGAAATCCTATAAAAAAGTAATATTTTTATCCAATTAATATCATCAAACACCTCATATTTTAATAATCGAATATGACACTGAATGAAGAATATACTTGTCCCTAAGTCTGACTTTGAAATGTCTCACTTCTCCTGAATAAAATCTTGAAAGTTATTGTTTACACACCAAACCAAATCAAATCTAAATCGTCTAAGACCATGAGGCGGAAAACTATCTACTCTAAGTTATCAATATAAAAGTGTCGTCTGAATACTTCTGATTCAAGTGAATAAAACTCTCTGCAAAAAAAGAGTATGTAACATCATAGTCTCATATACTATGTCCACATGCCTCCTCATTATCCGTTCACCTAAATTCCAAGAAACACACCATGTAAACTTTGGCCCTTCCAAATCCATGTCAATAAACTCACACTCGTTGTGTCATTTTTAAATTCGTAATCGAGGGAACCCTTCTTATTTTCTCCTCCTTATTTCCTACTCGATTGAAGTCACGACCATAATCCACGAAGTTTGAATACCTTGAAAAGACACAATAAGCACCTCCCGTAACTCCTCACCTTGTATGACTTTGGTCCTAACATACACCAACAAAAAATTCCACAATTTGCACCTTTATTTTTAACTTCAAAACTACGATATTGGTGACATATTGAACCGTATATAGGACACAAATGTCAATGTCCAAGCCATCCTAAATAAGCTAAATTCAACCATTGAACATTTCCACCTCTACCCTGGTTGAGCATGTGTTACCCAAATTATGGAGGATCTCGCTAACCTTATGAACATTTACCCTTGACTTAACTATAACCGTTAACCACACACGATGTACTCGTATAATATTTTGAAGAACGTGCTGAAAATCATCCATCGCAAACCCATGTTAATTTTACACTAATATTTGTAATGAGAGAATGAAGAAATCCCACCCAACCGTGGTAGAACTACCTTAGGGAAAAAGGGGTTTGCCGTCCCGCTTGCCAAAGGTAGATCATTATAGTAGTATAGATCATTATGAAATTTTATGTGTTGTGTGGGTACAAGTTGCAGAGATAATCAACTAGAGATGATGAGACGACGCCCTAACAATATCGTAATGTGTCTCGCTATAAGCATGAGGTGCTATTTTGACGCTCGTCTTGTCGACCGAGATGCCTCGTCACGGCTTGAAGCGTTGCAATCTCGCCTTAGTGCCACGACGACGTGATTCACATTTATGCTTCAACCCCCTCTTGTTTTCATTTCTGGTCCCGCCATTGACATTAAAACTATATTTCTATTTGATTTATACATAATAAAAGTATGAATTACATAACAAAAGCTCTGCTCTATATATTTTCATTACCACGTCGACAACACTATCGTCCCATTTTGCTTCAACGATTCATGATTCATATTCGTCATTAGGTCAGCGTCTCAAACATAAATAATCTCCAAATCCACTAAGTTACTAGTATATTTAACCCCTAATCCCGAATCTAATTTTGAAATATATAAAACCAACAAATCTTACTTATTTCATAATTTATAAACTACAATTTAAACTCTATAATTTACTAGGATTATAGTTCTTAAGAAATATTAAAAATCTTATAAACATAAAAATATATAAAAAAATATATCGTACAAGCTAAAAAGGGAACCATATGACTATAAATTTTCAAATAATTTATTTCTTGATAAAAAACGAGAAAAATATAAAATACCATCATTGAATTTTAAAAAAAGTTTTATGAATCTTTCATGTCTAACTAAAAGTTGAATAATAAAAAAGTAATTTTATTCCAATTTTTTCAGAAAGAAAGAAAGTAAAGATTGAAAGTAATTGATAATTGGAAAAAACAGAAAGAAAAGAAACTGCTAGATTTTATCACATAACCACAATAGAAAAGAATAGTATAAATACCAAATCATAAACAGGGAAGAATAAAAAATCTCTCTTTTTTATTCTTCTCATTCTGCGCTGCGTACTGTGCCTGTGCGAGAGAGAGAAATAGTTTCGGAGGTTTTTGTTTGTTTGATCGACGAGAGAAAGATATGGGGAGTGATAGCACAAGCAATGGTTCAATGTCGGCGGAGACGAAAGAGATGGTGCAAAGCTTGAGAGAGATAGTTAACAAGAAGTGGAGTGACACTGAGATCTACGCCGTTCTTAAGGAATGTGGCATGGACCCGAACGACGCGGCTCAACGTCTTCTTTCTCAAGGTTTTTCCCCTTTTCCACTCTTTCTTTTTACGTTTTCGATCAAGAAAATTATGGTTTATTGTCGCGAGAAGAAGATGATATTAATGTATTATGTTTCGATATGATAATTGTAGTCCAATTAGGTTAGTGGACACCTTTTCTTGCTCAGTTTATGCTTCCTTATTGACAATTAGGGGTTTATTTATTTTTGGTTCGAATGGAGTATTAAATTATGCTACATTGTGCTCCTTCGATTAGTTAATTTGCTGCATGCAATTGAAGATTTCAGAATTGTCTAGGGTTTCGCAATGGTGACTTGTGCTTCGACTTTTTTGGATTATCATGTTAAAGTAAGTAGTAGAGGAGATGGAGGTTTTTTAAAAATATATTTACCCCTTAGTCTAGAGCAGAATTGATTTGTTCTTATCTCCAGAATGTGAAGGATTTTTCTCTATTATTATCTTAAGTTAGCTAAAAGAAATCAAAGATCTTTTAATCCATTTGTCCTGCCGGCTAGAAATTATCTAGATTTCGATTTATTTTAACCTTCCAAATGTCTAGGTTTTCTTTTTCCAGTGGTGGCTGATTCCTTAGTCTCCTGTTCATGATGTTAAACTATTTGTATACGAAATCAGTGATTATTTTTTGTAATTTTGTTTTTGTGCCGGTTTGTACATAATTGAGTAATTCTTTTTTGATATATATATATAGGAACCCTCTCGGTAATGATCAATACTCAAAGTATCTGCCGCTCTTCTTGATAGATTCTTGGATTATATTATAGCCCTATATAATTAGTCTTTTCAATTTTGTAGATACATTCCATGTAGTGAAGAGCAAACGCGATAGAAGAAAAAAGGTATTGTCTAATTGGGTTTGTTCAAGTTGAAAGTTCTTAGTGTCTTCCAAAAGAAGTGTTCTCTGACCTTGATTTTTGCAGAGATCAATGTTGATCTAGTCATCTATTTCATGAGTCTTTTCACATAGCTTTCAACTATTTTGGTAACTGCTCATGTCTACACGCCTATATTAATTCCTCAGGTTAAGGAAACTCAAGAATTAAGGGCTCGGGGCAATAGTAGTGGCTCTAATAGAGGCAGAGTCTCAGGTGAATATTTTGTAAGAAGTTCACCTATGCAAAGCAGCTCTGAAGGTAGGTATATCTGAGTTGAAAGCTCATGTATTGTGGATTAGTCATATTTGCGTTATTTATGTCTGTTATGTGTCCTGGTAGAAGTCGTTCAAGCCGTTTACAAAAGAGTAGATGTCCCAGTTGCTCCCTTAACAACATATTCATCTTCTATATCTCATGCATCAAGGAAAACTCCGAATGAACAGCATAGGTAAGCTGGATTCAACTTGAGCTATTGTTGTGTTTACAACCTTTACTTATTGGTTTCCACCGTTTCACACAATTATCAGCTTCTGTTTCTATTCTCTATATGTTAGGTCGTCTCTTTGATCATGTTCTGATATATTAAAAGAATACACAGTCTGTTTAGATTTTTAAAGAATAATAAAATGTATATATGCGAAGTTCATGAAGTTACGAAACAAAGTGATGTCATGTATGTAGTTAAGTTATTTTATTTTTATTAAATTTGATTCTCCTTGATTTACTCAGGATATATGTGATAGTTGCTATATGTCATCAACTTAGTCATTTAGTTTGAACAAGTTAATCATAAGTCAGAATGATAGATAATTTTAGTTTATTAGTCTCTGATTCTTCTACCTTTCAAACCATCGGGAAGCATAAGGAACAATCTAAACCTATTCTCTTTTGAGTTTATATATTTAAACTGCTTTTTTTTACTCTACAAGAACTAACTCTCTGGGAATAGGAGCCTCCTGCCCAAAAACACACTTTGACTTTTAGCATACCTACTTAAGTAAGGTACTAGGTAGAAATGTTGAACAGGCATACATGTCCTTTTGTCTTTCATGATACTGCATGTTTCATGATCATATACCTCACATCTAAGGATTCATTTGTCTTATAATTATACCGGTACACAATGTACTCCTTGGATGAAGTGGTCTGAAAAACATTGACACAAACTACTAGTGTATGTAATTGATGAATAAGCAGACATGTATTTGCAAATCTATTGAATCGGTTTTGTTAAATAACCGCAGTAATTTTAGGTTGTAGATGGGACCTCATTGTGTTATCAAGCTGATGTGGGAGATAAAAGTTCAAAATTTTAAATTGTGGTGAAAGTCTGATTTTAAAACTTCCTTTTAATTCATGCTATCTAGTGATTATCCTTATAAGATTGTCTATAAAACTTAAAACGACTAAGTTTGTATATAAAATATTTAAATTTCAAACGTTCTTTTATTTCACGATTTTCCATTAAGCGAAAGGTTATTATTTAGGCTAATAGATGTTAGACAGACAGTTAGCAGTGCAATCATGATGGAGAATTAGTTATTTTTATTTTGTTTATATTTTCATTGGAATTTATGGAGCCTTTTGGGGTTTGCTAATAGAAGATCTGGTACCACTTCAGCGAATTAGTTTTTTTTAAAGGTTGTTTGGAAGTCTAAATTGCTTCTAGTAACTTTTTCCGAATACCAATACTTCCCATGTAACAAAAGGCTGTAGCTAGTATGCTTTTATATAGAAGCCAAATTTTGATTATAAGTCGTACTGTCATCCAACATTGTGACCCGTAAAGAAAATGATTGCTTTTTGCTACATTATTAATTCTGTGACCCGCAAATGAACAGCTTGCTTTTTACTTCAAAAACACAAAAAAGCCTCACTTATGGGTGTGTATATATATATTGCATTACCCGCTCTTGATAATTTGGTGTATTTACTAAAGTTTCAAAAGATTTTATAACTGGTCACGTTTGTGCTTTAAAGGAATATAGCTCCAGTTTCCGTAGGATGTTCAGATGTAGTGTCTTCTGTTTCATGTATTGCTCTAATGAGATCGAAACATTCATTTAATTACTTCTCGAGACTCTTTTGCAGTAATTGTCGCGATGCTGATGCGGGCAGACAGTCTCTAGGAGCAGGGGATACTGTCTATGCTACTGGTCAAGAATCTTCAGCACCTCAACCTAATCAGGCGGCGACCACTTCAGAGCATGTTTCGATGGCGAAAAGTGTGAGGATGGGTAGGTGATATAATATAAAGTATTGAAGTTTTTACATGATGGGTCTTGCATGCTTCACGATAGTTAATACATTGATAAACCTTGTGCTGTGGAACCTCCAGAACGAGAAATCCAGCAGGATAACCTAACATCTGCGGACCGGCATATTGCTGATAGATGGCCTGTGATGGAGCAAGTAACAGCTGCTGTCTCGGATGCTAAGTTACATCGCCCTGATGATTCTCGGCACGAGATGCAAGAAGGTAAGTGTTTTGACAAGTTCTGTTTAATATGAGTGTTTGTTATGCACATATTATTTTAATAGGGATGCATTTGGTGCCTTAATCTTCAACGTGCATGCGTGTACAATTTCAGTAGTCCACTCAGAGGTTCAGTGAAATTTACTTTTTAATATTAAGAAAAATTATGTGCCATACTATTGTTATATACGAATATATGTTTGTATGTTTTTAACTGAAGGCTTGCTTCTCTTTTTGCTGTAAATGTCATAGCATGTTAAGATTGTCGCCACCAAAACCATATGTACTTATCGGAAAAAAGACGTAGTTTACAAATTCATGATGTTTTGAGATGATAGATATGCTATTATTTATTACTGTGCTCATCAAACTTTGGTTCATCATGCATACAAATGCCTGGGGAGTTCTCCTTCATTTATGTACAACAATGCATATTTGTTTACGACTATACCATATACAATATACAAGAGTTCACTCTGTGAGTTTGAATGATGTTTGAGCATATTGAAATGAATGTTCTACAGTAAGCCATTTTTAGTGAGAATGCCTAACCATCCTGACAGGTCACTCATCACTTCACGCGACCAAATCGACTATTTCATCAGCTGCCTCAAGGATGCAACAATCAAGCATAGGGAAAAATGAGCCTGCAGTCTCTCCTGACGAGGATAATTGTACAGTTGTGCTACCAGATTATCTGCAAGCCCTGGCTGGTGACTGTTCTCATCTCAGTTTTGGTACCTTCAGATCTGGTGGTGCTTCTGCACTTTCTGCAAATGGATCATCAACTGCGAATAGGGATGTAGGGAAGGTGTTTGCAGGGACTCACGACTCATCTGCTGTGCTCTTGGGCTCCAAGTATGAATCTTCCAGCTTGGCTCCGTTGTATTTTTCTCTGATCCTTTCACTTCACGGTAGTTGATTATATATGTTTCAGAAATTTGGAGTATCATGGCGAAGAGGACCTCAGATCGATGTATGATCTTCATAGGAGAGCTGCAGAGGCTAGGAATCATGACTTACCTGCAGGTGGACATTCCGAGCTTTACAGCAATAACATCTATGAAACAATTTATGGTAAAGAACCAAGATCACCATCATTAATACCAAACTCTCATTTCAACAACACCCGGCAATTAAGTTCTCCATCGCCGATGCCTAACGATCCCAAGGATAGATATCTCCCAGTGCAACGGAATGAATTGGTAATGACAGTGCATATTTTATAACGGGTTGTCTCTTTCATTTAGTTTTTGCATTCTTGTGTTTTCTTTTTTGTATTTGCTTTTCCTTTCCCCAGGAAAAAAGAACTCTTACGAGAAATGATATGAATCACGGCAGATACATGAATCTTCAAGAACACTATCCTCACATGTATGGGGGCTGGTGAATTCTTGAGAATTCATGAGAATCTTTTGTGATTTGTCGTATATCACCCAACTTGAGACCATTAAACTAGTTGAGAGTTTCTTTCTGATCTTGAATACAATCTTTTACAGGATTCATTTCCAATCTCTATTCCTATTGAGTTACTGGAATCAAATGCCGGATCTTCGAGAACTAAGGACTCGGCATCATTACCAGGAATGCAGTCGATTCCCTTAAGATATGGGAATGCGTTATTATCTATGTCCGAGGTACGATGCAGTTATGCATTGGTGGATCAGATTGGAACTTAAAATCTGTGCTCTTTTTGCGTCTTGGTTTTCTCATGTGTTATTTGTTACTGATTCAGGGTTTAAGTTCTGGTGCCTTTCCATTGTCCAAGCCGCCCTCACAGGCCTTACCCGATCCCAATTCTGCTTTAGGATTGGGACTTCCTCAGCATTTATCTACACATTCATTCTCTGGCTATCCTGAAATGAACCAGAACCGTGCTATGTCATCTGCACAGCATGGCTATCCAGATAACAATGTAAACCTCGACTCTGTGGCAAGCATGAACTACAATAGTATCTCGCAATATAGAAGCAGTCGCACGTTAAACAGCTTGCCTCATCCCAATTCAAATACTTCTAATTTTGGGAATTTCGGAAGCTCTGCTAGCATTCCTGGAAGCATCTTGCATAATATCCCCGATGCTCCCCCTGGGGTTCAAGTAGACTATGATGATGTTATGAACTCCCAGTACAGGAGAGGAAACAGTTATCCTTTGCAGCAGGTACAGTCTGACATGAATATTTGTTTATCACCATCTATTTATTTACTTCTCTAAGGTACAGTATGTTTGAATCCACACATCGCCTTAGTTTCTATCCATCTTACAAGAAGTTTGTCAGTCTTCTCACTTGGTGTATGCAAATGCGCAAGACAGATGCCACTGTTTATTAGTTTCCTTAGTTGTAGAATGTTAGAAGACTGATCTACAGTTGTTTTTTCACTCTATGTTTGGCGCCAGAATGATAGCTCTGCTGCTTGGAACTATGGGCCTGGTTCAAGAATGATGTCAACTATTCCAGAAGAAAACTATCAGAACTTACTCGGACGCATTCAACAGCATGGTGGAGATAGAGAGAGTATGCAACGGCGGCAGTTATATGAAGCTCTTGGGTACTCCGATGTGTATAACAGTGGATCAGGGCTGGCTCAGGAACAGAAGCAGAAGCTGCAGCAAAACCTGGGCAACTTAAGTCTAAATGATTTCCGTGGTCCTCCGACGAAGCCATCAAATCAGTTTTGGCACCCGGGGTACTAACTTCATGTTGGGGCTTTCTGATTTTACCGTTTTCATAGTGGATAGTTTAGTGAGGTTGAAAGCGGCATAGTTAGGAAGAAAGTAAACAATTGAATTATAAAGATTTCATGATCTTTTGCAGCTAGGAAGAAAGTAAACAGTGGAATTATAAACATTTCATCATGGTTTTAAGCGTTTTAGCAAAGTCCATTTGTATATTCCACAAAAGGTCTCAGCGTACTTACCTAAACATTGTCCTTTTTATCAAAGCGCGGTCTTATGGTGACCAGTGAATTTCACAGCTGTGTGCAACAAATCATTTTGATTGAATAACTCAATAGAATGCATTTCAGTGTCAAGCTGAATGCTACTCTCTTCTCTGTATCTACGGGTCATTAGTGTTAATTACTTGCTCTTTTTTTTTTTATAATATTTGCTTTTGAAATGCCTCTGAGAAATTTATGGTGGTAAGTGGGGTGTACGAGCTTACACTTTAGTTATGACTTTGGATGATAAGGATCCTTTTAGAAAGTCAGTTGATGGGTAGTATAAGTTTGGAAGTAGGAGTATGATCATCCCTTATCCCCAATTTGGCCTTTCTGAACCAAAGTTTAGTGTATTACTCGGGCCTCCTTAACTCCCAGTTTACATGTTTATGTTGCTCTCTACAGTACACTTGATTTCGAAATATAGTAGAGTTAGAAATTAGGTAGATATCACAACTCATCAGAAACTAGGTAGATATCACAACTCAATCACAAAAATTATAGGACAAGCAGAAAAGTTTGAAATTCTAGTATTGGTATGGATAGAAAAACGCTTGCTTGTGAGAGAGTAACGTGGAATTAATTATTACAAATCTTAAAGGCAGCATTGCCATGTAACTACTACTAGCATACCGTATTATCGTTACTGATGAGTCATGTTTCAGGTTTGTGTAACTTGGAGCGTTGTTAGATAAAGTTAAAAGAAATAAAAGCATGGTATTCTCAAAAGGTCAAACATAGGTATGCCATTTTCATAAATATACACACATGCTTAGATTCAGACAACAAGGCATGACACAGTCTCTTCTATAGCAGTTTACTATCCTATGTACACAGTATGTGCAATTTCATGTTCTGTCTATATAACTGAAGCTGTACAGTTGATTGTATATAATCTATGAAGTAGCTTCTACTCTCAAAGTTTTTCTCAACACTTGTAATACTTTCACACTACTAGAGTTTCTTATCAAGGATACCCTTTGGCATATCCAAAGAATCCTTGGAATATGATCCACCTGCTAGATTGATGTAGTTGTTCTGATTTCTTGACATCAGAGGTGCCTGCAAAATTCACTAACAATTTTCAAGAGATTGGAAAACTTAAAAGAGTAGTTTCAATGTTTCGGTAATAACCAGTTACGCAATAAACCAAAGAGAAACACAAAGTCCATAGTCTTAAGGTGATCATAAATTAGTGGAGAACGGACTATTTACGAAGTTATGAACTAAAAAACGGATACCTGAAGATTATCGATCTCTGAGTTGATAAGAATAGGCTGACACTGATTGTCTTCGTTCACTAGGCTTGAATTTTGAAACCGTGTCACAAGAGCAGACTTACCCTGGATCCGTGCATATGCCAATGATGCAACTTTCTCACTGTTGAATTTCTCCCATTTTCTGCCATTGAAAGTCTGCAAAAAAGTGCTACAATTTTATCTGATAATTATACCCCAGAGACCAAGTTGGTTATTACAGAATCAAAAGCCATTATGTTTTACCTGATAGAAAGAAACTATATGTGCAGCAGAAACCATGTTGATGAAAGCGTAACCGACATTGCACTTATTCTGTAACCGGAAAGCTTAATGACAACAAAAATCAAACAAAAAATAGGACACTACACCATAACAGAAATAGAATACCTTAAAGTCGATTGGCAAGTAAAGAAAATCATAGGTTCCCTCATGGCTTTCATCAATAGTCGCCAGAAGCATATTTGCAGTGTACCTTTAGATTAATTTTTAATATAAAAAGTAAAATATAAGCCACTACTTCAAATAAAATATCTATAGGAGTTGAATATTTGATTTTTTCTTACTTATTCGGAATATTCTTGATCATCAATGTAGTCCTATCATCTTTGCCATCTATGATTTTGTCCAAATATAGCTGATACTGCAAATTGTTATCAATTTGACTGGTACTACTATTCTCGCCTCTTTGAAGCCAAGTATGATCACGCAAACTTTCAAAAGTAATTGTTCCTGGTCCTGGATACGACCCATTTCCATACAGAGAAGGACGATTCGTCATCACTCGAAAATTGCGCACATCAGTCTCAGGCACCATCGTATTTACAGTATGAGCATTCATATTGGCTGGGGCCAAGCTTCCATATCTGACTGGACCCAAGAAAGGAGTTGATTCCTGGTAGAAGCCTAAATTATTAGTCAGAGGACCGATAGACGGAGCAGATCCCACACCGATACTAGAACCTCGACTGTTCGCATATGCAGTGTCTGGTCTGCTAGTTACCCACGCCGATCTAGTGTGATGTGGAAAAGGAGTGAGACTCCTCCACAGAGACTGAGGACCGGACAGTGTTTCTACTCCGTACAAATTTAAGTTTGAACTTGTTGACTCAATAAACGAAGATATGGGAAAATGAGCGGTGCTTAATTTCTGATTGGGAAAAGAGTGAGATTGTTGAAACGCCACTGACCCGCTATATATCTGGCCTGCTGCATGGCTACTTCTTTGTGGGAGAATTGATGCTAAACCAGCATTGTTGCTATAGCCATGCAAATGGTTAGGGCTGCCATACTTTGGCCAGTTACCTTTCACAAAAAAAAATCAGCCGATAAAGTTGAATAATTAGAAAAACACAAGTGAAGCTATTTTATAACTAATATAACTACCTGGAGGGGGAGAGTTGAGTACTGGGGAACCTATCAAACTATTGGAGGTTTGAGCTTCAACATCTTCATGCGTATAGCTGTATAGGAGATGCCACAAGTTAAATTATTGCCTGGTAAATTAATAAGGCATGTAAATGCCGTGATAACGAAAAAAGAACTGCAACGGTGCGATGTAGTTTTAAGAATCACCGATCAGTCCGTCCTTACTTTCTCCGTGTTCCACCAGGGCGGCTAGGTTCAAGCTTTATACGTTTCCCAGCTATTTCAATCCCGTTCAGTGCTTTTAGAGCTGCCTCTGCTGCTCTAATATCATAGAATTCTATGAACTTGTGGTGTCGTTTCTGTGGTGTTTCCCTGATCTGCATCTTTGGCGTGTAAGATAAAACCATCGATAAAACAAAAAAAACTGTTTCTTTGATAGATAAAACTATACCTCTCTGACCTTCCCGTACGAACCAAATATCTGAAGAAGGTTTTCCTTTGAAACGGACTGATCCAAATTGAAAACAACAAGAGTTCCTTGATTTAAATCCTCTTCTGACGGATTATCCTG
The DNA here is from genome assembly GCA_036936605.1 of Limnanthes douglasii subsp. nivea. NCBI lineage: Eukaryota > Viridiplantae > Streptophyta > Magnoliopsida > Brassicales > Limnanthaceae > Limnanthes > Limnanthes douglasii. The sequence goes on along the minus strand of JAUPFV010000002.1, from coordinate 71,103,360 downwards.
TCAAACAATCCTTGAAGATGGATGTTAATGAAAACAAAAAACACAACTGCAAAAGCAAAAATAATTTCTTACCTTGGGAATCGAAAAATGAATGTCCAATTTCCTATTTCTTAAAGGCTTGTTCTGCAAGCAACGCAATGCAGAGCGAGCAGCTCGAATATCGTAATAAGATATCATTACGAATCCTCTCTGTTTACACGCAGAGTATATACTTCTGATTTCTCCATATTGCTACATTCATTACACAGATAAAACACTTCATTAAAATTACTCTTCGGTATGTTAAATAGTCAAGGAAATTCTACCTCAAAGAGCAATCTCAATTCAAAATCATCGATATTGCTATTGATATTCCGGACAAACAAGGTTCGAGAAGGATGTTCTCCAGAAGGATGCTCCCCTGAAACAAGACCTCCAAAGTCTATCTTCGCCGACACACCGATGCTAAGGCTGTCCAATTCCATCCCTCCTCCACTGTCAAATAGATCATCTTCATCTTCGAGATCAAGAAAGTCAAAACTATCCATTAAACCCGCGAAGAGGTCATCATCATCAGGGAGTAAACTCCTGGTTGAATTGTCTTCGAAATCAGAAGGATGACTGGAATCATCAGAGTTCACTGCATGTTGTTTATTGGCAAACACAAGATTTGATGAATAAGAACAAGTTCATAATTAACAAGTACATCAGGTCAGACATAAAGAACAGCAAGCAGCTTACATATAAGATCAGGCAACAAAGAGCTCGAAAACAAACTTGTAGATCCATGAGGGACTCCCCATGTTCCATTTCTATCTTTATTCAAAGACCCTATAAGAAAGGAAGACATATAAAAACCACTACGTATATCTATATGCATCTATCAGAATTTCACACATATCAGAAAGAATCTAGCAGGTCACCTTGAGAATGAACTAACACCATCTCTTCTGAGTCTTCTCAATCTAATCAGCTCTTGCAACTATAAATAAACCTATAAAAGGTTTAACCTTGTCCAGTCAGTTTAGCAACAAATCACTACAAACTTAATAACTTAAAAAACAACAATCCAATCTTTAATAAAGTATGGAGCTTTAGAATCAACAACGAAGTAATTGCAAATTGCTGATGACTAAAAGAAATCAAAGTTTAAATTGATTTCATTACAGTTAATGGTCAGTAAACATCAGGATTAGAAGATAAGATTAAGAACAGATTGATTGAATTGCATCCAAGAAAACGGGAGGAAAGAGGGAGAGAGAGGGATGTACCAGTGGGTTTGTCTTATTACCAAAGAGGGTGGTCCACTGAAGAAAGAATAAAGAGGATGTTGTCATAATCAATTAATAATCTACTTTAAGATTAGAAGAGATAGAAAGGGAAAGTGAAGTAAGTGGGAGTTTCGTAGAAGCATACATGTTTGTTTCTTGTACTCTTCTACTTCCTCCTCCCTCGCCGGAAAACGAGACACCATCATAATTATAAACTAAAACCACCTCATAGTAGGATTATAGTAAGATTTAAAATAAGATATAGTTCTAAGCCACCAAGTCCAACTATCTAATCTAGTTTGGCCCCTATCTCTAATTCTGATTATATTATTAAATATTGGTTATGCGTAACCCATTCATAGTTTTCTAAAGGATCTTATCCAAATCCAATATTATAATGAAAAAAGATTTAAATCCAATTAAATCCAAACTATACATTACTAGTGCTTAAAATATGATATTTAACTCTCGCCGACTGCTTAACATTTTTTAAAATATTTTAAATATTTTGATCTCATTACTATTTAAATCAATTTTTATTTTATACCTCTAATTTGAAAAAAATCTAAAAATACAATTAGCTTTATTGCTAGGATAAACAAAACTAGATTTGTAAAAAAAAATTGATTTATTTTGTCACTTCGCAATGATGGTTTTGTTTTACGTTTGATTGGTCTCATATTTCATATTTTATTTTATAGAAAGATGCGAGACAAGACATGACGTAATAGAGAAATGCGAGATCGGAATTGATGAAATGAAGCGATGCAAGACTAGCATGATGAAAGGAAGCGATGCAAGACTGGACATGATGAGTTGGAGAGATCATGCATGATGATGTGAGAGACCAAACATGACGAAGCAGACAGACCATACATAATAGTGGAGAGATCAGGCATGATAAAGTAAAGAGACCATACATGATAAAATAAAGAGATACAAGATAATAAATGATGAAGTGGAGAGACCAAGCATGATCAAGTAGAGAGACAAACCATGATGAAATGGATAAACTTAGGATGATAGAGTGGAGAGATCAAGCATGGTAAAGTAGATAGATTAGAAATGATGAAGTAGATATACCAGATACGATGAACTGGAGAGACTAAGTATGATGAAGTTGAGAAACCATACATAATGATGTGAAGAGACCAAACATGATGAAGTGAAGATACCAAACATGATGAAGTGAGGAGACCATGCACGATAGAGTGAAGAGACTAGACATGATGAAATGGAGAGATGCAAGATAAAACATGATGAAATAGAGAGGTGTAAGATAATACATGATTATATGGAGAGATGTAAGATAATACATGATGAAATAGAGAGATCAAGCGCGATGAAGTGGATAGACTAAGGATAATGAAGTGAAGAGATTAAGCATGATGAAATGGATAGACTGTGGATGATGATGTGGATAGAGCATACATGATGAAGTGGAAAGAATTGACATGATGAAATGGATAGAGTGTGGATAATGAAGTGGATAAACCAGACATGATGAAATAAAAAAAACAAGGTATGCTGAAGTGAAGAGAACAAGCACGATGAAGTGGACAGACCAGACATTATGAAGTAGAGATACCAAATATGATGAAGTGCAGAGACCATACATGATGAAGTGGAGAGACCATACACGATGAAGCGGAGAGACAAGATATGATGAAATCGAGAGATGCAAGATCAAATATGATAAAATACAGAAACCATGTATGATGAAGTGGATAGACCGATTATTATGAAGTAGAGAGACCAAACATAATGAAATGGAAAGACCAGGCATGATGAATTGAAGTGACCATGCATGATGATGTGAAGAGACTATGTAAGATGAAATGGAGTACCAAGTAATGATGAAGTGGAGAGATCAAGCATGATGAAATATATAGAGCATGAATGGTAAAATAGAGATAAAAGACATAATCAAATTGAGAGACTAGGCTTGATGAAATGGATAAACCAGACATGATGAAATAAAAAGAACAAAGTATGCTGAAGTGAAAAGAACAAGCATGATGAAGTGGACATACCAATCATTATGAAGTGGAGACACCAAATATGATGAAGTGTAGAGACCATACATGATAAAGTAGAGAGACCATACATGATGAAGTGGAGATGTCATGCGTGATGAAATAGAGAGACCAATGAATGATGAAATGGAGAGACCAAAGTATGATAAAGTAGAGACGAGATATGATGAAGCAGAGAGCCTAAATATGATTAAATAGAGAGATTAGACATAATAAAGTGGATATACTATGCATTATGAATTGAAGAGATGTAAGACAAGGTATGATGAAGTAGAACAAACCAAACACGATGAAATGGAGAGATGCGAGACAAATCATGATATAATAGAGAGATCAAGCATGAAGATTATAAAGAAACCATACACGATGAAGTAGAGAGACAAGACATGATGAAATTGAGAGATGCAAGATAAAACATGAAAAAGTAGAGAGACCATGTATGATGAAGTGGATAGACCGATCATTATGAAGTAGAGAGACCAAACATAATGAAATGGAGAGACCAGGCATGATGAATTGAAGTGACCATGCATGATGACGTGAAGAGACTATGTAAGATGAAATGGAGGTACCAAGGAATGATGAAGTGGAGAGATCAAGCATGATGAAATGTATAGAGCATGAATGGTAAAATAGAGATAAAAGACATGATCAAATTGAGAGACTAGACATGACAAAGTGGATAGACCAGAAACGATGAAATAAAAAGAACAAGGTATGCTGAAGTGAAGAGAACAAGCATGATGAAGTGGACATACCAATCATTATGAAGTGGAGACACCAAATATGATGAAGTGCAGAGACCATGCATGATGAAGTGGAGATGTCACGCATGATGAAATAGAGAGACCAATGAATGATGAAATGGAGAGACCAAAATATGATATAGTGGGGACGAGATATGATGAAATATAGAGCCTAAATATGATAAAATAGGGAGATTAAACATAATAAAGTGGATATACCATGCATTATGAATTGAAGAGATGTGAGACAAGGTATGATGAAGTAGAACAAACCAAACATGATGAAATGGAGAGATGCGAGACAAATCATGATATAATAGAGAGATCAAGCATGAAGATTATAGAGAGACCATACACAATAAAGTGAAGAGACACGACATGATGAAATTGAGAGATGCAAGATAAAACATGATAAAATAGAGAGACCATGTATGATGAAGTGGATGAACCGATCATTATGATGTAGAGAGACCAAACATAATGAAATGGAAAAACTAGGCATGATGAATTGAAGTGACCATGCATGATGAGGTGAAGAGACACCTTATAAGATGAAATGGAGGTACCAAGTAATGATGAAGTGGAGAGATCAAGCATGGTGAAATGTATAGAGCATGAATGGTATAATAGAGATAAAAGACATGATCAAATTGAGAGACTAGGCATGATGAAGTTGAGAGACTATGCATGATGAAATGGAGAGAGCTCATGCATGATAAAATGAAGAAACCAATGAATGATGGAGTGGAGAGACTAAAACATGATGTAGTGGAGATACCATACATTATAAAATTGAGAGATGCAAGATAATACATGAAATAATAGAGAGATCAATCATAATGAAAGTAAAGAGACCATGCATGATGAAATAGAAAGACTAGAGATGATGAATTGAGAGATGCAAGAAAAAACATGATAAAATAGACAGACCAGACTTGATGAAATTAAGAGATGCAAGAAAAAACATGATAAAATAGAGAGACCATGCATGATGAAGTGTATAGACCAGACATGATGCAATAGAGAGACCAAACATGATTAAGTGAAGAGACATGGCATGATGAAATAAAACGATCGTGCATGATGAAGAAGAGAGACTATGCATGATAAAATGAATGGCTCAAGTCATGATGAAGTGGAGAAACTATAGATGATGAAGTGAAGAGACAAGGCACAATGAATTAGAGAGACCATAGATGATGAAGTGGAGTAAACAAACATGATAAAGTTGAGAGACCAGGCATGATGAAGTTGAGAGATGTGAGATAAGGCATTGATGATAGGGTATCCACTAGCTAGTAACTCAGACGATATCCAAGCAGAGATAATTAATGGGAAGACATAATCGAGACCAAAACGAACTGATTACAAGGCATACTGAATTTGCGAACGAGCATGACCGTGATTTTGGCATCCCCGAAGTCTATCCGAGGGGTCAAGAGCTTTCAACAAGGTAATAGAATACCAGGTAGAGGCGATAAATCTGGCAAGCTAAATCAGAGCGAGCAGACGCCTTACCAAGCATCGAATAACAAAGATGAGAGAAAGGAGGAGAAACCAGACCTCCAATGAGGTGAATAGAAAAATTGACCGACCGCATGACATAACCGAACGGAAAGGTAAAGCGTGGAGCAGCGCTCTGCATATAGCGCGGATGAAACCGACCGAGGCGTACCTATAGAAAAACGGTTAAGAAACATTCATTAACCAGTCAACCCACTACAATCATGGCTAATAAATCAGGCTTCACACCATAAATGTAAAGTTACGTGCATTGTTAGTGGAGAAATGATCTAGGGATTATTGGTAAACTGCCAAATGGTGTATAAATAGATAGATAAGCAAAACATAATGTAATTTATCTTCTATGATTAATAGAGTTTTCTACTTGACATTTACCTTTATTATCTTTTCCCACAACAAATTTGGCGCCGTCTGCGGGAACGTCAAAGCGTTTTAGCTTCAAGTCTTCTTAACCATGGTAGTTACCAGAACAGGAATTGAGAGAGATATTCAAGAACCAAGCGGGACGACGAGTAATCGAAGAGCCGTGACAAACCCACCGGTGAGCCAGGACTAGCTACCTCCCATCACTATCACCAAGCCAGAGGTAGCGGCGACAATCCTTGTTGAAACAACATCACAAGGGGGACAACCAACGATCGTAATTGGACCGAAGATTAACCCACTAGAGTATGTGGTGGCCCCCGCTGCGCATGAAGCGCCATGCAATGACCCAGTGATAGGGCCGACGTTTCAATAGTTGGAACAACAACTCTAACTCCTGTAGCAAGAGCAGCTCAGAGTGGCGTGTGAACGTGATTCTAGGGAACAAGCCATGCATGCTAGCATAGCTGGCATGACTGACGGGCTACACACTCTTATTGCCAAGGTACGAGGGGCTAGCCGAGCTAACAACCAATCTGGGCCTAACATCAGCCGCACCAACCGGGGGGATCAATCCTCTAAGCATGACGACACACAAGAAGGATAAATTGGAGGCAAGAAGCGCTCCAAAGAGAAGGAGCCACGGTAAGAGGCATACCCCGTTGCGTCTAAAAAGGCAGAGAGGATGATGACGTACAATACAATCAGATGTGACCGAGAATGTATAGTCACATCCTTTAGGAGTCTCCGTTTGTGGAGAAAATCCTTGAAGCTCAGCTGCCTAGAATATTTGACCCCTTCAGGATGGAAGCGTATGATAGAACAGGGGATCCAGAGAGGCATTTAGAGAAATTTGGCAACATGATAATGACCTTAAACCCCGATGACGCTATACAGGGCCTTCTCTATGACTCTCAAGGAAACACAATGGACTGGTTCAGTAGTCTTCCCAATGGGTCCGTGCACGACTTCGCAGGCCTATGGAAAGCTTTTAGAGAAATATTTGTGGGTAACAAATAGCTCACACGCGAGCGAGACTCGATTATGGACCTCTACTAGAGATAAAGTGAGTCACTGAAAAGTTATATTAAATATTTTATTCACGCCATAAATGTTTTGGTAGATTTTGAAGAAAATTTGATTATCGCCTCCCTCAAGAGAGACGTCGACCGGTACGGGAAGCTGTACGCTGACTTAATCAGATTCTCAACAGAAAAATGGGAGACTTGCTCGCTCAAGAAGATATGTTCATCCAAGTGTATGATGCCCGAAAGAGAGACTCACCAGATAGGCATGTCTCGGATCCGAAAGGAGGACTGTCTAACCGGAAGAAGATAGACGACACGCCTCATTGGGACACTAGTCGGCGACCATTGCATTACGAAAATCCATCCCGATGATTTACCCCGTTGACCAAATCCATATCGGTTATTTATGGTTGAACAAATGAAATGATGAAGTATCAAACACCACGAGTGATGAGCGTATCCGGCTTCAAAAGATTGAACAAGTATTTCTACTCCTACCATAACGATCACGACCACCCAACTGATAAGTGCTGACAGCTCCGAGATGAAATTTAGAGATTGGTAGATAATGGGGAACTCATCCAATTCATAAAAAAATAAATCGTTACCAACCCGAGCAGAAGGAACACACTCACCTGGTTAACGAGGATAAGCCTGTGGACGATAAGCGAGCAGATGTGGGAAAACAACAGTGGCTATTCACAATTACGGGGGATATTCTGATGTAAACGACGACTTGGCAAGTGGCGCTTTCCCACCACTTCACACCAAAAATAGAGGGCAGTCCGAGGTGGGCAGTAACACAATCTCCAACGTCCGGGGCAATTCTTCTCTCTATTTACTATCGTTGGTGGAAATTCTGAGGTGGCTCAGGGATCAAAGAATAACAGGCGGGCACAAATCGATCACGATGTACAAGTGGTCGATGCTTCTTCCTATCACAACTACCGAGACCTTGTGGTAGAACTTACGTTTAATGATGACGACCTAAGGGGGGCCAGTACACCTCATGATGATGCATTGATGATCAATTTGGAAATTGGGGGAGTAATAGTAAATAAAGTCTTGGTAGATGGAGGTAGCTCGACCAACATCATCTTCAAAGCCAGTTACGATTGCATGCCTTAAGTTCCACCCTACAAGCCCACGCAACAAAACGTGGTCAGATATGAAGGCAAGGCGTCTCAATGCGTGGGAAAAGTTGAGCTGATGGTTAAAGTAGGTTATGAGGCTACCAAAAGGGAGATTAAAACAATATTCATGATCTCTGATGCCCCTAGTTCCTATCATCTGATGATCGGCCAGCCTTAGCTGCATATGATGGAAGCCATCCAATATACGTTCTGACAATGAATCAAATACCCAGTGGGAAACGCGGTCGACATAATCCGAGGAAGTTAACAAACTGCGAGGACTTGCTATACAGTCACAGTCGACTTAGCCAAACCTCTCCGATAACAATTAATAAGCGATTGGGAACCAGAGGAAAGCAGCATTGTATTATCTTCGCATGAACCGGTTGACGAACCTAAAGAGACGGAGCAGGCATATGATGACCCCCAGACTCGGCCGATGAGGTAGTAGTAGAGGGCCACACTCTAGATTGGGTAACAATTTGAATTTTTCTTGTAAAAAATCGTTATTTGACATTTTTCCATGAGCTAGCTATCGATTCGTATGCCAAGCCCGTGCGACAGAAGTGATGGTCATTCTCTTCTGAAAAGTAAGGGGCCATATTAGCCGAGACGACGAAACTGTCCAGATTAGGCCACATTCGACGAGCTCGATATCCAGTTTGGGTAGCCACCCCTGTCTTAGTGAAAAATAAGGGGGCCAGTGGCACGTGTGCATTGATTTCACCGACTTAAATCAAACATGCCCACAGATGTATTCCCGTTTCCTCGCATTGATCAGCTAGTGGATTTGGCCTCTGGTTTTGGGTTTCTCTCCTTTATGGACGCATACTCGGGTTACAACCAGATCCACCTCAACCCGTCAGACGAAAATCACACAACAATCTAAATTGAGCGAAGTTTGTACTGTTATACGGTGATGTCATTTGGATTAAAGAATGCGGGTTCTACCTAACAACACCTATTGAACCATATTTTTAACGACCACTCGGGAAAGCATATAGAAGCCTATATTGATGATATGATTGTCAATATACATACAATAAAAAAGTAGCTCGAGATGCTTTAAATCGTATTCAGCCTTTTGCGCCAGTTTAACTTAAAGCTTAATCAGATCAAGTGCTCTTTCGGTGTAAGCAACGACAAATTTTTGGGTTACATTGTCAGTCAAATGGGATTGAAACTGACCCCACCTAGCTACAAGAAGTGATACAAATGTCACCACTAAGGAATATCAAGGAGTTCCAGTGCTTAATTGTTAGCCTCGCAGCTCTTTCCCGCTTCATTTCTCAAGCTTCTGATAAAAGCCACCCTTTCTTTGGGATTCTTTGAGGGGCTAAATAATTCGCTTGGACAAAGGAGCGCAACAAGGCCTTTACAAAATTGAAAAACTACCTCACATCGCTAAAAATCTTATCCCTCCATCGCTCGTGTGCTACTGTTCTTATATTTGTCTATTTCACCCTTTTCTGTCAGTGCAGTTTGGGTCAGGGAACCGATCAGGGTTCAACGACCTATCTACTACACCAATAAAACCTTGGTTGGTGTCGAGACGAGATACTTAAATTTCGAGAAGCTTGTATTGGGTCTAGTAACATCTGCTCACAAAATGCGTCTGTATTTCCAAGAGCACACAATTACTGTCTGAACGTATTTTCCCCCTAAAAAACGTGCTACAAAAACCTTATGCTTCAGGCACGCTAACTAAGTTGAGTGTCAAGCTCTAGGAATACAATATTCAGTTCGAACCACGTAATGCAATTAAGGGGCAAACCGTTGCTGTCTTTTTTATAAAGTTTTATTCCCATAGGGAGCTCCTTGGTCCAAGCGACACTTCACCACAATAGAGCAGATTGAGTGGACCATCAAGACTGATTGGGCGTCGATTACATCTGGCGGAGGCATAAGTGTCGTCCTCCGACTACCTATAGGACAAGAGGTCAGACATACGATCCAGTTCAACTTCCCGGTGACTAATAACGTCGCGGAGTATGAAGGGGTGATCCGCGATATGAAGTTGGGAGATCCGGTGACTAATGCATGGATTTTTCTTAAACGTTTAAGGGCGCTGCTCAAAGTGTGATAACCGTTTTCCCCAGGGTTGTATTTAAAATTTCGAGATATTTTGGAGCATCTTTTGCCAACACTTTATAGGGAGCAAAAAGTTCTGAGAAAATGGAGATACAATAATTTACTTAGGCAGAAAGTCGGGGAGAGTTTGAAGGAGTACACTAATTGTTTCATCAAAAGTAAAACCGATATGGAGGGATGCGAAGATCAGGTAGCTCGAGCAGTTTTTTAAATGTGACTTCTCCCTGGTATTTTGAAAGATAATATTACAGAAAAGCAGGCCATGGCATTAAAAACATTGTTAGATTAAGATGATAAGAGAATATTGGTAGAAGAGACACATGCATCATGGTGAAATTTGAACAAAATAAGTTTTTACAATCTCTGATGGTAACATATAATCCACCGACGCAAATTATTTCAACTTATTGTTCGACAACTATTTTCCGACCAAGAGTTCTGACTCAATTACCTTAGAGACCAAGGGAAAATTCGTAAGTATAAAGCGTACAACAAAATGTCAAACCGATGACAAACAAGTGGAAGCCCATTTTGCTAAATTAACAGAGTGTGTAGCAACAATTTTTGACAGGAATCGTAATCACATACAATTTCACAAACCTTCCCTAGTACAAGCTCTTAAAGAATATAAACGAAATATATTTTACAAATACCATGAATATGTTGGTCATGATACAAAGGATTGTGTGGCACTAAAGAAAGAAATACAAGTGTTGATCGAAAATGAGAAATTAATAACTTTTGTTAAAAAAAATTCTTTTACAACTCTAAAGCAAGAGAGTACTTTGATAATGTTGGAACTCGTTGATGCTTTTTACGTCTATTCTGAGTGTTTGGATCCGAAGCCAAACATGAATAAGATTATGTTGGTAGAGGAACCCGTCATGAATAGGAAGGTTAGTGGGTTATGTGCTTTCTTTAAATCACTACCAATGTTTGGAGGTGACACTATTTCATGAACGTCAAACTATTCTCGGAAAAAGAATATTGTCAACATAACAAGTCAATTAGAAGTGGGTAATTTACCATAGTTATATAAGATTCCATCACCTCTATGTTCTTTTGAAGATGATGATGATATGAGAGAAATGTTTGACCCGCATGAGCTATGGTGATTGTAGTAGGATTTGTTGGGGACGAGATACAAATAATTTTGATAGATATCGATCGTTGTGCCGATATAATATTCATGTCAACTTATAAAAAAATAGAGAACCCTCAGACAATTCTTCAGTCAGATCAGACTATTATAGGGTTTACTAGGATGACTACCAAAGTGGGTGGCGAGTTTGAAGAATCAGTGAAGTTGCATCGTGGACCATTTAGAAAATAGGTAACAATGTAGTTTATCATGATAGATGCACCAATAATATAGGATGCGATATTTGGAAGATCTTAGTTTCCTAGCATGCATGCATTGGCTTCAACAGTTCATCAATACTTGAAATATTTTATGGAAAACAATGTTAGGACAATTAGGAGCAGCCAGAAAATGGCAAGAGAATATTACTGAACGGCTTTGGATCCAAAAAAATCAAGAGTGGCGAGTCAAAGAAGGCATAACACTTAGTAGATTCTTCCACGGGGTCCAATGCCATTGACGATACGAGTGAGGCCCCCGGTCTTATGGTGGCTAATGAGAGTTTTGAGGATTGCATTTTTTTCGAGTGGAAAGAGTTTAAAGATTGGTACGAATTTATATCCGGAGGTGAGGGAGAGTTTAATTTGGTTATTATCAATAAGATTACATACATTTTCATGGTGCACTGAAGATGTAACTGGGGTACCTTCAGAAATCATTTGTCATAAATTAGTAATTCAAAGAAATGTACGATGTTTTGGATGATGTTTAGGCAACACTTTGTGGGAAGTAAGAGTTTCCGGGCCAACGGAGACACCATTATGAATTGCAGGCAGAAATTGGGGGAAAGCCTCAGAGAATACACCAGACGATTCATCGACGTAAAGACCGACCTAGACCACTGCGAAGAGAATGTGGCACTAACTGCATTCCGCTTGGGTCTGCTCCCGGGATCAATGAAGCAAGCAGTAACGAAGAAACAAGCGTTCACGTTTTCCGCACTTCTAGCTCAAATAGAAAAACAGATATTGATCGAAGAGATCGAAGCGTCTAAGTTGGCGGCACAAATTCAGCAAAGTGCCCAAGCGTCGGTAGTGATAAGGAAGGGCACCCGGTCGGATTACGCTAAGGGAACCCAACCGGTCGGCACGATACACCCGACCCCGCCTGTATCAGCCAAGCCTTCGGTCCTATCAAACCCAAAGCCGAAGCAAACAAGTCAGACGGCTTCGCGACCCATGTCTAACAAATGGATCCGACCTGCATATTTCGCGGACCTTACGGAGTGTGTAGCGTCGATCTACGAGAAGACTAAGAAGAGCGGAATGTACCGAAGACCTTTCTCGATACCCACACATCGGGAACAAAGGAATAACCGCTATTGTCGCTATCACGAGGACGTTGGGCATGATACCAAAGATTGCATTGCCTTGAAAAAAGAAATACAGATGCTCATAGAACACGGAAACCTCCTGGAGTATGTGAAGAAGGCACAGCAAAGTGCGACCTCGAAGGAAGTCGTGATGATACCAAAAATGGAAACCACCATGGCAATTTCAGAAGTAACCGATCCGTTCGATGTTGCCATTGAGTACCTCGACCCCGAAGCAAACCGCAACATCATCGGGATGATCGAGGAGGAGGTCGAGGAGAACGTCGGTAACGTACGAGACCTTTGTAAATTTTTTGAACCCCTAACTATTTTTGGAGGAGATTCTATGGCAAGAGTTACACATTCGTCCAGGAAAAGGCACATCGTCAACCTAACCACTCAGTTGGAGGCCCGAACTTACTCCCAGTCCAGAAGCGTCCCTTCTCCGATTCTGTATTTCGACGACGACGACATGAGGGACATAGCCGGCCCCCATGAGGATGCCATCGTAATCGGGGCAGCCATCGCGGGGGAGGAGGTTCGGCGCATCTTGGTGGATACCGGAAGTTCGGCCAACATAATCTTCGCATCCACTTTCGCCAAGTTTAGGACACCACTAGTGATTGCACGGTCCGACCGTACCATAGTAGGGTTCACAGGGTCAGCAGCCAACGTTATAGGAGAATTTGAGGGCGTAGTCCAATTAGGCCGCGGCCCATTCAAGAAATAAGTTACGGTTTTATTCGTGGTAGTAGACGCGTCGGCTTCCCACAATGCCATTTTCGGCCGATCGTGGATATTGCGAATGCATGCGGTATCTTCTACGATCCACAAATGTTTAAAATACGTGGTCGGAAACAACGTGGGAGTGGTCCGAAGCAGCCAGAAAGAAGCACCAGAATGTTACCGAGCAGCATTAGCACCTAAAAAGGATCAAGAGATGATTCAAGCTCGAGAATAACAATTAAAGGGGCTCGCCCCAGAATCACTGCCCGTTGATGACCCCAGGGAAGCCCCGAGCCTCTTGACGACGGATGAAGAATGCGAGCAACACCAATTCGTTACGGGGAAAGTCATGCGGATTGGGGTATGCCTCTTGCCGATCTTCAGGGAACAGCTGCTGACTCTCCTACGGGAAAACCTAAATTTGTTCGCATGGTGCTCAAGAGATGTCACCGGGGTCCCGGAATATTTTGCTGTTCACAAGCTAACTGTCAACAGAAAAGCCAGACCGATCTCCCAAAAGCGTCAGGCTTTTTCCCCAGAAAAAGCAGACATTATCTTACGAGAAGTCGAGAGAATGATCAGCGTCGGTCATATCAAGGAAGCAAGTTACCCATTGTGGACTTCAAATCCCGTTTTGGTCAAGAAGAAAAACGGGAAATGGAGAATGTGCGTGGATTTCACCGACCTTAATCGGGCATGCCCGAAGGACCCATTCCCGATGCCAAGAATCGACCAGTTGGTAGATTCGACATCGGGTAACAAATTGCTGTCATTCATGGATGCATACGCTGATTATAATCAGATCAAATTACACGCTGCGGATCAGGAAAGTACCACATTCATCACAGGCCGAGGACTGTACTGCTACAAAGTAATGCCCTTCGGGCTGAAAAACGCCGGCGCAACATACCAAAGGCTACTCAACAAAATGTTCGAGGGTCAAACTGGGAGGAATATGGAGGTGTACATCGATAATATGTTGGTTAAAAGCGGCACGGATGAGGCACACCTTACCGATCTGAGAGAAACCTTTGATAACTTGCGGGGAATAAATCTCAAGCTTAACCCGTAAAAATGCTCCTTTGGGGTCCGGTCAGGAAAGTTCCTAGGTTTCTTCGTTAGCGAGAAAGGGATTGAAGCCAATCCTGTCCAACTTCGAGCTCTGACCGATATGACTCCGCCCCGAAGCATCAAGGAAGTCCAGATCCTAACTGGGCGTCTGGCGACCTTAAATCGATTTATTTCTCGCTCATCTGATAAGTGCGCTCCCTTTTTTCAGGTCTTGAGACAAGCCAAAAATTTTGTGTGGACTCCCGAATGTAATAAGGCGTTCTTGGGAATTAAACAATATTTGTCATCCCCGAGCCTCTTGATAAAGCCCATCACAGGCGAGACATTTTTTCTTTACGTTGCGGTTACCGACTTCGCGGTTAGTGCGGCTTTGATCAGCGAGTCGGGCCCGACCCCTACGGCGGTTTACTTTGTGAGCAAAAGCCAGCTGGATGCGGAAACCCGGTATTTAAAGTTGGAAAAAATGGTGCTCGCCCTGGTGACAGCAGCGCGAAAAGTGCGCCTATACTTTCAAGCCCACCCTATCATAGTCCGAACATCATTCCCGCTCAAGTACATCCTCCAGCGGCCAGACATGTCCGGGAGAATGTCCAAATGGTCGGTCGAGCTGGGCGATTTTGACATCGACTTCGAACCTCGAACGGCCGTTAAAGGCCAAATCCTGGCCAATTTTTTAGTAGAGTTCCATTCCGAACGACCTGATCAGGACGCGCCTTCCCAAGAAGCCGCGCTGAGCGAATGGACCGTCCGAACCGACGGAGGGGCTACTGTCAGTGGCTGTGGAGCAGGGATACAAATAGTGACCCCATCGGGCATTAGCATGCACCAAGCCGTCCGATTTGGTTTCCATACTTCAAACAATGAAGCTGAATACGAGGCTGCTCTGGCAGGATTACGGTTAGCACATGTATGTGGGACAAAGCAAGTACGCCTCATAAGCGATTCCCAACTTTTGATAACACAAGCTTCGGGGAGTGCGGAAGCTCGGAAAGAACATTTGGTACAATACCTAGCAGCGCTCAGGGTTCTAGCCGCCTCGTTTGACAAAGTCACCTACGAACATGTCCCGAGAAGCGAAAACATAGCCGCAGATTCTTTGGCAACACTCTCCTGCTCCAGTAACTATCCTTGGGTGATCGAACAAGAAAGCCCGTCTATTATCAAACGTCAAGAGTTAGACAACCGACCTGAAATCGCCTGTCAGATCTCTTCGGTAACAATCTCAGATTGGCGGCGTGATATTATCGCCTTCTTAGCTGAAGGTCGGTTACCTAGTGATAACGCCTCAGCTCGGAAAGTACGCAACAAGGCTCGGGGTTACGTCCTTTTAGGTGAAGTGCTATACAAGAAATCCTTCAGCCGCCCCCTGCTCCGATGCTTAGGGGTCCATAAATCGCAAATAATTGTATCCGAGCTGCATAATGGTGACGGTGCAGCACATTGCGGTTACAAAGCCTTGATCAGAAGGATTCTTCTCGCAGGATTCTATTGGCCGACGATAGCAGCAGATGCACGACTAATAGTCAAAACTTGCGATACATGTCAACGATTTGGAAACGCGATAAACGTACCCGCGGCTCCTCTAGAATCCATCTCTGAAGGACTACCCTTTGACCGATGGGGAATCGACCTTGTCGGGCCGCTACCAATGGCGTCGGGAGGAAGACAGACGATCGACGTGGTAGTGGACTATTTTTCTAAGTGGGTCGAAGCCGAACCTTTATCCGCCACCAAGACCAAAGATATCATCAAATTTATCTGGTCTAACGTATGTTGCCGGTTCGGGGTACCATAGCGGTTAACTATGGATAATGGACCGCAGTTCGATAGCGGGGAAATGAAAACTTTCTGCACCACGCATAAGATCAGGCAATGTTTCTCCGCTCCTTTCCATCCTCAAGCAAACAGCAAGTCGAAGTAACCAACCGAACCATTTTGGACGGCCTCAGAAAAAACCTTGAAGGAAAGGCCGGAAAATAGCCCGACTACCTACAAGAGGTACTGTGGGCTTACCGAACCACCCCCCGGACGGCTACGCAGGAATCACCTTATGCTTTAGTATATGGTATGGACGCGGTAACCCCTGCGGAATCCATTTTTCCATCTTTCAGGGTTG
Source organism: Limnanthes douglasii subsp. nivea (assembly GCA_036936605.1). Lineage (NCBI taxonomy): Eukaryota > Viridiplantae > Streptophyta > Magnoliopsida > Brassicales > Limnanthaceae > Limnanthes > Limnanthes douglasii. The sequence continues at coordinate 71,086,823 of JAUPFV010000002.1, read as the reverse complement.
GTACTTATGCGGAGGAAGCGAACGACTACAGCCGACGCCTCGAGCTCGATCTTATAGAAGAGAAGCGCAACCGTGCCCAATTGAACTCTTTACACTATCAGACCCTGATGAGAAGTCGATACGCTTTTAAAGTCCGCCGTCGGGAATTTAAGGTCGGTGACAAGGTTTTGAGGCGTGTATTTCTTCACACCAAAGACAAGAGCCTCGGTAAACTCGCCCCGAATTGGGAAGGGCCCTACGAAATCGTGGAAAAAATCAAGAGCGGGACATACCGCCTGCAAAACAGGCTCGGGCACCATTTGAGGCTACCATGGAATATTGAACACCTAAAATTGTATTTAGAATAGTGGCGAAATGTATATAGTTCGTTCGACGTAGTCTGTAAAAACTTATTGGTCGGGGATGCACTCTTTCCTACCTCGGTGGCGCGAGAAGGTTTTAACGAGGCATCGTAAATACCCGATCACCTGATTACATTAATTAAAATTTTCTTTTGCCTTCCAAATGTTAAAGTGTTACGACCTTGGCCAGCTGACGAACTGGTCAGCGTCTGTTCCTGCTAATATTAGTGGATCTACATGTTTAATTTTCCCGACCCTTTGGGAAAAGTTTCAATGATACATTGATCTACAGAACCTTAATAGGTTTTTCAGTTTTTACAGCTGATCTACATGTTTAATTTTCCCGACCCTTTGGGAAAAGTTTCAATGATACATTGATCTACAGAACCTTAATAGGTTTTTCAGTTTTTACAACTGATCTACATGTTTAGATTTCCCGACCCTTTGGGAAAATTTCAATGATACATCGATCTACAGAACCCTAATGGGTTTTTCAGTGTTTAAACCTGATCTACAAATTTAATTTTCAGACCCTTCGCATAAGCATCAATATTACATGTTTTTCTTTTTCAGACCCATCAGAAATTTTACACATAACACTGATCAGACCCTATTTTGGTTTTTCACAGAAAAATTTTGGTTTACCCAAGTAAAATTATCCGCACATTATGGTAAGAAACAACGATTGATTACTCAAACACAGAGGTCGAAATGTTCACAGGCAATAATGTTAGGGGACCCCCCGGCCCCCAAAGATATTACAAACAAAAAACAAAAAAACAACAAAAAAACGAAATGTTCAGCCTCCGCGCCCGCTAGCTTCTGGCTCAGCTCGGCCGCCCTACGCTTCTTCAGGGCCGCAGGTACAAGCAGGTTGTACAAATACAAGGCCAGTCCATCCGATCCTTTCAGCGGGAAAGTGTGCGGTGAACCAAGTATCGTTAGCACCGGGAACCGAGGACCGCTGGAGGATGCTGCGGCTGGATCCGATGCGTTGGGGGGCTACTGATGAGGGTAGAATTCGCCGATATAAATAATGAGGGTTTAATTGTGAATAAAAGATACTTGGTATAGTTATTAATGTACTTAGAATCTCTCCGGGACCAGTTTGTAAATACGGTACTTGGCAAAGGGCCTCAGTAACTATGTAAACGGCCCACCAAGGATTTTAGTGGGTCCACCTTATTTTAGTATAAAAGGTGACCCACTTTCTTGGTAGGTGACACATTGAATATTATTCTATTCCATTCTCTCTCTCTACACTTTCTCTCTCTAGTCATATAGAGCACAAGATCCGAAATATTCTTCCAAACAATTATTAACTCATCAAGCCCGAATGAATCTGGATGCCCCGGAAGTACCACCATCTTTGCTTGAAGTGGTGAGTGAAAATGATGAATATACTATTGAGGAGCGTGATACATTAAAAGGCGAGATAGAAGCTCTAAGGGTAGAGAAGGCAAAGATGGGCTTAAAAGAGAAGTCAAAGGCATCAGTTGCTCATCATACCGACAACCCTAGGGAGCATGAGCCTTCGAAGACCCATGTGAGTACCAAGAAGACTCATGCTAGCTCCAAAAAGTCTCACCGGTCCAAGCCAGTGGATAGCTCTGATTCAGACTCAGAGTCTTTCAGTAGCTCCTCAGACGAAGATGGAGTTGAAGAATCCTTATCCTCCAGGAGCGATGAGGGTCGATCTAAAAAGAAACAAAAGTTGATTAAAAAGTATTCAAGAAAAATGGATAGACATGGGAAGTTAAAGAGGAATATAGGCAAAGGATCATCTCATAGCCGGAGACATGTAGACCGGATGCTGGTGGATCCTTTTGCCTTCCACGATGAACCAGGTATCTTTGCAACTCCCAATGAGGATACTGTTTTCAGTCGTGGCCGGAATTGGAGACAATCTCCATTGTCTTCCAAGATTCTGTCCGGAAACTTCCCTAAGAGGTTCGATAGCACAAAAATAGAGAAATACGATGACAGTAAAGATCCGGACAACCACTTGGAACAATTTAAAAACTTTATGATGAATTTCAATGATGACGACAAGTTACTCTATAGAGAATTCTCCCAATCCTTTACGGGGAGTGCTTTCAAGTGGTATAACAGCCTACCACAAGGCTGCATCAGAAATTTTGATACCTTTTGGGTGGCCTTTCAAAGGAAGTTTGTTGGGAGTAAAGAATTGAAGGGCAATGGGGACACAATAATCCATTGTGCCTAAGAACCAAATGAATCACGGGAAGAATACATAAGTCGTTTTGTAAACACCAAAAACGAGTTGGCTGATTGCTTTGAGCAAGTAGAAATAGCATCTTTGAGACAGGGCCTAAATCCTGGAAATTTGGTTGATTCAGTGACCAGAAAGAAAGCCATGACTTGGAGAGGTCTACTGAATCAGGTCGGAAAGCAAATTAACGTTGATGAAACAAAGAAAACTAGGGTGCACATGCAGGTGAGGTCTGCCCCGGTTGCACCTAGCCCCAACTAAAATCAGTCCAAGAACAAGACAAGGGAGACCAGACAGGGTCATAACAGAGCTAAAGCTCAGTCTCAGCCAGCTGCGTCTGCCCAGAGTCAACAATCTAGAAATAAGAGAGGGCCTTGGGTTCAACCGGAGTGGTTTGCAGAGTTGAAAGAAAGTGTGGCCACCATTTATGACAAAACAAAGGAAGAAGTATGCTATAGAAGGCCGGCTGCACTATAATCTCCTAGGGAACATCGTAACAATTCCTTCTGTCAGTACCATAATGATACTGGCCATACCACCGACGAGTGTATTGCTTTAAAGCAAGAAGTCCAGAATTTAATTGAAAGAGGAAAGCTGGGGGCATATGTCAAAAGAAGAGGAGGAAATAGGCCTGATAATGCTCATCGGCCTGGTCTAAATAATGCAGGCACATCCGCTCCGGAGGGAGCTATGGTTATAATCGAAAAATTCGATGTAGATTCAGAGTACGTGGATCCTGATCCAACTCGAAATAGAGTGGGTGCCATTAAGGAACGTTGTAAAACAGTCTCCGGACTTATTAAGTTTTTTGAGTCACTCACAATTTTCGGAGGGGATACTATGACAGCTCCTACTGCTTCTTCAAGGAAGAGGCATGTTCATACTTTAGCTACCCAGCTGGAAGGAGGCATGACCTCCTATCAATCACAAATTCCATTTCCCTTCATTGTTTTCGACGAGGATGACTTAAGGGATATAGCTGGCCCTCATGAAGATGTTGTTGTCATAGGAGCATCCATTGGGGGCAATGACATAAGACGAATCTTGGTGGATACTGGGAGTTCAGCCAATATCCTCTTTTTAACCTCTTACAAAAAGATGAAAAATCCAGCCGTAATTCAGCGTTCGGACAGATCAATTGTGGGTTTCACTGGAAGCTCAGCAGATGTGATCGGGGAATTCGAAGAGGAAGTTTTGTTGGGTAAAGGCCCTTTTAAGAAGATAGATAGAATAATTTTTATTGTGGTGGATTGTCCCATTTGTTATAATGCTATTCTAGGGAGGTCTTGGCTCTCTAGGATGCATGCAGTGGCCTCCACAGTCCACCAATGTTTGAAATATGCTGTTCAAGGACAAGTGGGAGTTGTTCGGAGCAGCCAAAAGATTGCAAGAGAATGTTATGCCACAACACTGGCCCCACGGACGTTGGGGGCAGTTCGTACCAATGAAGAATAACAGTTTGAGGGGCTTTCTGGGGGTGAGGGTGAGATTGATGACCCCAGAGAGACCCCTGGAGTGTTGATACCGATTGAAGAAGTTGAAACACATTCTTGGAAGAAGGAAAAAATGTTAAGATAGGGTCCAAAATGCCATCCGAACTGAAGAGTAAAATGTTGAAGTTCTTAAAAGACCATCAACATGTCTTTGCTTGGTGCAATGCTGATGTTACCGGAGTTCCAGCAGATATTATATCACATCACCTATCCGTCCGGAGAGACATAGCACCTGTGGTACAAAAGAGAAGGGATTTTTCCAAGGAAAATGCTGATGTTATTATTCAAGAAGTTGAAAGGCTCACTAAAATGGGGCATATAAAGGAATCTCAGTATCTTTTATGGACAACCAATCCGGTCTTGGTGAAAAAGAAAAATGGCAAGTGGCATATGTGCATTGATTTCACATATCTCAATAGGGCTTGCCCAAAGGATTTATACCCAGTCCTCCGGGTTGATCAGCTGGTGGATTCTACTTCTGGGAATAAGCTACTGTCTTTCATGGATGCCTTCTCCGGGTACAATCAGATTCAAGTAGATCCGAAGGATCAGGAGCATACCACATTTGTCACTGATAGGGGTCTTCATTGCTACAAAGTGATGCCATTTGGGTTGAAAAATGCTGGGGCTACTTATCAGAGATTGGTGAACAAAGCCTTTGCTGATCAAATTGGAAGAAATATGGAAGTATACATTGATGACATGATGGTAAAAAGTATGGATGAAGAACTACACTTGGAGGATCTCCAAGAAACTTTTGCTAACTTAGTAAAAGTAAATTTGAAACTAAATCCAGAGAAATGTGTGTTCGGGGTGCAGTCCGGGAAATTCTTGGGGTATATAATAAGTGAGCAAGGGATACAGCCCGATCCAGACCAGCTTAATGCTTTATTCCAAATGGAGCCTCCTCAGAAGATTAAAGAAGTACAACGGTTGACTGGGAGGTTGGTTGCTTTAAATCGATTCATCTCGAGATCTTTGGACAGATGTGCCCTGTTTTTTCAAACTTTAAAGGGTGCAAAGGGATTCGACTGGACTTCATAGTGTGATGAGGCCTTCAATGAGATTAAGAAACATTTGTCCTCTCCCAAGACTTTATTTAAGCCTGTTGATAAAGAGACACTCTTCGTATACTTGGCAGTTTCCAGTTGTGCCATCAGTGCTGTATTGGTAAGAGAGGTGGAAAATTGCCCCCATCTGGTGTACTACATCAGCAAGAGCTTGATAGATGCAGAAAAACACTATTTAAAGCTCGAAAAATTAGCATTAGCCTTCGTAATTGCTGCAAGGAAGATGAGGACTTATTTTCAGGCTCATCCTATTATCGTCCGGACATCTTTTCCCTTGAAGAATATTCTCCAAAAGGCACACATTTCAAGTAGAATGACTAAGTGGTCAGTGGATTTGGGGGACTTCGATATTGATTTTTCTCCTCGAACAGCAATCAAACCCCAAGCTATGGCTGATTTTTTAGTTGAATTCCACTCTGATAGGGATACAGAGCAAACTACTAAGATGAAAGATAAAAAGGTCTGGATCGTCCGGACAGATGGTGGATCAAGTACTATGGGATGTGGTGCAGGGGTATGTTTGACCTCTCCGTATGGTGACAAAATGTATTAGGCTATATGCTTCTCTTTTAGGGCTTCTAACAATGAGTCCGAATATGAAGCTGCTATAGCCGGTTTGAAGTTGGCTTCTATTTGTGGAGCCAAAAGGGTCAAGTTAATGAGCGATTCCCAGCTTCTTATCCATCATGCGCAGGGTCAATCCGAAGCTAAAAAAGAGCAACTAGTGAAGTACTTACTTCTTCTTAAAAATGAGGCACTTAAGTTCAAAAGCATCGTTTATGAGCACATACCCCGAACAGAAAATGAACTAGTAGATTTCTTGGCAACCATAGCATACACTGAGTCATATCCTTGGATCCATGTGCTGAAGGGCCCTTCTATTCAACTCAATGTGGGTAAAGAGGAAGAAATTTTTGAGGTACAGATGAAAAAACCTCAAGATTGGAGATTTCCTCTCCTGCAGTATCTCTCCGATGACGTCGCCTCTTGATAAATCACTAGCAAGAAAAATGAAGCACAAGGCTCGTGGTTTTATCATACTAAGAGACGTTCTGTATAAAAAGTCTTACAGTAAACCTCTTTTGCGATGTTTGGGGGATGATGAGTCTCAAGTAGTCCTCTCCGAATTACATGATGGTGAGGGATCAACTCACTGTGGGTTCAGGGCTCTAACAATGAGAGTTTTACTGGCTGACTATTATTGGCCCTCTATAATGCAAGATGCTAAGGAGCTGGTGAAAAGGTGTGACCCATGCCAAAGATATAGAAATGAAATTCATGTCCCAACCATCCCTTTAGAGTCAATTTCTGAGCCTATACCTTTTTCTCGATGGGGGTTGGATTTAGTGGGACCTCTTCCTATGGCATCCGGAGGACGCAAGACGATAATTGTTGTTATTGATTATTTTTCGAAGTGGATCGAAGCAGCCCCACTGGCAGGAACAACATAAAAAGCCGTTATAAAATTCATTTTATCCAATATCTGTTGCAGATTTGGTGTTCCACAGAAGATAACAACAGACAATGGGCCACAGTTCGACAACAAGGAAATGGAGAGTTTCTGTGCCTCTAGGGGTATACAACATTGTTTCTCTTCACCTTTCCACCCACAAGCAAACAGTCAAGTTGAAGTGGCTAACAGAACTATACTGTCTGGTTTGAAGAAAAATTTAGAAGGGGCTGCTGGAAAATGGCCTAGTTATTTACAAGAGGTTTTGTGGGCCTACTGGACTACTCATGGGGCTGCAACACAAGAATCACCTTTTGCCTTGGTCTATGGGATGGATTCCATAGCTCCCATAAATGTAACTCTCCCTTCCTTTCGAGTTCACAATTTCTCCGAACACGCTAACGAAGTGGCAATCAGGGGTCAGCTTGACCTAATAGAGGAAAGACGAGTTAAGGCTCACCTTAGAGCTGCACACTATCAGGGTTTGATGAGAAGCAGGTTTGCTTCCAGAGTTAAAAGAAGAGATTTTCAGCCGGGGGACAAGGTGTTAAGGAAAGTCTTCTTACACACTAAAGAGAAGCTGCTCGGCAAACTAGCCCCAACTTGGGAAGGACCTTATATGGTCATTGAAAGACTTAAACCTGGAACATACTGGCTAGAAGACAAGGATGGAAGGGTTTTGAATCATCCTTGGAATATTGAGCATCTCTGGATGTACTTGGAGTAGAAGCTATGTAAATATTTACTTGCTTAAAAATCCATGTAAATATTTGGGGGTATACTCTTTCCTACCCTGGTGGCACGGGGAGGTTTTAATGAGGTGTCCGAGATTTTTTTATAAAATTTGATGCCTTCTTAAAAAATCGAAGTGTTTTTACTTTGTTTCTTGTCACACCATCCGGATTGAATTAAAGGAATGATGACTACTTAAACATTTGTCATCTGAGAATTTAAACACTCTCGCTTTAGAATATTTATGAAATAACTAAGGGCTGTTTAAACACTAGCCACCAAAATTGAAACAAACTATGAAAGAATGGAAGAGTTGGGGAAAACAAAGATATTCATTGAAATAACCCAAGTACCTTGGCCTTCCAAGGACTTTAAAACTGTCAGACAAAACAAAAGATCTATCCGGTCAAATGCGGGACACAATTACAAAAATGCCTTGGCCTTCCAAGGACTTTAGTTTAATAAAAAAAAACACACACACAAAAGATAATTCATAATCTAAGACTGAGCCTTTGAAGATGGCTCAACCTCACTTGTCTTCTTCTTCTTGGGATCATCCTTCTCCTCATTTGGGCTCTCCCCGTTTTTCTCTTCTTCGTCAGAGGAGGAAGCACTAGAATAATCGTGTAAGTCTCCATCAGCCATAGTATGGAAGGGAAGGTCTTCGTACTCTACATGAAGCCACAAATCTCCCAAGTTCCTCTTCGGGAACTTCTCATGAAAAAACAGGACCATGTCCGACCTCACTTTGGCATACATTTTCTCTTAAGTATCTATTACGTTGTTGGCATAAGCATCAATCTTGGCCTGAATTTTGGCCTCTTGCTCCCTTAGCAGATCATTTTTCTCCTCTACAGCCTTGGACACTGAATTCTCGAGCGCAATCTTGTCACTTGTCAAGTTATGGATGACTTGGTCCTTGGCCTTCGCCTCCTCTTTTGAAGAGGTGAGATCTTTCTCTAATCCGGACAGCTTTTCCTGGAGATCTTTGATAGTATCCTCTAAAGTGGCAACCTTTGTGGTCAACCCCTCTTGACTCTTCTTTAGCTCCTTGTTTTCTCCTCTCAAAACATCAACATTTTGGGTGGCAGTGAGGAGGTCGTTGGACAGTTTTTCCTTGTCAGAGTTAAGGGAGGTGATGATCGCTGCCTGACCTTGTACTTACTTCTCCAGGACCAACACTGGCTGAACGGTACTTAGAATAGTGTGGGTTATAGCATCTCTTTCACTAGAAACAGTGAAAGTCTTACCATTAAAGGTGACGGTGCTTGAAGTGCTCGGAGGGAGGTAAGGCCCAACAAAGTCATCTCTGGGAAGGTTTGCGAAATAGTCGCCAAGTCCACAAGCCCTGTGATGTCAACACCATCGATGCTAATGTCTCCTCCTCCTACCTCATCGGTTTGAAAGTCACCAGGGATCTCTTCTGCTTTTGTTGGATCAGTAGGGTCAATAGGAGGGAAGGGCTCCGTAGGCCGGATAGAAAGTTCATCACCCCTGGAGGTCTTTTTCTTCTTGGCCTCCCTGTCCTTGCTTTCTTCTCCCCGTTTCCGCTCTCTCTTAGGAATCCTTGGGGTTTTTGGAGATCTAGCCTCTTCCCTAACACTCTCATGCTCCACTACTTCTAGCAGAGCATCATTGATCTGGCTTGGGGCTGGTCCCTCTGGGTTTGTTGGAGCAGCCTCCTCCACCTCGGCAGGGTTAGCCTCAACCGCACTCTTCTTACCCTTCCCTTTCTTGCCTTTCATTTACTTGGGACCTTGGCTCGACCTGGAAAGTATAGTGACCCGTCCGGTTCGTGTGTTCTCTTGAGGACTATATCCGGAGGAGGTGGAGTTTTTCTTGAGGATCTCTGGCAGATCTGGGTGCCTAAGGCATAGTTTTTCTTTGTCTTTATCCTTCTTGGAATCAACATCACTAGTTTGTCCGGAGGGTTCAGACTCAAACAGAGCTTCTTCGATAGAATCCTCCATTATTTCCTTCATTACCGAAGAGGGGTTTTCAGTTGTCTTTAGGAGGGGGGAGTTAGAAGTTGGTTCAGTCTGACCTCTAAACTGATGAGCTTCAATACTTTCCTGAACTCTGGCCTCTGGTTGGGGCTCAAATGTGGTGGTTTCTCTTCGGATTCTTGAGCTAGTGGCCTCCGGTCCGGACTGTCTGTCCTTAGGTACTTTTATGGGTGCCTCTGACCCTGTATTGTTGTCCTTGGCCCCTGATTTTGAAGGGGTGCCTTTGGAAGCCTACCCTTTAACCAGCTGGCCTCTTCTTCGATCAACCAATTTGCTGGGAGAGGTATCTGCATCTGACCCCATAGCTATAAATGGGGAAGGATTTTTTAAGCTAGTAACTGCTAGCCCTGGTTCAACGGTGGGTTCTGATTCTTGAACCAATGAGCCTGAGACAATGGGGGAAAGGCTGTTTTGAAACAATTTCCTCGGTTTGGCACTTGTTGTTGAGGAGGAACCCTAGTCAGGCTCTGTGTTTGAGGTTACTGGTTTGTCGATGGGGGAGGTAGGTAGGCCTGCTGCAATGCGCCTTTCCCTTTCAACTTTTTGTGGCTTTTCTAGCTCTGATAGATCAAGCCACCCACCTCTGATTAAAGCGTTCCTACTAGTGAACATAAACTCACAACCAAAAAATAAGAGCTTGTGTTTGAGAGAGAAAGCTCTGAAAATTAGCAAAGTGAATATGAAGATGATGGTAAAACAGTAGAAAAGTGTTTAATTTATAGTAAACCCCTAAAAGGGTGCTTTGATTCCTAGGAGAATTCGAAAGGATTTGCAATGATTAAGAAACAACGCTGATGTCGTCTTCATTTAATGAAGAGGTTGCTTTTCAGAAAAGGTGGGAGCGGAATTCAAGGTGAAAAAACGGCTGAAATAGCGAACCAGAGCGAGACACGTGTCCCACAAACTCTGGCAGAAAACTGTTTAGATTCAAAGAACTTTTTTCAGTCCGGATAAAACTATAACACAATTCGAAGGACCTGTCCAGATGTAACTGTCACCAACAACAGACTGTTTTTTAGGTCTTGCCAAAGGTTTTTGAACACCACCTAAAAAAGGGGCTACTGATGAGTCCGGATTCCGCCACCACTTCGGATAGGGTCAGTTTGGACAATGTCTACCTAACCGGACAGGAACAGTTCGGTCACCATCATCCATTGGACTATTCGAACAGAACTAAAGTACTTAAAACCTAATCACTTCCTGACTAAGCTGCCTGTTCTCCTACTTAGAACTTATGGGTCCTTAAACTCGACCCGGGTCTATTAAAGACGACCCGAAAACCCATAAGGCCCAAATATGAGGGTATAAATACCCAACCACCAAAATTAAATGAGGGTAATCAAAATTAAATACAACCAGGCTGCTTAATTCTCCCTCTACACTCTACCCAAACATTCAATACTCACAAACTTCCCCAAAATTCTAAACAAAAATTACAAACTTACCCTCAGACGAAAATAAATCACACCAGGTACCACATTGTTTTTTCTGACAATCTAGCTTATGGACCAACACTGTATTTATACTAAGACCTATGTTTTGAAGAGATAGATGGATATCACTTATTTCTAAGAAGCACCCTTCCTTGCAGTTCAAATGTATCATCTGGTGCACTGCTTATTATTTCTACAATCTACTTCTTTACTTGGATTTTTCTGGAATTTTCCAAGTATGTTTATGGTGCATGACTCCATAGAAATGGGTATTTATTGTTGTTAAGTAAATGCAGTTTTTAAGTATATCTAATACTCATTAAATTTTTTTGATGGTTTTCAACTCAGGGTATGCGTCGATTTTTCTTTCTTCGAATATGTCAGCTGTCGTTCTTTTGTTTTAATCACTATTTTCTTTATTGTATGTTGTGATCCTGGAAGATGGTGTAGACATTTATTTATATTAGTACTATTGCGTTTACATCGTCCAACATTTTCTTGAGACGCTCAATTATCGTTCTCTTTATCACTTTTTTTCTGACTTGCTTGCTTTGTCGTTGTTATGATCGCCCTACTTTGCTTTTACCTTTTGAAGAAATAATCTGTGGTGAATATTGAATATTTAATTTCTCTGGAGGTCATTGGAATGGTCCCACAATATAAATATCATTTCTTCAATATTTACAGTGTAACTTGAATTTTTTGTTTGCATTTTCATTGATTTTCGGGCAAAAATACCCTTTGGCCAATATTATTTGATGTTAGGTTTTATATCTACAATGGGAACTTCATTCTATTTCATGCATTTTTTTATCACAGAGTTTTACTTGTGATTGCTTTCCTTCCTTAAGTCTTCGAGTGTCATGTCTCGTTTTGCTTCCTCTTCCATTATTGATATCATTTTGGTTGGTTAGTCAATTTGGATTGTTTGGTGGCTTCGTACATTGTTATTTTTGTAATATTTCTCCAAATATTGAATATACAGTCGACCACGTTAATATATTTATTATTGTATTTTGTGCTTTTAGCTTTTGTTTGAATATTAATATTCTAAAATTGAAAGGCGAAGCAACTTAGCTTTCTTATAGATTGGATAATATTATCTTTCCGTTTTTCTACCCGTTGTTTGATTTATTTAGACATGAAAATTAATTTTTTACTTTACATAAATTTGCTAACCGTTTTCATATTGTGGTAGACCTGTATTTGCTTTATTTTTTAAAGCTAGAGTTTCGAACCCAATAGATTGTTTTGTAGATACCCTCAACTAATAATTAAATTTAAATCCATGCTCATGATCCTTGGTATATTAGATTGGAATTATAGTAAAAGATAAACTAATGCTTGGCTATTTGTTGTTGTTTGAGATCCAATGTTCATATGCAATCTCCTAGTTGGGCAATCCACTTGGTTAACCTTCCTGGAGGTATTACGATTTTGGATTATATTACTTAGGTGGAAAGGAGTCACATAATTATAGTGTATGCTTAAAGGTAATATCTTGTCGTCGTTTCCACTATCACCGATGTTAGAGTTGTTTTTCTAATCATAAAGTTCTAGTTAGATAATAAAACTTTACATATATGACCTGCGGATTTATGATTCCTTTTTTATTCCTTGATGGTTATTATTCATTCATTATCCTTCATCCGGACATCATGGTCTAACATTGTCAAATATTTATACCAAATCTTGCTTTGGTAGCAAGCCTCGACTAATCAAATATTGGGAAGAGAAAGCCTACTATCAAACCTCTAAACTTATAATGTGCTGGTTGTTGTGTTTTTTCGTATTTTTTGGGATATTCCTATTGACATGCCATTTCTTCTTTCTTATCCAACATATTTAATTTAAAATAGTTGTAAGGTTTTTAAACTTAGATAGAGTATCATTTTTTTAAATCGCTCATTGTAGGTTTTTCATTCACATTCAGTTTGTGCTTTTCAGAGTCACCCTTCATAATAATATTATTTTAAAGATATTTGGATTTCAATATGCTTTCTAGTTAGACCATCAGGATGGAGTCTTTTGGATAGATCAAAATGTCCAAATAGTGTCCGTACACCTTTGTCAATGAGGTTATAAGGATAATTTCTTGATATTTTTTCTCCACATTTACACCAACTATATTCAAGTCGAGTAGAATTATATTGTAACCATCCATGTGCCTTCAGATATCTTTGCTACTATCCATAGATAATTTGTCAAGGTGTTTATTGGATACAACATGTTCGCCGAGGGCATCTTCATGTAAATCTCCCCCATCCGATTCTATATCGTGGTGTTATAGGATCTTCTGATACCTCATGCATCACTTATTCTCCCAAGCTTAGTATGAGGGTACTATAAGTTTTAGACAGTACTACAACATCAAGCTTTGTAAATTTATTATCAATACCAATAACAAATAAACTATTTACTAGGTAAACAAAAGTCTTAATTCTTTAGAGGTTAAAGTTATTCGATTCGTCGATTTTTTCTTGGCTAAGCTTCACAAGACTTATCTTTTGTAGATTTTTGTTTTTATGAAAAATCTGTTTCTCCAATTTTCATATTGTTCATCGATCTACAACTGTATTTCTTGCTGATCCATACTCACCTTACCAATTGTTGGGAAATAGAAGTTAAAAAACAAACATACAAGACAATATTCAATGTGGTTAGATTATGGAAATAATCCAACATCCATGAAAACAAACACTTTATTTTATTAAGTGAGGAGGTTATAAAGGACTCAATCACTCTTTGTTACAAAACTTTCACAGTTTACAAAGATAAAGTGATTCATAAAACTCTATATATTCAATGTTCATCTCTCACCTTACTTCTCTCTTTAAAATACCAATATCTTTCTCTCACTATAAATAATGGAAACTCATCTCACAAGTTAATAGTCGTCCACGTGACTACAGTCATAAAATCCTAGTTTTTTTGTTTCTTCTTCTTCTTATACGCTTAGAGAAAACCTTAATCATTCAACATATGCTCCAGATTAGATCTCATTAATAAACGATTATAATAATGCTCTAACCATAAAATAAGAAACATCTTAAATATGAAATCCAAATTAATATGATATCCAAATTAAATAGAAATTTTAATTCATATGAAATCTAATTAAAAGAAAATCTAATTAATATGAAACTCTATAAATAAGAAGCCCAATTAAATATAAAAGTGTAACAAATAGAAGAAGCACAAACGAATCAATAACTTAATCATAACAATATTTTAAGCTTTGACCTAGGTAGCATTTGACAGAAAACTTCAGATTAGGGCATCAAAATCATGCATTCAACTTAATGTTTACCCCTTTGGCTAAAATCTTTGGTCCTTGTAGAGAAAAATCAACATGTGTTTGGCCAAACGGACCCATAGCTTTCTCTAAACTTCCTTGCATCTAAGTTTTAGCCAAAACTTTGTCTTGAGAGAATCCATTAGTTCCTTCGTATAAATATCTTCGGTGATCCATCTTTGACCCATATAGTCATTCGACAATATCTATGCTGACGCATTACTTATAGCCTACACCTAAACGTTATATATTTAATTTTCTTATCCCTGAAAATGAACTTTACCAAAGTATTTTACCTTTAGGTTTAAGTGTATTTCACCTATAAAATTTTATATAGAGACTTAAAAAAATCTTATCAACATTGTATTATCTTAGACTCGTTTACTATAGCTTTAATTGTTCAGCCTTCATGATATAACTTATATTTTATCGTATTTTATCTCATTTGTTTCCTGAACTTGTCTTAAGACAAAATGCTTATGTCCGATCATTATGACCTAAAGTGCATATCGTCTTGGTCTTGTAAGAATCACGGGCTTAACTTATAATCATATCGATAAGGGTTAACATTGAGCTTTTATTGCATTGTCTTTGTTATTTTCTAGATGGTCGGCCTCACTTGAATTCATTTTGCTATCATTAGTTATTATTTTACTTCATTGAGCTATCGATAACATAAAGTTATTAATACAAAAATTACATTTTATCCTCTTGCAATCTTTGTTGATTAGAGATTTTTCTTCCTTAAGATATTGCTAAATAAATACGACTAAGAAATGTTCAAAAGTTTTTTTTATTAATCAATGAATCAATCCTTTTTATAATGATTAGGTATCCTAATTACATATACTTCATCCATAAATTTATAATAATGAATGATACATGTATCTTAAGACATGTGTCGACCATCTACTACAAAAGATTCATCTTTTACCGCTTAATTGAGATTGACACTCTATGAATATATTACATCTTACTCGAATATTTTTAGATATCTCTAAGTTTTTTATGTCTTTAGTTGAATATCATATAGCATTGATTACCCATCGGTATATACTTTATTGTGTTCTCATATTATTACATTGCTTTGTCCGTTTACCAATCCTCTTAACTACGCATTTGCCAACGTTCTCTTCAATATATTAAACATAGATTTTATCGATGCTATTACTTTGCTGATAATAACTTTATCTAACTTTAATAAAGACACATGATGCTCCAGCAACATATTGTTTATAATATTTTAATATGTTTTAATGACTATATTTTTTTTTTAAAATTAAGTTACATAAAGAAAAATCATATTGTCGATTCTCTTTATGTGTAATGATTTAATCAATTTACAACTAACTTAAATGACATCATTAAATAAGTATGTTCAACTAATAGACTTATGACGTTTCGATTTTGATAATTCTGTTATTTAATCTTAATAATTATTCTTAATTAAAATTAACGACAAAGATTTACCCGTTCATTTTATATAAAAATAACACTCGTTTATCTTTCATATTTACCAAATTTGAAAAATTCATAACTTATCCCTCTAGATCCTCTATCTAAATTTAATCATTGAGACCTACACTTTCTACTCCTAACAGCTTCTAAGACAAAACACCTTCTTTTTTAGTTTAGTAAATTAATTATCTAATCAGAATCACTAAGATTACTAGATTTTATTGATGACTTCATATGTCATTATAAATCATTGGTCTTTTCCTATTCATTCACGAGAGAATTATGTTAATAGATAAAAAATAAAATTGTGATTTCAAACCATTAAATAACTAAAATAATTCAGGTGATACTAGTTAATCAAGTAACAATTTGTCATGTGAAAACTCTATAAGCACTACCAATTCGCACAACTCATCATCCTCCCTATAAAGTAGTAAAGAAAACATTACTCCACTAGAAATTTACACAAACATAAATATTCCTTAACAACTTGAATTTCAAAATACTTGTAAATGAAGAAAACCATAATACCTTAAAAATTATTTTAAGTCCATGGACTCTGATAACAAATCCAAAGACCATCACTTAGAAAAAATAAGTATTGGCATATCACTTATTTGTCTAATAATCCCAATGAAAATGATATTAGCTTCTTTGAGTTTTGATTTTAATGTAAGTCTTTTATATGTCATATAGATAAAAAAGTAGAAGAAAATTTGATTTGATATCAATGGGGTATTGGTAGTAATGTCATAATACAGATCCCATCGTAAGATGATTTTCCTAACCATATTACCGAAGATGAAGTCTACATTTTCTATAAAGCAATGGAGTGGGGGTATCAGGCCCCCTTCATGAAAGTGAATGAATTATAGATCTTAATATTCCAAATCAAGAAGGAAAAAAAAACCAAAGGATAAATAAGAGAAATATGTTAAATGGAAATGTACCAAACAACCTACAAATCAGTCTACCAAAAAACGAACTAGAAAGTTATTGAAAAATCTACTCCCCATAAGACTCATGTTTCAAAACAACGAGCGTCTTAAGTTTTATTTTATTTTTTTATAACAAATATTTTTATATCCCACCTATTGATCAAATTTTTTGTGTTATTAAATATTACTATAGGTGATTTATCATTGATTGATCCACAATTATTAACTAGTCATTTAATAGCCTAATGTTCCAACAATTATTCATCAAACTTTCAAATTTTCATCTTTTCCTTTGCTAAATAAAAATTCAAATAGAAGTAAAATATTTTCTAACTTATTTATAATAAAATTTTATCTTATTTTATTGGAAAAAATTAACCTATATTTATTTATAAAATATTATTGTAGAGCTCGTTAAGTTCCATACTTTTAACTGACAGATCATTTACCCTTGGTGAAATGAAGTTCTTGAATACTACTCTTATACCTTTGATTCAATTCGTCAATGGATCAATGGAATTACAAAAGAGAATACCATAACAAGATACCATAATTAACGAATTTAGAGTAGCTTAAAATGAATGGTCATAGAAAAATTTCAACTTGAAAAAGATTTGAAATCAACAGATAGTCAAATTAAACACTTCAACATAAAGATACTTTTAAAAGAAGAAATCAATAAAAACTCAGATTTGAAGTTGAGACTCCATATAAAACTAAATACATAAATTTTCAAAAAGTCAAGAAAATCTTAACTCAATAATTTCTCAAAAATACCGAAGAATTGGTGAACCTATGTGGTCCGGTTATATTAAAAATGATACTTGAAAACTATTTACACAACATAATCGAAACTACCTAAACAATATCAAGTTGTATGTCGAATATTTTCTAACAGTTTTGTCAAGAATCAAAATAAAGAAAGAATTTCTTTTAAAACTAACCTACCAAAACCAAAAATATTTATGTAGTTAAAAATGACAACAACCCCACGCAACCGATCAAGATAATGTTATGAACAAACAATCCTCCTCGTTACATCCTATTTCTCATATTTTTTCGTTATTCTTATTTTGTTGTTTTTGTAGAGTAACTGCTTTAAATTTTTTCTACTAGCATCCGATTGATATCCTAATTTTTTCATTTTTTCGACGATAATTATTTTCAAGATTATTTATCTTATTGTTTTTTATATCAACTCGTATTTCTCACAATTTACAATTTTAAACTATATTTTCGTTAGGCTTTCCAACATTAGTTGTCAACTCTAAATGGACTAAGAAATTATGTTTATTTAAAAAATAGTGTGACCTCTTCTACTTATCAACTCGAGCTAATTTCTCAAAGATTCTATCTTATTTTCCGTGGAATACTTTCTCTAATACCAAATCCTCTTCTTGAAAAGTATTAACTTTTATCTATGCCTTATAACAATTGTACGTCAAATATTTGTAATGCTCTCTGCTCTAACCTGACTCATCACGTCGTTCCCCTGTATAATTAACATCACTATAATGTTTTCTATAGATAAAATTGAACATTTGGTTGGGAATCTTAATTTATGCTTTAAAGAATGCGTTCATCCCATACACCATAGTAGATGACGATTCGCTTGTTGGAGATTTAAGAGTTGTTCTATAATCACATAAAAATTTATTAAAAGAATCTGGCCACTTTCAGTTAGCCAATTCCAACTTTATTTTTAACGTAAGATAGTTCTATATTTAACATCTACTTCACCATTTCCTGGCAGATAATATAGAGTACAAAAATATTATTGTATCACATATGTTTTACAAAAAATTGCTACCATGTTTTTTTGAAACTGATGGCTATTATATGTCATTAACACCCTCAAAATTCCATAATAACGTAAAATACAATATGTAAAAATTCACAAACTTCTTCGGATTTCTTTATTGTTAATGCATTTGCTTTTACCAATTTTGTAAAATAATCAATAACTAATATCAAAATTTTCTGTCGCAATGAGAAATGGTCCTACCAGATCGATCCTCATCAATCAAACTGATATTGAGAAGGAGTTGACCTCATTGCCTCACCATAAGTATAGCTTGTATTGGTAAATTATTGACAAAAATCACAATTTTTAAGCATCAATTTTACATCAGCGGAATACATCACTGAATAAAATTTCATTAAAATAAAATGTTGTTTCAAATCACGATATCCGTAATGCACATACGTTTCACCTTTGTGAAAATCCTTTAAAATAAATACAATTTATTTATTTCCCAAAAATCGTAGCAAAAGACATGTAACACTTTTTCATTTTAAAATTCCATCAATGAGAACATACTTCACAACAACCAATAATAACACACGAGCTTGAAATTTCTCTGATGAAAAAATTTTATCATTCAAAAATCACAATTTTCAAGCATCGGCTGATATCATACCAACAAAATATATATTGGTTTCTGAATTCTATCTTCTTTTCAAACCAACATCACAGTAACAAAAAAATCATACAGTACCAAATATAGAAATAAAGGCTCCCATTCTTTTGGTGCTATAATTTTTTTTAGACAAACTCAAATATTGTTTCAAATCATTAAATGCCTAAGTAAAATATTTATTCCAAAAAAATCTTTTATCCCCTCTTAAAATGTCATATAACAAATATGGTTTATCCGAATATCTTAAAATTAACCTTGACAAGACAACTAATCTTATTATCAACTTTTATACTCATTTGATCGATTTTGGTGGATACGTTATCAATAATGCGCTCAATTGACTGTTTTCAGCTTTAATTCCTTTTATACTTATAACAAAAGTGAGAACTTACCTGATTTTACCTCAAAGGAGCATTTCAACGGATTCAACTTTAGATTATACTTTCTTAAATTCTTGAAGGTTTCATACAAGGCTGTTACATACTCACTTGTTTCATTACTCTTATTTATCATATCATCTATATAAGCTTCCGAATTTCTGTCTAACTATTTAGTAAAACTATGATGAACAAGTCTCTGATATATTTCTCTAGCATTTTTTAAAAACCAAATGGCATCCATGAAAGATAAACCCGAATAACATGAATAAGCATCCATGAAAGATAAAAATCAATGACCACTCGTTGCATATAATAATTGATTAATTATAGACAAAGTAAAATCATGATTAGGACAAGGTCGCTTAAGATCAATAAATCGACACACATTATCGACTGACCATTTTTGTTTTTACATAGTAAATATTTTTCCAACTGATAAGGATATAGCTGCAAACAGTATATGCTTCTTATGCTGACAATATATGCTCATAGAATGGACTAACAGTAAGAAATACGAGGGTATGATGAAGATAAAGAAGGTTACAAAAATAGATATAATAAAGATATGCGCTACAACGAGAGTGACGAGCAACAATAAAAATGAGGTGCAAATAAGAGTTAAGCGTAAAAAAAACCCAGGATCAAGGGGAGTACGCGAGACAATCAAAAAAATAAAATAAAGATACGCCTTAAAAAAATGATGATGAGAAACACCAAGCATAAAACGAAGACAATGAGCTTGACAAAACAAATGGTGACAATATGTATAAAAAGAAGCATATGGACGCAAAGTACGAAGAATAATCGAGAAACACTACCTCTAAATAAAGCAAATAAAATAATGAAGCTGGATACAACAGGGAGAGGCGAAAGATGGCGTCGTATGTTGTACAAGAGTCTACATTTATGAAGAAAATTATCAAAAGCAAGCTTCCTAGCAAATTCTATTCTTACCAAATAGAGTCATATGCGGCTCCATGGAAACCAAGCATCACCTAGAGCAATTCAGAAATATGATGATAGTATTTAATATAACAAACACTTACTCTGCAAGGACTTCTCCATGATATTCAAAAAAATTATTTCTTTTGGTTTAATGGCCTGCCAAAAGGGAAAATCTGGGATTTTGAGAGTTTATACAGCCCTTTCAGGAACCGATTCGTAGGAAACGAAGAGCATAATAAAGATGGTACGTCCATCATGAAAATTTATCAAAGGCAACAAGAGACGATTAAAAGTTATGCAAAATACTGTATACGAGATGAAAATATTGTCCACATAATAAGACGTGGCGGTACTATCATTTTAGAGAGGGATATATATAGATGAACCCTTGCACGAAGACCTCGTTCAATTGTCGGTTGACACCATGGGCGACATACTTGCAAGATAAGATCAATTCATCATAGTGTATGATTCCAAAAAGGAAGAATCCTCCTATTTTACGCCTTAAGCATCAAAGGCCCAACACTAAATAAGAAGATAAAAGATGAGGTCAGATGCAGTGAAGTAAGACGTGATAAACTTCCCGTATTCCGTCAAACAGGCCTAGAGCCTCGTACTACAATAACCCAACCCAATGGTTCACACCTTTGACTGAAAACAATAGATCTCTCTCATTGCTATATTTTATCCTCGGGTAACGAGCGATCTCGCATTTACTTTTTCCCATTCCATAACAACCACGGGCACTCCACTGTAGGCTGCTGGAAGCTATGGAAAGAAATTCAGCTGTTAATTGATAGTGGACAACTCGTCCAATTTGTTAAACGCAAAGAGGGTGAGCGGTGTAAAGATATAAATACTGAAAACCCAAGATGCGTAAGGCTAGATCAAAGATAATCCAAGATAGGTAAACAACAATGGATAGATACTATATGTGAGGAGACACATTGTCTGGGTCAACATGAAACACATGGGAAAAGCACATGAGATATTTAAATGTGCCGACGATGGACGATTCCTCGTATCACCATTATAGGAAGCTGGTTACTCACCATATTAATGATGATTACGCGAAAGCCATCCCACAAGGACGCTCTGATTATCAATCTAGATATAAGAGAAGTCATAGTAACTCGTCTTCTAGTTGATAATGGTTGTTCAACCAGTGTAATTTTCAAGTTCAGTTACGATGAATGCATGGGATACCACCATACAAACCGATTCGAAAGACAAATGATTAGTTACACATGCAAGATGTCTACCTGTCAGGGCGAATTCAATACTTTCAGTAACCATTGGATGTGAAAATACAGAGAAAATACAGAGAACACTTTTCAGAATTGCTGATGGACTCGACTCATACAATGCAATTGTAGGGCGAATGAAAGAATTGGGGGAAGAATCGTCATTTCGAAAAAATTAGCAAAATATAAACCGATGTTAAAAATTCACGAGATGAGAGCATGTGTAAAAATACCCCAAGAGATGTAACTGAAGAGATTTTAACAACAAGAAAGAAAATTTTGAGTCGGGAACGATCTAGACCCCAACTTTAAGAGTATATTGTTGAAGCTACTATAATAGAACTCAAATCTTTTTACCCATAGCAGTGACATCATATCAAACATCAACTCTTCTACCATTTGCCACAGATCATCAATCCACACTAGACTACGAATTTCAAAAAATAGAGAACTTTTTATTTCGATAAATCGACGCCACTGTTAAAGAGGTTGACAAATTGCTCAATTTATGGTCGATTAAAGAAGCCAAATACCAACCTAGGTTACCAATCCCGTGTTGGTAAAAAATATGAATGACCAATAGAGAATGTATGTAAATTTTACCAACCTATGTAGATTTTATTATCGTAATGATGCTTTCCTTTTTCCTCACATCAATCAGCTTGTTGATGCGACATCGGGTAACTAGTTACTATAATTCATAAATGCTTATATTTGAGGGTGCAATTAGATAACGATGCACGCACATGACAATGAGCACACTATCTTCCAAACAAAGAAAAGTTGGTAGTATTATAAAGTTATTCTATTTGGTTTAAAAAAATATATGTTCTATTTATTAGAGTCTCATCAACTAGATATTCAACAACCAGTTGGAAAAAAACATGAAAGCCTATATTGACGATATATTTATCATATAACGCCACCAAAGATTAAAAAATTTAACGTTTTGGCTGACATTTTTGTAACCATACCAATTCAACCTCAAAATGAAGCATCAAAGAGGTTCAAATATTCATGTGTTAACTTGTAGTCTTATCACGATTTATCGTCCGCCCATTTGACAAAAGCCGTCCCTTCTTTGAGATAATAACAAACAAAGAATTTGAGTTGAACAACTATAACTATTGTGATAAAGTCTTATGCTCTTAAGGAATATTTGAATTCTTCCAAAATTCTATCCGCCTCAGTATAAGGTGAGTCTTTTATATATACCTATTTGTATCCAACCATACTGTCAACACCGTTTTAGTCGGAGAATAAGAAAGAACGCGATGAAAAAATTATTATGTTAGTAAAAGACTAATCGACGTTGAGAAGAGATATTTGAATGTGAAAAATTTATCATTCGGACTGGGTGACAGCTAGAAAATTGAGGTTGTATCTCTAATGTTATACCATTATCTTTCACATTTTCTTTTCTAAAAAAGACTGTCATGTAAAATTTTGACATATCGTGATAACTTACGTTGTGCTTAGTCGAGTTTAAGAGAATATGAGATTTAATACGAACCTCACTGAATAATAAAAAACCAAGGTGTGCTCAATTTTATAAACAAATTTATGTACGATAAAGTCGAAAACAGAGATGATATGATAACTGACTGTTAAAGGGACTCGGAATGGGTAGTCGAAGTACATGGTACCTCCAAATTCATGTAAATTGAGCTAAAATTGTTATTTTGGGATGAAATCAGAAAATCAATCAGATTATGTTTTAATGTCACCAACAACACTATGAATACAAAGAAGTAATATGGGTGACTAGTAAAGCCAAGTTTTTTTGGGTCTTTTCTGACTCACATATAGTAGTAACTCGAGCAAAGGGCGACTACGAGGAAAAACAATATTAGTATAGGATTCTTTGAGGCTCTACGAGATTGTGAAACAAAATTTGATCGTGTCCAGTACGAGCAAGTGCCACGATCAGACAAGTCTACTGTAAATTTATTGGTAAAAACGGCAACCGTAAGGGATAACCTACTCGCCATTTTGCAAGAAATTCAAGCCTGAGACGACAATTCGAACACATCCAACATTATGGAAATATATTTCGTCAATGATTGATGACAAGAATATTTCCATACCTAAGTGATCAAATACTTCATATAGATAAAGTCGAGGCTGAGGCGCTCAAACTACGGGCTGCTAATTATAAAATCTTTGACAATATCTTTTATAAAAAAAGTGCTACCAAACCATGTTACAATATTTACACAAAAATGAGGTCATGTTCATCATCCAAGATCTACACGTATAGGTTGGGCGAACCTATTGTGGTCATCCAAGTTTAATTCAGTGTTTTATTCTAGCAAATTGTTTTTCCAAAGCTGGCACCCGACATCAAGGATGTAGAACAAGTGAGTAAAAGAAAATTCTCTAAATAAAACAAGAGCATAAAATATTTGAAATTTCTTATAAAGTCAAATTCTCTCTCCAAATTTGGGATGCCACGAATGCTGATGATTAACAATGTGCCTTAATTTCAAAATGTTATTTTGAAAATTTTCTATCGAGATGGTACGAGATAAACAACATTTCTTACTCCTTACTATCCACAGGTGAAAAGCCAAGTATAAGCGACAAATAGGTCTATCCTCGACGATTTGAAGAAAAAGCTTGTGAGAGCTAAAAAGAAATGGTCAAACAAATTAGCCGAAGTGAGTTAGACCTACCGAATGACACCTAGATTAGCAGCCGTTAAAACTTCTTTCTCCCAAATTTACAAAATAAATGATGTTGTCCTGTGAAAATTATCATTTCAAGCTATCAGATCGATCATTATTCATAAGCGCACAATATCGATGAGCAACTAGTTGCTATAAACTTAATTGAAAAACAAAAAGATCAAGATCAGATAAATGATACGCAATCTAAAATCGTAATGAAGAGACAATTAGACTCCAAACTCAGTCCAAGTTATTAAAGAGGATAATCTCATTATTTAAAAACTCTTCCAACGAATCAAGGTAAAAAATACAAACAAACTAGGTCCCAGCTGAGACAGTCCGTACATATTTCTTTCGAAAGGACATTATAAGGTATACGATAAACAGTGGTGGAGCCACTTGAGGGCTAGGAGGGGCTGGAGCCCTCTTTAATCAGTTGGACCATTATTAAAGATATTCTAGGAAACTACTTTCGGTCCACCATTATTCATGTAGTGGTTCACATTTTGTTCTAAAAAAGACTTATATAATTTTTATTTTTCATTTTTATATTACTTTATCTTTTATAACTAGAAAAGACAATTAATTTTAAAAGAATCATCAACCTCTTATTTTCTTATAATAAGATACAGATTAATAAATGGAAGCTAAGTAAATTATTAAAAAATACATCAAAATTAGAAATTAAATAAAATGGTAAATAATTAAAATTGAAATAGAATATAAGAGAAATTGATATTTTTAAAATATTTGTGAGAAATTAAAATATCGGAACAAAGCCACCAGTGAAACATAAATAAATAGAAAAGTATTTGGTCTAAAATATTTTTATAAATTTATGTTATTTTTGTTTACAAAATAGTTGGAAGAAGACTGTTTCACAATGATATGTCGCTGTACTGTCGGTCAGAAATTGTATTTTTAGAATTAGCATGTTGGTGTTTTTAGAGCTAGATAAAACATTCAAAACTAACAATTGAACTAGATCTTGCGAAAATATTAAAAAAAAATCGGAAGATTATGTATACATTTTATAGTTTAGCCCCCTAATTTCTATTTCTAGATTCGTCACTACCGATAAATAGACATTAAACTCTATCACCCTAAGATATTCATCACGTCAAATTTTACACTTCGAAACTATAATGGGGATGTACACTCTTTTTTCTCACCCGGTGGCGCAGAGTTTTTTTTCCTAATGAAGCACTTTGTGATCCATTCTCTTATATGAAGACTTATGCTATTTTTTTCTTTAAGTTTACTTACCGGTACGTGTTATCGGTTCGGGTTTTGTCAGAATCAGACGGGACCGCTAAGTTTATTGGTTCGGGTCAGACCGGAATTCTAAACTTTTAATTCCATTTTTTGGAACCGGACCGGACCACTAAGCTTTTGGTTTGGTTTGGTCCGGTCCAATTCGGTTCGGATCAGATTCTGGATCGGTCATAGTTCAGAAGTTCAGTTCGGTTCGGTTTCGATCCGTTTCAATTTGGTCTGTTATCGATTCGGTTTCGGTCCGGTCCGGTTCACTAAAAAATTTTATAACTTAGTTTTTAACTTTTTACTTGAACAAATAACATAAAACTTAAAATTTATAAGTTAATCTTCGAATTTTATTAAAACTGGTAATTACCTATAAAATTTAGTAATTTATATAAAAATTAATAACATAATCGACTTTAGCGGTTTTATTGGTTCGATTCTTAATCGGTTCTACCGTTTTATCGGTTCGAATTCGTATCGATTCTATTAGTTTATCGGTTCGGTTCCTAATCGATTCTACCGATTTTACCGGTTCGGTTCTGAACTGGTTTCACTATTTCGATACTTTATTGGTTTCGATTTTTAAAATGAAACCCATGAACCGGACGTTAAGATTTGATCCAGTTCTCCATCCGGTTCTTATCGACTCGGTTCCCGTCCGGTTCTCTCTTCTCCAAAACCGTTGAGAGCCCTACTCATCAGGCGCCTAATTATTATTCACCAAATTTTACTCTCTAAAACACATACTACTTATAAGTAGTTTACATCCATGCTGTCACTTACGATATAGTTGCCAAATAGGCAGGATACAATAATTAATACACGCAAGATCTCTGTCATATAGAGATTCTATATGACACAGATAACATAAATTCACCAAAAGATATATAAAAAAGGTAGGTTGCGTACACTAATAAGATATAAAATATGGTTAACAAACCAAATTTAAGTTTGACAGTGTTAGAGATATAAGGCCTAGGCCCATTAGCCCATATAGTTTATCTATATAATAGCTTTATACTCTATGTAATACACACTTTCTAATAATCAGAAACCCTAACCGCTTATTGGTGACTACTTCTTCTTTTATCTATATTTGTTTCACTTCTTCTTTTATCTATATTTGTTTATTAACATGGTATCAGAGCAAGGTATGTGTGTTTTAGAGGTATGTGTGTTTTAGAGGTATGTGTGTTTTAGGTATGTGTGTTTGAGAGGTATGTGTGTTTGAGTAAAACAATTTGAGTGAGAGGTATGCGTGTCTGAGTAAAACAGTCTGAGTAAAACAATCTGAGTGAGAGGTATGTGTGTCTGAGTGAAACACAAAAAGAGTGAGGTATGTGTGTCTGAGTGAAACACAAAAAGAGTGAGGTATGTCTTGAAGTTTTCGCGTCTTCCGCTGTGCCGGCGGGCAGTGTTTTTAGCTGTCCGCCGGAATTTTTGTAGATCTACCAGGTATTCAATTTCGTAGTAGCATTGGATTTCGGTTTGGAAGCCACAGTTTTGGTAGATTTGTTTAGGTTTGATTTGGATTTGGTATTTTGATTTATTTTTTTGGATTTGGTTTCGGTATTTGGATTTGGTATAGATTTTGTTTGGATTCGTTTGGATTTGTTTTGCTTTGTTTGGATTCGTTTGGATTTGTTTGGTGTTTGATTTCGTTTGGAGTTTGAAGTTTAGAGTTTGGAGTTTGGAGTTTGGAGTTTGGAGTTTGGAGTTTGGAGTTTGGAGTTTGGAGTTTGGAGTTTGGAGTTTGGAGTTTGGAGTTTGGAGTTTGGAGTTTGGAGTTTGGAGTTTGGAGTTTGGAGTTTGGAGTTTGGAGTTTGGAGTTTGGAGTTTGGAGTTTGGAGTTTGGAGTTTGGAGTTTGGAGTTTGGAGTTTGGAGTTTGGAGTCTGGAGTCTGGAGTCTGGAGTCTGGAGTCTGGAGTCTGGAGTCTGGAGTCTGGAGTCTGGAGTCTGGAGTCTGGAGTCTGGAGTCTGGAGTCTGGAGTCTGGAGTCTGGAGTTTGGAGTCTGGAGTTTGGAGTTTGGAGTTTGAAGATTGGAGTTTGGAGTTTGGAGTTTGGAGCTTGAAGATTGAAGATTTGAGATTAGAGTTTAAAGATTGGAGATTGAAGTTTGGAGAAATGATTTCGATTTTGACGTTTTGTTTTGATTTTATTTAAGATTGGCGTTTTGTTTTGTTTTGATTTTATTTTTTATTTTGTGTAACAAAATCTTAATGCAAGAATAAGCATTGCGAGTTTGAGAGAGGGTGTTAGAGATATAAGAAGAAGTAGTCGCCAATAAGCGGCTAGGGTTTCTGATTATTAGAAAGTGTGTATTACATATAGTATAAAGCTATTATATAGATAAACTATATGGGCTAATGGGCCTAGGCCTTATATCTCTAACAGACATATCGACTTATGGTCAATACTGATCCGCGACTGAAAAAGTCTGATATGGAAACACCAATAGACTAAGCAAATGATCATACTGATCCATGATGCACTGGTTATTCAACGAAGTGTAATTTGGAAATCCCAAAAGATTATGCAACTAGTTATACTAAACCTTGATGCACTAGTCAAATTAGAAATTGGTTAGAATTATAAAGCCTGCACGGATACGCAACTAACCACACTCGGCACTGAAAAATTGACAATATATACGCACCGACCCAATGCCAAAAACGACAGTTCACTACATAGAGCAAGACAACTACATCTTACTGAGAGCAGTAACTTCTATAAGTAGCATAACAACATAACATGCGTTGTGGTGCTTACAATATTCTTTAAACATCACCACTGTCATCCAACAAAGAAAATAAACAAAGGTCCACAATAACTTACAAAATAACATAAATGAGTCACCATACAACCAACATTACAACACCATAATTATCCTAAAAAAATAAAAACAATTTATACGACGACACTAGCCTCATCAAATCATGTTGCGCACGACAGAGACTTTTGATTCATTAACACCGAGGATCACCCTCTCACCGACTGATGATTCGTTTGCCAAGATATTCACAGCTGGTTATCCTTCCCGATCACTTCACGCCTCCTCTAAAATATATTCCATCTCTTTCTCACTTGACAAGCCATACTAAATAATGTCTCTTCATCCCTTAGCAGATGGGCCTCAATTATGATGCTACCTTTGTTAGCAACACTTTGTGTAACAACAAAAGACCTTATCCATCTTCACCATATTATCTTTTGGGGGTCATACCTTGTTACAAACACCCACACTTTTGTTTTCTGACTCTCTGTGAAACAAATTGAACAGATACATGAACTAAAACAATAAGCACACAATAGTTGATTTTATTACTTGAAGAATGAAAACAAAGGTTCAATACTTATAGAAAATATGATTCAATCGTCTCTTAATAATTTGAGACTTTCAGACTTTTTAATATAACTCTCACTACTTCACTAAGTCATTTAATAGTTGGGAATTGATTTGGAGTTGTCTGCTTCTTTGCGTGTCCTTTGCGGGTACTTAGTTTGTCTGCTTCTTGTAACTTAGATTAAAGAGTGCACTAATTTTTGACACTTCTCCTTAGTGCATTCTTTCGATCGGCTAGACCACGAGAAAGTTGTTGAACCAATATCGAAACAATAACCTAAAGTGGACCATCTCTCATTCACATTACCGGTCCAATCAGTATCAACAAACCCACATAAACGAAAATTTGGAGCGTATTTGTCAAACAGACTTCGAGCTTCTTCACTTGTAATGGTTTCTTTGAGTGCTTCTGAACATAGCTCCATTTTTAGTTTCTTCATTTTCGACAGTTTCTTCTCTATATCATTCACTCGATGGGTCAGGCTTGATATTGCGTCAAGTTGCTTCTTCCCTGCTCCCATAAGCTTCTTCATCATCTCTATTAGACTTTGATTATGTTCAATCAATTTCTGATTCCCATCCATTGGGTCATTATTTTTAAGAGTAGTCTGTCCCTCACTGATCGATTCTTGCTTGACTAAATCAGCAGACTGCTGAAACAATGTATTCTCACTAATAACAACGTCTACATTTTCACATCTTGATTTCTCATGTAATTTTACCTCCTCCTGAACTGGGGTCATCGCGTCCATCTGCAATATAGTTTCAATGGGTGTAGTTTCTTCAACTGAAGGGTCGCAAACACTCTTAAAGTCCAAG
Source organism: Limnanthes douglasii subsp. nivea (assembly GCA_036936605.1). NCBI lineage: Eukaryota > Viridiplantae > Streptophyta > Magnoliopsida > Brassicales > Limnanthaceae > Limnanthes > Limnanthes douglasii. The sequence continues at coordinate 71,057,290 of JAUPFV010000002.1, read as the reverse complement.
CTGCTAACTGTTCCATTATCATATACCTCGGTAACTCCTTCCATTGAAGACCCCATGTGTCGGACAAGTGCTTCTGTGATTGGACATCTTCCCTCTAACTTGGATGATTGTCCAAAAGAAGGTTACGAAGATTCATTCTTATCTGTCATAGTGACATAATTATATTTTTCATTGATATTGTATTCTGTACCCACAGAGCTAAAAACATCTTTACTGTTAACATCTGCAGGTTTAGCAGGGGACATCTCCATCTCCTCGTTCACTGGTTCAGACACCTTCATAGAGTCAGGTGAATCTTGAAGGTTCACAAGCTCATTTGCTAAGGATTTTTTGATTTCTTGGAGAGATGGATGTAGACCCTGAATTGTGTCGAGTTGTAATAGAAGGTTCATTATTGTCTCTCCAATAACTATTTTCTGCCTTTCCATCTTCTGTTTAACAGTTAAAGACCTAAGAGCATGCATCTGAGTTTTGATCTCATCCACATTATCATGAAATCTTGTAGGGTTGTTTCAACTTCTTCAGTGATTCGCATTTTCTAACTTCATACCTATGGTACACAAACTGAATAATAATAAGTGTCTCTGCATATGATAGCTTCTTTCTTGCTGTTTCAAATTTCTTATTTTTGTCTCAACTTTGCCTATTATGACAAGGGCTAAGAGACCTTGAATTGTTTCCCTTTTTTGGCGAGGGATCTAATCTCAGACAAACATGAGGTAACTTAGATTGTTTTTGTGTAGATGATGATCCTCTTCCAGTGGCTCTGCTAGCATCTCCTGTTTGTTTCAAAACAACACGATCTTCGTCGACCTTCGCTTTTATCTTCTTACGAACCAATACTGCATTCGACTCAGATAAACTCGCTTCAACTTGACCATCATGGCATGTTGCCGTACTAATACTGCTTTTAGAAGAGCCCTACAAAACTTTCAACATAACCTTGGACGATTTGCTTTTGCTCTCACGCGGACCATTTTCAGTTATGATACCACTCTGTGGTTTCTCTACCTTATTATTACCACCAGGAAACACAACCGAACTATTTGGTACCCTCTTCGGTACGGGGCGTGCAGGTAGACAAGGCCCGAGTCCAGGAATCGGTGCACCGCGGACAGCTGACGCACCAAGGGAAACTGGTTGATTAATAACTTCAATTAAGAAACAATTTTCCTACTGTAGCTCATTTCTATCTTCAACATCATATGCAACATTTGCATCTTACTCGCTGATTTTCGAATTAGAGTTCGGTTCAATGTGGCCTGGTTGACCATCCGATTTCATATATCCAGTCCTTCCACATCTAAAACATGTCAGTTTAGAGTAGTTTGCTGAATCCCCCTCAATACTTATCTGCTTACCATCATTTTGAAAATGACTTTGTGTGTTTTTCCACCTTGACCTGTCTTTAGTAAATAGTGTATCTTCAACATCAGCAGAATACTTACCAAGCATTTGTTTAACCAATGCTTCCTGGTTAGAGAGTAGGTTCTCTAACTCAACAATTGATGGTTGGTTAACCCATCATTTTATTGATGATATAAACGGCATGAAGTCAGATTGTAATCCACGAATCAAATAATGTCTTAGCCTTGTATCACTGATAGGTTCATCAATATCCAAACCTGAAATTTCCAGACATACATTCTTAACCTTAAGAAAGTAATCAGAGATCGACATATTATCTTGGGTTAATGAAGCAAGCTCATTCTCAAGGTATTGAAGCCGCATAGTATTTTTCTGGGTAAATAAGCTGTCAGGAGTATCCCAGATATCCTTTAAAGAATCCAAAGCATGAACATTGATCAATAAATTCCTTACCGATCAGAGTCTAAAAAAGAATAAAGCCTTTCCGCACCTTACTTTCCATTTCCTCCTTAGCTCAGCGTTTTCCGGAGTATCACTAGGAAGTATATCGGTACCAGAAACAAGATCCCATAAATCTTGTCCTTGAAGGAAAGCCTTCATAGATAACCTCCAATATTGGTAATTGGTTCCAACAAGCTTCTCTGTAGACATAGGAGAATCTGAATTACTTCCTTTCATATTGATTTAAAAAGTAATAATACTTGACATGATTTTTATTTCACTAGGTAATAAAATCAAACACTTGATATGCAAAGACCTTACTATGATACCATGAAACAAATTAAACAGACATAGGAACTGAAACAATAAGCACACAATAGTTGATTTTATTACTTGAAGAATAAAATACAAAGGTTCAGTACTTATAGAAAATATGATTCAAACGTCTCTTAGTAATTTGAGACTTTCAGACTTCCTAATATAAATCCCACTACTTCACTAAGTTATTTAATAGTTGAAGAATTGATTTGGAGCTGTCTGCTTCTTTGCGGGTCCTTAGTTTGTCTGTTTCTTGTAACTTGGATTAAAGAGTGCACTAATTTTTGACATCCTTGACCATACTGTTCTGCACTATAAAGATTGCATCAGTCGTCACCACCACATCACCCACGAGAAAATTCTTCCTCTTTGACACTATGACACCCCCATTTTTCAAAATGTGCTATTTTTTTTGGAGGAATTCTTGATGGAAATGGGTCATCCTGCTCCTTTTCCTACATTCACTCCGGTGCGTTGTGCGGTTTCCCATATCCTCTTTCTTCTTTCTCTTATCCTCGATATGCTCATCAAAATCACCTAATCCTTCGTATTGTTGCAAATCACTCATCTCATTTTCTCTTCACTTTTTATGTCATGCCTCCTCTGTGTTTCTGGGCACAGTCTTCCTTCGCAAATTTAGACCATCCCATTATTATTGTTATTAAAAACCACTACAGTAGAAAACCCTGCCAATTCTCAAAACTTGTTGCATTTCCACTAGTTGACAACGTTACTTTACCATCCTCGGCAATGACAAGATCTGGAATAGGCTATAATCCGGCTAACAAATAGTTAAGATCCGTAAACACCAAGTGAAAATCTAAAAAAACACAAAATATGTAGCAACACAGAATATTATCACAAGATTTATCACCCCCTCTCTGTACGACTTCGTGCCCAAGAGATGATATTTCCTAAAATAAAATATGCACAACCGCAATATGTAAGACAAATATCCAAAATATCAAATTTACAAGAAACGAGCTCACTCAACAATTCCTATTTTATGTAAATTCATCTATCTTAGCTTAAATCACACATATTTTTAAAACTACTCCCATCTCTCCGACACAAATACAAAAAATCTTTTCAATTATGATCCAAACTGCGGAAATTAATAATTTGATTCCCACTTTAAATAAACATATAATAAAATAGAGAGTTCAACAGTTTTTTCATATCCATATTTGACAACAAGTTTACCGAATCTACGATGCCTAAAATTAATGAGGTGATAATTATGTTTAAGATCTTGCGACAACCATTAGTAGTCAGTTGGGTAGAGAAAATGATAAGGTCACCATTATCGGAGTAGATGTCATTAGGCAAGATGTGACTATATAATAACGAACCGAACAACGCAAGTGCACAACAGAAACTGCACCGAGGCCTAACCGAGGCGTATCCACTTCAAAACTAGGCAACCTCTCAACCATTGGGAAAGATCACCACAAACGTCTAAAACAAGGGATATCGAGACCACCTTACAAAATGAAAATGAGCATAAGTCATATGGGAAAAAGAACGTAACCCAACCGAGGCATGCCCGACCGGTAAAATAGCCAAGCAGAGGTCATAGGCGGAAACTAGTGCAAATTCAGTCATGGTCCATCTAAGCTGTCTTCTTACCAAAGAGAGGCCATACACAAAGAATAGCATATTCTAGGTCGACGTTCATCAAAGAAGGACTACCAATTACCAATCCCCGTGAAGCATAACCGTGATCAACGCACAATAAAGAGCCCCTAAGGGAGTCAACAATTATTAAAAGAATTTATCACTAAGGAGCCAATGTAACTTACCATGACCAAATAATGACCATAAATACAGGTTCACGATCATAATATAGGTCTATGTCCGTAATTAGTGGAGTTTTATGATTAGTGGGAAAGTGAAACCAACTTGTAAATACTATGAATAAGATAACGATATGTAAAAAAGACTTTTTCCTTTAACAAATTTGGCACAGTGTATGGGAGAATCGTAAAAAAACCACATACACAAACCCACTTTGAACCAATGGTGGTAATAAGATTCGAGATCGAAAGGGAAACTTTTGAAAGAAACACTGCATTAGCAAACCAAACATCAACACCAGGCCAAGACGCTGGGCAGAATAAGACCCCCCGGTGTAACTCTCCAAGAAAACCAGAATGTGGGTAGTATAGAAATACAAGTTGGTCTGCACCCAACTCCGATCGGTCCTGAAATTTCCCCCTCACGACAGACAATACGACAGAGCACGTGGAGCCCGTTATTGGGGGGTAGTAACATTGCTGATGCTTCAGAGATTCAGCGATTAGAGCAGTATGTCCAATTTATGAAGCAAACTCAATAAAGGCCCATTCACGACCAGGAAGCCAAGGACCAGACGACCAAAGCAACCTCTGCGGAGATGAACGATGCCCTCCACGCATTAACGGGTAAAATACAATGAGGTAGCAGAGAGTGAAAACGGTCAGTAGTAGAGACTAGTCGAGCATCATAAGAAGAAGGGTCATCCAAGCGCAAGGAGCACTGCAAGGGAAGAGAAGCCTCTCACAAAAAGGCTGAAAAGAATGAGGCCCAATAATAAAATAAAGCCCATCCAAAAATTATTGCCTACATGCTCAAAGAATCCCCATTTGTGGAAAAGATCCCCGAGGCTGAGCTCCCCAGAAAGTTCGTTCCATTCTGGATGGAAGCTTACGATGGCGCATGTAATCTAGAGAGATACTTGTAGAAATTTAGGAAGATGATGATGATTATCAACCTAGGTGATGGCATGCTTTGTGGGTCTCTCTTTATGAAACTTTAAGATAATTTCATGGACTGGTTTAGCGGTTTACCTAAAAATTATATACATTATTTTATAGGCATGTGGGGCGCATTTCGAAATAGATTTGTTATAAACAAGGAGACTCAGTGTGAGAGTGACGCTACAACAGAGCTTTATCAACGAAAGAGTGAGACGTTAAAAGGGGCCGTAAAACGTTTTGTATATGCCATGCAGACTTTGACAGATCTATAGAAAAACATGGTTGTCACTTTAGTGAAGAGATGCCTCGACAGGAAGGGTGATTTGTAAACTGACTTGATTTATTTTCCAGTTAAGAAGATAAGGACATCCTACCACGAGCATATCAGTTTATCAAGGTGGGACTCCCCAGAACGAGTTTTACAAGACTCGAAAAAGGGATCATACGATAGACGGAGATTGCAAAAAAGGGCCTCGACGGGAAGGGACGCTGGCAAAAGTAACCACTGGCTTGACTATGAGAATCTAATGCAATGTTTTACTCTACTAACCAAGACTATTTATGTCATCTACAATAGGATCAAGGGTAGGAAGCGATATCTACCCCTCGAGCTATGAGTGGCCCCAACCGTAAGCATTCGAGCATGAACTTTTGTTCTTATCACAATCTCCATGACCATCCGATGGATGAGTGCTACAAGATGAAAGAGGAAATCAAAAAATTGATCGTCAGTGATGAGCTCGTTCAATTTGTTAAGCATCAAAAGCACCATTTCCAAAGGATATGATGAGGCACATTGGGATGACAAAAGAGTTGATAAAGGAAAGAAACAATGGCTCTTCACGACTGCAGGAGAGGGAACCTTGACAGGTGATGACTAATACTCTTGAAAGAGGACTAAGGCTGCCCAGAAGGGGTACGCAATCGAGGGCTCCTGCTACAATAATTACTGTGACCCAGTAGCTGACCTCATATTCAATATGGGATGATTTACGAGGAAATATTACCCCCCACGAGGATGCTTTTACTGTCAACCTAGATATTCAATGAGCTATGGTAACCAAGGTGTTAGTCAACGAGGGAAGCTAAACCAATATCACCTTTAAAGAAAGTTATGATCGAATATGAGATGTCATACGATATAATTCTACCCAGCACACTTTGATGAGAGATGAAGGAAAGATATTACAATGTATTAGCAAGGGCGAACGCATGGTAAAAGTCGGCCATGAGGCTACCAAGAAGGAGGTCGAGACATTATTTATGATTTATGATTTCAAAAGTTCTTACCATCAACAATGAAGTGAATAAGTTATTTCAGCTTGGGCACAAACGTCGCGCCCGATATCCAGTTTGGGTAGTGAACCTCGTCTTGGTCAAGAAGAAAGGAGGGAAGCGGCTCATGTGCATTGACTTCATTGACTTGTATCAAACATTCCCAAAAGACTCATTTCCATTACCCCATTTGACCAATTGTTGGACTCAATTTCGGATTGTGAGTATTCACTGTTCATGGATGCATACTCAAGCTATAACCAAATACGTTATCACCGAAACAATGATGAACATATGACATCCGAGACAGAGCGGAGGTTGTACTGCTACACCGTCATGCCTTTTGTTGAAAGAACGTATGGTCTACCTATCAACACCTCGTGAACCACATCTTCAAAGTTCAACTAGGGAACTACATGGAAGCATAAATCGATGATATGATTTTCATAACCAACACGGTCGAGTTATGGCTAAAGCCTAAAGGTGCTAAGAAATATTTTTGTTGTCTTACATAAGTTTAATCTCCAAGTAAATCCGGTCAAGTGCTCATTTGGGGTTCATATCGGAAAATTCTTGGTATATGTTGTCAGTAAAAAAAAGGATTAAAGCGGACTCTGTCAACTAAGAGCATTGATCCAGAGAGCGCCTCGCAGTGCTGTCTCGTTTCATTTCAAGGGTGTCTCATAAAAGTCACATTTTATTCGAAGTGCTTCACGGAGAAAACAAGTTTCCGTGAAATAAGGATTGTGTGGGCCACTGCCAATTCCTACTGGGAAGCACCAATATTTAACAGTAGTTGTGGATTACTATACACAGTGGGTCGAGGGAAAATCCCTCTCTCGTACGTGAGCCCATGATATCTTTGACTTCGTACATCACCATATACTTGCTCGATTTGTTATTCCTCGTGTTGCTGATGACAGACAATGCCCTCAATTCCAAAATTCCGTCGTCATCATGTTTTGTAGCAAATATGATATCGAACGATATTTCTCCACCCCCTAATACTCGCCAGCGAACGAGAAGGTCGAGGTAACCAATGGAATGATGTTAGACGACATCAAGAAGAAGCTAGAGGGTGATAAAAGGCACTGTCCTGATAAGATCTCTCAGGTGTTATAAGTTTATCGCACTACTCTGTTTATAACAACTGGTGGAACCCCATTTACACTCGTCTACAGAATAGACATGGTGGTACCTACGGAAGTCACCATCCAAGTCATAGAGTCGCCAACTACACTGAGACCCCCAATCAAATTGAACGAGTTGTTAGTATCAACCTCATCAATGAGTGTCACGATCAAGCATGCCTGCCAACCAAGCATTACAAAATTCTGATGAGGGGACGTTTTAATTTAAGATTGCAACTGTGTACTCTTCAAATCGATGACCTCGTTACGAAGAAACTATTTCAAGGATCATGTGATAAAATTGTTGGAAAATTATACCTCAATTGAGAGGGCCCTTACACAATCATCTATAAAGGATGTCATAGGACCTACCGCTTTGCTGACAAAGATGGACACACCCTTAAACATCATTGGAATTTAGGTCATTTGAAGTCGAGCTATATAATTTACTAATGCACTATTTTTCCCTTCTGATGGTGGGGAGGGGTAAGAATGCCTCATACTCATTTTCATTTAATGAAATTTAATGGCTTTCACCAATTGATATGTTTGTTTAATAATTCTCTCCCTCCTTACAAAAGTAGGGATGAGTTACTGAATACTCCTACGAGCTATGCAAGAGTCCATACTATGCCCGGACAAGATGAGTCCAATAATACGAATGACCTAATTCGCCACGACCACTGAGGCTACGTTACGAGCCGCATATTGCCAAATACCTTGTATTCGTACTAATATGTCAATTACTCCAAACCTACGAGGCCACCCAAAAGCTAGAACCGGTCTCTCTCATGAACAAGCCGAGGGGTACGCCCTATTTTCAAGGCTACGCAATGGGCTATATTGCGCCCAATTTGGTAAGGACATGCTAAGTGTCCAAAAACGTTTAACAAAATCATCGATATTCGTTTAGATAAATTATAACTTTTCTTTACTTCATTGCACATATTTCAACAGAAAATTAGCACCCATATGGTTCATACATAAAAAAAAATGTCACTACCATACATTAAATGACAACCAACATATTTCTATTGTTCAATTTTACAAAACATGTATTACGCCTCGGGCACTATAGAAGCGGCCCTTATTGTCATTTCACCAGTGGTAACATCAGCGTTAACCGATACCTCTTTATTAACTCTTCCTTATACCAATCTTTTTCTCTGTTAGCTTTTCCAATGGACACATTCATATCGGCGTTCTCCACGGTCAACTCAACTATCTTCTCGGAGTGGTCTTCAATTCCCTTTGCATGGGTAATATTTTGCGTTAGCAAAGCGGCACTGTACAATATTAGTTTATCGTTCTTTTTCATCCATTCGTTATTCTATAAGGATAATAAGGCAGTGCCACTAACTAATTCTAGGAATTTATTGCGACAAGGGTCGCGTTCGTCGGCAACCAAGGTAAGCTCGCGTTGCAGTTCCTCATTCTCGCGTGAAGAATTTTCATGACGAGTCCTCTCTGAGCCATAAACATTCTTGAATTTTGCTAACTCTGTAGTTAGGCGTTTCACTGAGCTAAAGAATAAGGTTTCTGGTTTCAATTTTTCCATCTCTTTAAAATCAACCTGCAACCTGCGACTTGTGTCCACAGGCCAACGCCACTGAGTTATGATGGTTCAACATGCAGACACATAAAAAGTTATCTCACAATCTGCATTTTTGGCCACTAACTAAGTATAAACTAGTTAAGGTTTACCTCGATGGCTATCTCTAGTTAACGTTTTGAAGAATCTCGCTCACAGGCATATTCTCATATAACGTCAACTCTGGGAAATAGTTCAATTGTTCCATCATAAGATGCGAAGGGCGAAACATCGTTACTTTCACAGATGGAGTATCCTCTGACTTTTCTTTGGCATCATCTTTGGCCTCACGATGTCTACATACGTCGACCCCAACCCTGCAGCGTTCACGAAGTCCTCCATACGCTGAGCTAACCCCTCAAGTAATGTTTTCTTCTTCCCCGTTATGTCATCACCCCATCTTTTTTATTTATCTCTTCAATATCCTTCGACTCTTCTATCACGATAACCTCGACTGTTTTGCCTGTATGTTTCACTCCCTCTGGCGCTAACTCCTCCTCAACCTTTTTATTCCTCAGACCCTCTCTGCCTCATCCTCCTTATCAACCAACATTAGTTTACATTGTAATATTGATACCTCATTAAGTACAACAAGAAAAATTTATAGTGGGGGGATTTCTCTTCGCCAGTCTCCTCATCATTAGCTCGGGGACGTCGCCCCCCAGTTTAACATATTCTTCTTCTGACTGTGCGTGACCGTCTTCTTGTTAACTAATATCTCCACCATCATGAATATCAAGCATCACATCCTCATTTCCATTTTTCTCCCGAGAGGGTAATGAATCTTCTGTCTCTTTCACACTATGAATCTGAGGCCCAATCAGTCCAACCCATGTGTTGTTCTAGTCCCTATATCCTTTCTCCATCAAAACCTGCAGTCAGTCTATCATAGTCGTCTCCCTACTGGTCGCCATCTTCACTTGACCATCTTATGAAATCTCCTACTCTGGTGCATGCCACAATTTGGACCTAAGATAATTCACGTGTCGTAAACACACGAGAAGCTTCCAACCCCCATATTGGGTTTGCGGTCAACAATAAATTGAGAAATGGATTTACAACACCTTCTGGCAACCCTTCCCTAAAACACTTTTGATGTTTTCCTTCACCTGCAAGTAAATACCAGTTCAACACACTATCAAATCAACAGAGTTCATATATATATATATTAATTACATAATGTGTAAACCTTACACTTAACTCTCTACTGCCTTTCAGATTGTAAATTTATAAGAGCACTTTTGTGCGCCCGATTTCCAGACACAAACAGAAATGTATTTTTTTTTAGTTTTTATTAGATGTGGGTAAATCCACCAACCTTCTTACCTCTTTCAATTGGAGATATAAGAATAAAGATTAGACCAGTTTAAAAACATCAACGACGGCTAAAACATTCGTTAGACAACCGGTAATATTTACCCTTCAGACGTTGGCCGTTAACTGTGTTGTCTTTGATAAATTATTTCAACGCTTTTTTTTCTCTCGGAAATAAAGTTAAACTAAAATACAGGAGAACCTTTTGTATTTTTTGAAAAATTTGGTTCAATATTTCGTAATAAGAAAATTAACTTTAATTTTAATTTAAAAGTAGGGAAATTGTACTTAAAGTACCCACTCAGCTATTCAATTGTCACTTACCACCCAAGGTTTGATCAATTGTTACTTAATACCCATCTCAACTACCTTATTGTCACTAACAACCTAACTTTATTTTAATACCCTAACTACCCTTAACCCACTATATAAACGTTATTTTCTGTTTTCTTTCTATTTTTTCTTGCTTTTTGAAGATTTGAATTTGTTAGCCGCTCTAACCACCTAACCCTACCAACCACCACGAGCTGGGTCTAAATCACATTTTCCGGTGATCGGAAGCTGCTAAAGGTTTGTTTCTTTATGTAAGTTGCTGTGTTAGACCTGTCTAACCTCTGTTTTATACGTACAGGAGTTCATCACGACTTTTTGGAATCTTGTAGCTTACAAGTGATCGTGTTGCGAGCTTTTTAGGTAATTACCTACCGATTTCGAAGTTTTTTATTCGTTTTCTCTGTTGGAATAGGTTATAGTCTACTGTTTTTAGATGCCATTGACTGATTTCGAGCTTTTCTCTGTTTTTTTTGGTTATAGTGATCTGTTTCGTTAATATTGTTCGATATATAGTTACGTCTTTGTTTTCTGATGTTATATTTTAATTTGGTAGTGCTTTAGGTTGTGGGTAATGTGTAGATTACGAGTTTTTAGGTCAGTTAGAGTATTGTATTTCGAAACAGATATTAGGGCCGGTGTTACATAAAAATATCAGGACAGGCTGCGAATTGTTATATATATGTACACATTTCGCATGTTATGATGCGAATTGTTTGATCAGTTAGAGTATTGTATTTCGAAACAGATATTAGGACCGGTGTTACATAGAAATATCAGGACAGGCTGCGAATAGGTATATGCAGATATACACAAATATCAAGCCAGGCTGCGAATTGTTATATATATGTACACATTTCGCATGTTATGATGCGAATTGTTTGATGATGCAATAAATATCAGGACTTTGTTACCTACAAATATCAGGACCGGATGCGAATTGCTAGTTCTAGGTAAACACAATTCGCACCTTAGGATGCGAATTGTTTGATGCAGTAGTAAATATTTTTGTACCTACTTTTTGAGACTAATAACAAATAACTTGTATTGTCCAGGTTAAGAGATGTCTAAATCACGAGTTTGTATTTTTAAATATGGTCACCAAACTGCAATTGTGCCTTTCACGGAGTTTGAAACCTTCGAAAGTATCCAAGCTTATGTAGAGAACAAGTGGGAGGAGCTTGCCACAGGTGAGTACCTGATTACTTACTCTTGCGGGGATCAAAATAATTGTTTCTTTAATAACCAGAGTGATTTTGTTGGGTTGGTGTTATATCTTGATTTGGAGCGTTTAAAACGGGTTAGTTTTCTCATAGAACAACACGTCTTCGATAAGGGGTCTGGTAATAAAAGTTCTGTTGATAAGAGCTCTGGTGGTAAGGATTCTGGTGGTAAGCGTAAAGAGCGTAGCTTGGTTTTGGTAGAACCATTTTTTGATCAATTAGTTAGTGGGGAGAGTAGTAACGGCTTAGTTAATTCTGATCAGAGGAAAAAACAACTTGCTACTGCTGGTTGGGCTGATGCTATTACAGGGGTGGGTCAAGCTTTTGAAGAAGGTGCTGCCGGTCTGAGGTTATCCTTGTGCAAGTTTGCGTTAGAGCATGGTTTTTCTTTCAAATACCTGCACAACACAACAAATAAGATCACTGCTTATTGTGAAAATAAGCTCACAAGCGGGTGCAAATGGAGGGTTTATGCATCTATTGAGTCAAGCACCGGCCTTATGACGATAAAGAAGTATTTCCCGAACCATACTTGCAGTCCTGTTTTCTCCCAAAAGCATAAGCATAAGTGGCACAGGCATTTGACATCAGATTTGATTGCAGAGGAAATTCAGGATTCTCTCCGGACCTGCCATTCGTTGACAGCCAAAACCATACAATCAACTGTCAAACAAGATTACGGTCTTGATATCTCTTATCGTTTGTCATGGAATGCTTTAGAGAAGGCTAGGAGGGGAGTTTTTGGAGATAGTTCAAGCTCTTTTAGTTTACTAAGCGGATACTTCAAACGCTTGAAGAGCCGGGATATTACTTCAGACTGCCAGTTGGAGTTGTCAGCTGGAAACCGATTCAAGCGCTGTTTTGTAGCATTCGGTTCGTCCCTTAGTGGTTTTCATTCATGCCGTCCAATGTTGTTTGTCGATGGAACCCACTTATATGGCAAGTACAAGGGTACATTGCTCACTGCAGTAGCAAAGGATGGAAACAACGGTTAGTTACATTTATCTAAATAATGAACGATGTTTTTGTGTGAAAATGCTGATGTAATTCGCAGCATGTGTTGCGAATTAAGCAGGGTTGTGATCCTCACATTTCGCAGTTGAGGCTGCGAATTATGTATTATGCTGTATAAATTGTACTTACATCGCAGCTTGAGTTAGGTATTATTTGAAGTTTCCACAAGCTGCGAATTCACATAACAAGATGCGAACTGTTTGCATGATCAATTAAAATGTTACACACATTTCGCATGACACGCTGCGAAATGTGTGTGACAGCATGCGAATTGTTTACAAGTTTTAAACGTTTGCATACTGTTGTAGTGTTTAATTGATCTGCCTTTTTCCAGGACTATTCCCTGTTGCTATTGCTGTGGTTAGCATTGAAGATTGGGACAATTGGATGTGGTTTTTGGGGTGTTTGAAACCACATCTGCTGGATCGCCAGATCACATTTATTTCAGACCGTCATTCTGGTATTGTTAATGCTGTTTCTGTCTTGTATCCAAACTGCTATCATGCGTACTGTTATTACCATCTCATGCAGAATTTGAGAGCCAAACTGGAGCATACTAACAGGGAGTATAAAAAAAAGATGTTGAGTTTCTTCCACCGTCTTGCTTTTGCTCCCAGTCAAGAGCTTTTTAAAGAGATACTAACAGGTTTTTTATGTGAAGGTGGTCAGAGAATGAGTGATTTTCTTGCAAATTTACCCCCTGAAAAGTATGCGCAGGCATACGTAAAAGGGAAGCGATACGGCTCTATGGCTTCTACCGCAGCTGAATCGTTTAACAATCAGATCAAAAAATATTGTGGCTTACCAATTGTTGAGTTTATTGATTGCATTAGAGTCTTGCTTATGACTCAGGTTTCACGGAGATACGAAGAAGGTCTCAGCTGGAGTACTAATTTGGTTCCTGAGTACGAGAAGAAGCTAAAGCAGAATGTTGACATGTGCCGAAGTTGGGTAGTACGTAAGTCCTCTTCTGCCGTGTTCGAAGTCTTTTCGACTCCTGTGGCTGTTGTTAATCTGTTGGATTTCAAATGTTCATGCGGATCATGGCAACAAGAGTGTTTTCCATGTGCTCACGGTCTAGCGGCATTACAATACACTGACCAAGATCCATTGACTGTAATAGAACCCTTCTTTACGGTTAAGAATTACAGGGAAAGTTACTCTTTCAGCATACCAGCTCTAACTGATTTTGGCGAAGGGTCCAGCGCTAACGATCCTTCTTTCGTTGAAGTTCTGCCTCCGAACGTTAAGAGACGCTCCGGAAGGCCTAAGAAAAAACGAATCCCTTCTAGAGGAGAAATCTCAACCAAGAAGTTAAGGTGTGGCCGATGTTTGAAATCAGGCCATAACCGGAGGACTTGTGATGTTCCAGTTTAAGGACATTTATTTTTTTTGAATAGTTATTGTTCTGTACAGCAAACTAGACATTTGTACATTCGAATTACATGCGAATTATATGCAAATATGTGAAAGTTTAACAGGATGCGAATCATATGTAAAACCACATCAAACATGTTCATACCCTTACGTTTCGCATGGTATGATGCGAAATAGGGCTATATTTGTGATGCGAATGGAGTTCAGTTAAGGTTGTCCTGATATTTGTCATGTGATAAGCTGCGAATTGTTATTTAATAAAAATAACAGTATATTCAGTAAGGCTGAAAGGAGGATTACAAGTTGGACTACAAACATCTATCAGGATTACATGCGAACTATGAACAATTAAGTTAAAATTTAACAGGATGCGAATCGTTGGTAAATCAGATGAACAATTTAGCATACGTTACGTTTCGCATGTTAGGCTGCGAATTAGGAAGAAAATTTTGATGCGAATGGAGTTCAGTTAGGAGTCCTGATATTTGTCATGTGATAAGCTGCGAATTGTTGTTTAATAAAATACCAGGATATTCAGCAATGTTGTTTCGCATGTTAGGCTGCGAATTAGGAACAAAATTGTGATGCGAATTGAGTTCAGTTAGGAGTCCTGATTTTTGCTTTTTGATAAGCTGCGAATTGTTGTTTAAAAAAATAGCAGGATATTCAGCAATGTTGAAAATGAGTAACATTCAGTAATGTTGGAAATGATGTACAAAATATATTTGGATTACAAAATGGAGGATTACAAAATATATCCAGAAACTAACAACTGTTTACACACATCACTACAAGCTTTTGGTGCTGGTTAGTTGCATTTCAGTATACCAAAAAACTAAAACCAACTCTAGCAGTTGGTAGACGATTCATCACCAACTGTTTCCTCTTTCTCCTTCTCTTTCTCTTTCTCTTTCTCCTTCTCTTTCTCTTTCTCTTCTTTATCCTCAGCTTCAACATCTGGGTGATGTTCTTCTTTATCCTCAGCTTCAACATCTTTCGCATGTTCTTCTTTATCCTCAGCTTCAACATCAACGTCCATCATGCTTAAAAATTTTGTCCTCGATGGACCAGCTTCGTATTCCCTCTTCCTTTTGTTGTTTTTAACATCTGCCGGCTGAGGTTGCACCCTTTCTGGCTGAGGTGCAGCAGGAACCTGTTCTGGCTGAGGTTCAGCAGCAAGCTGTGGAACAACTTCCAATGGTTGTGAGTCAGCTGAGTAGTAGTCATCATATATGTCTAACCCAAAAACAGATACTGGGCTGTTTGGTGGTGCTGCTGGCATGATCAAGTCATCACTCCAGTTCACGGTTAAGGATGACCAGGAGTCACCCAGAGAACCGATTGAACCAGAATTTGAGACTGAGGTGGTGGTTGTGGTGGTGGAAAAAGACATGACTTTTTGAATTCTAAGAGAAGAGGGAAAGGAGTTTGTTAAAAAATAGCCTCTGGTGCAAAATGTGTAGTTTGTTTTAAAATAGCCTCTGGTTTACTAGTGTTATTTATAGGGAAAGGAGGTAATCATTACATAGCCTCCATGTCCAATCAGAAATTAATGGGAAAGCTTGTTCTGTACGTGATTAGATAGTTTTTTGTGTGCTCAATGGAGAAAACGTTTACCAAGGCATACGCCATAGCCTGTTCGTATTCTTGATTTTTATATTTTGAATTTTTTATTTATGCACCAGGCTGCGAATTGGGTGTGTAGTGATAAACATCTATCTGGTTAGGCTGCGAACTATTTGATATAAGTTAGGCTGCGAACGGTGTGGTTTTAACTATTATATATCAGGGTATGCTGCGAACTGTTCATACATACCAGGATCATAATCAACCATTATATATCAGGTTATGATGCGAAATATAAGATAAGGAATATTCAAAACTAAACTAAATATAAGATAAGGAATATTCAAAACTAACCATTATATATCAGGATATGATGCGAAACATAAGGTAATGAATATGAACAAAAAACCTAAATTTACAACAGCTGTATTTTACAAGTAACAAATTTATTTAGAAGCAATACACAAATCAGCCATATGTGATGGTGTCTTTGTCATTTAAAAAGAAATGGAACATTTCTCTTCTGAAGGCAGTTACCATATCTGCATTGTATTTTTTCTGCACTGTTCCATGCTGAATAATATCCCTTGCATATTGGCAGACGAAGACACCACAGTCCAGGGTGCCTCGCTTTTGTTGTGGGAATCCTCTTTCCACCTTCACCTTCCACCCTGTATTATCTTTGGGTAGGAATTCTCTATCCAACAAATATTTGATCTGTGTATAGTAATTAATGTTAGGAATATTCACAAAAACAAAAACCAATAAAAGTTGGTGACATACAATTCGCATCCTCAGGTTGCGAATTATATGACAATGAATCCAACACAATTCGCAGCTCAGGCTGCGAATTATATGACAGGCAATCCAACATGGACGGGCTGCGAATTGTGTTGTGGACAGGCTGCGAATTGAGTTATAGACAGGCTGCGAATTGGGTTATAGACAGGCTGCGAAAACAACTGTTTTGCTCACAATTCGCAGCATATCAGAACACAGTTCGCAGCTTGTATACTTAAATTTAATGGTTTGGAATATTTTACCAGTCTTGCAGGTGTCCTTGTGGTCAGGTCTGTGCCATGAAGCCTAGGCAGAAGCGAATTGTAGTTTGAAATTGTCCTGCCGTCGATATCGATGACGAGCAACGTCCAGTGGTTTGCATTGTCCTTTTGCTCGGTGCACAGTGGAACAAAGATGATGTTGGCATCTTTGCGCCCCATTCTAAAAGCCATGTCCACAAGATTTTCTACTGGCCAGCCTTCTTTCAATTGATGCTGCATCCAAGCAAAAGTATATTAAAATAAGAATATTTTCTGAACTTTTGTTCAATTTACCTGTCCTAAACTTACCGTAGCCATGCCCGAAATCAGTACGGCGTCGTGATACTCTCCTTTAGCTTTAGTGCATGGGACTTTGTAGTCTGCTTCTTCAAGCATCTTTCGAATCCAAGCATCGATAACCTAACATTGAAACATTATGTTAAATATAGAATACATATTTGAAACATTGAAAATAGAATTGGTTGACAGTTGGATACCTTTACGTCCAGCTCCAGTTCTAAAGGTAGTGCCATGACATCACTCGTTTGCACCCTGATTCCGTATGTAAACTTGGACTCTGGTAACTGCCATACCACTGGATCAGGTGTGTCGCTCTCGTAGGCTTTAACCAACTGTATTTTGTGGTATTCTGCCACATCGATAAGGTCAGTTACTTTTGTTTTCTTTGGCCAGTCGCTGTATTCTACTACTGGCGGTTCCCGCATTGTTATTATGAACTCTTCTTCTTCCTCTGCCACTTGAGGCTGCGTTTGTGTCAGTAGCGTAAAACTTGGCTCCTCTATCTCATTAACCTTCTCGAGCTTAGTATGAAACAAAAAGTAGAGGGCGTCAGTGATTATAAGTGCAACGAGTCCAAACAGTTCGCAGCTTAGGCTGCGAAATGTAAGGTAGCAGTTAAATAAATTTATAAGTATCTATCAGGGTAGGATGCGAACTATTCGAGGTTCCCCCGAACAGTTCGCATCCTACCCTGATATTTATTTGTAATGCTCCAGTAAGCATTTGCCACAAGTCACGTGTTATTATGCGAAAGCATTATAAGTAGGCCTTACCGCACGGTCAGCGACAACCACTGCCGTTGACTTGTTCGGCATAGAGGCTGGATCGTGTCGGCAGAAATGATTAATGTCATCCTCCGACATGTTCTCCAGAGACCGTTGTATTATAGAATCGTAATATACATTATCAATTTCATTTAAAAATGTCTGTGAAACTTGAGTACTAATACCATCAACAAAAGCATCATGTAAACCTACTGTGTTATCGTGGGACTCTGGAGCTGCGAGTTGATTTGTTACCGGGTCTACAGTTTGAAGTTGGCTTAGCAATTCTGTCTTTGCTGACAGCACCGTTGGTCTTTGAAGTTCCACCGAAGAAGTGGTTTTGTCTTCTAAGCATGGTCCTTCCTGGGTGAGTAGTTCTGTCTTCTCACCGGGATGGACAGGTTCTGACTCTTGAGGTGCTACCTCTTGAGTTAGCCTTTCTCTCTTCGCCAAGGCTATCTGTTGCTGCTGCTGTTGTTCTTCTTGTCCTTGTTGTTGGTCTTGTTGCCGGTCCTCGTGTTGAACCTGTGGCGTCTGGTGTTCTTCGAGTTGTTGTTCTTCTTGTTGTTGCTGGGGGTGTTCTTCTTTTTGTTGCTCTTCTTCTTCTTCCTGTTGTGGTTGGGGGTGTTGTTGTTGTTCTTCTTCTTGTTCTGTTTGCTCTTGTTGTTGTTTCTTGCGGTGTTCTTCTTGTTCCTGTTCTCCTTGTTGTTGGGGGTGTTGTGGTTGGGGGTGCTGTTGTTCCTGTTCTCCTTGTTGTTGGGGGTGTTGTTGTTGCTGCTGGTGTTTCTGTTTCTGATGGTGTTGTTGTTGTCTTTCGGTCTCCTATTTCATAAAAAAACATATGTTAATCATCGTGTAATCATATTTCGCATCCTGACCTGATATCTATGTTATACATTCACTCCGTTATTACCTATTTCGCATTCTGATCTGATATTTATGTTATACAGTCCCCCAGTTTATTACATAGTTCGCATCCTAACCTGATATTTATGTTATAAATTCCCCCAGTTTGGTACATATTTCGCATCCTGACCTGATATCTATGTTATAAATTCCCCCAGTTTGGTACATATTTCGCATCCTGACCTGATATCTATGTTATAAATTCCCCCAGTTTGGTACATATTTCGCATCCTGACCTGATATATACGTGTAACAACCAGACCACCAGTTTATTGCATAATTCGCATCTTAAGCACAATAGTCCTCATATTTGTTTAATAACATCATATCATCTACTTACATTATGTACCTTATCTGTCTGTGTCTCCATGATGGGTGAATTGTGGGCATCATCATCCCTTTCTTCCGGCAGTACTCCATCAGCATGGTGCTGATCAGCATTAGACACGGATGCTTGCTGATCAGTGGATTTTTGTCCCTCTGGAAGTGCTGCTGGTACCTGCTTTATTGGGCTTTCAGTACGGCAGATTGGCAGAGAGATAGCATTGTGGAGTTGTTGTGCTTCGAGTTCCGCTATTTTGCGTTTCAATTCTTCCAGCTGCAAAAATGATAGCAAACTTTTTATAAACATATTAAGTGCTGATTGTAGTGTTTATTTAAGGTTCAAGGCATACTTACTTCTCTGGCCTGTTTTTCTATTTTTCGCTCGTACTTGTTCTTGTCGGCATACGTCTTCAAACGCTTTGATTGAGCAGCAATATCGGGATTAGGGTCTCTGCGTTTTATTAAATAATCACCGATCGTTTCACTCATATTGGTTGTGTCGGTGTCGGAGGGCTCTTGCCTGGATTTGCCTTTGGGTTGTGGTGGAATTGTTTTCTTGGGGAGTCTTTTTGGTGGAATCGATGGCTCGGGTGGTGTTGGGTGTTCGAGTGTGGGAGACATCATCTTATTTATTACATTATGTGATGCTCGTCTCCTTTTTTTTGGTTTTGATGCTGTGCTTTTCGACCTTTTCCTAGGTCTTTCTTCCGGTGAAGCTGGTACCGTTACTTCTGCATCTTCACCATCTTCATCATCTTCTCTTTCTCCGAAAGCTTCAATTTCAGCCTCGGTAAGCTGTAATGGACCTTCTAAAACCTACCAACAGATGCACATGTAAGTAAATTAATTGTTTCGAAAGTACGAGGTTGTAGACAAACAAATTGTTTCTTACAAGCAGTTCGCATCATATGATGCGAACGGTGTGGTTTTAAATCATATTTCGCATGTTAAGCTGCGAAATGGTTATGGGACAGTATGATGCGAACTATGTATTAAACATATGATTATGGGACAGTATGATGCGAACTAAGTATTAAACATATGATGCGGACTGTGTTGAACGTGAAGCTGCGAAGTAAAATTCATGTCAGGCTGCGAAATGTTTGAGATATTTTTATAAGCAGTTCGCATCATATGCTGCGAACTGTATGCACCCCAAGTTCAATACATATGTTGAGCTTATACCTCGTCAGCATCCAGGAGTGGTGTTTTAATAAGATAATCCATGGTCGATGCGTGGCACTCTAACCCCAACCATTTGAAGAACCTTGGTATCGAGGTTGGCTTCGCTACCTCGTGGCCGATTG
This sequence comes from Limnanthes douglasii subsp. nivea, assembly GCA_036936605.1. Lineage (NCBI taxonomy): Eukaryota > Viridiplantae > Streptophyta > Magnoliopsida > Brassicales > Limnanthaceae > Limnanthes > Limnanthes douglasii. The sequence goes on along the minus strand of JAUPFV010000002.1, from coordinate 71,036,964 downwards.
TTGTGTGCTCCATGATGAAGGGCTGCATGGAGACATGGGGACAAGTTTTATCAACACGATGCTATGTACATAACTAATTGTTATATTGAATAGATCAAACTTACAACTACAAGGGCGACGCAGCCGACGATTTTATCGGCTCTTTCTACTGCTAAGCAACTCCTGATAGACTGTCGAAGCTTGAACAGAATCGATCCAGCCCAGTCGTAATTGTTTATTCTGTTGAGGTCTTCAACGTAATAAACCGTGCTCCAGCCCAAGATATCTCCAGATACGGAGTAGAATAGCGTGGAGCACAAAAACAGTATCAACAGCCTCGCCACGTCTTCCAATTCATGTTCCCCTCCTTCGGTTATGGCCTTCTGTATACCCTCCTGTAAAACCAATGACAACATTCTATGTTAGAAATGTACAGAATCTTGCTTTATAAAGATGAAGTCCATTTTAGACGTACCTTTATGATGGCATTGGTTATTGTTTTGGTATTACTAGCTGATGCTTTCCTGCCAGTTTTTGACATGAAGTATTTCTTCATCATCCTTGATTCGTCCTCCTCGCCGTCTGCATACTTGTTGTGAAAAGCGCCGGTTTTTGTTAACTCCATTTTCTCGGTGCCATGCCTCAGCCCGAATATGATCTTGATATCGTTTGTAGTTAGCTTTACATACTTGTTGCCAATCCTAAAGGCGTCTCGTTCTAGAGAGAATTTTTCGAGGATATACTGAATGATTGAGTAGAATTTCTTCTTTGGCAGCTCTGCCTCATTACGGATTTCGAAAGCCGTTTTCAGCAGTGTGTAGAAGGGGGTGTTTCTTGCAGCTTCAATGTGCGCCCTTGTAATACGCATGTCTTTGAGTAGCTTCAGAAGGCTCACCAACCCTGATCTGTAGTAGCTAGGTTTTGTTGTCATACTTTCTGCACAAACACAATCAGTTAGAGTGTCACAAATAATTCGCATCACAAGCTGCGAACTGCATACATATAAATACTGGCTTAACAGACAAGCTGCGAAATAAGCTATGACAGGATGCGACTTATGTACATCAAGTTGCGAACTGTTTGTAAATAAGTATAACAATACAATCGAGCTGCGAATTACTTGCATTGTGGGTGATCAGGATGCGAACTGTTACAGTTTTTGCATGCACGTTGCAGGGATCTGGGAATTATGCACCAAACACCAAAATCAACAATGAACTACCTAATGCAGATCTAACATACATAATATTTCTCAGTAGAGTATCAGTGTTACATGCAACTAAAATTCTACCCTGGCTTCGACTATAAACCCATAAACTGGGGAACTATCGTCAGTAGATACTTCATTCTACTACGACAAGCAATGCTATCGTGGAGTTGTTGAAAACAGTGGTTCAGATTCAAAAAAAAACGCAAAAAGAAGTACGCTTTCCACCATAATGCATACCTGTTAAATTTCACCAGCCGGAGAACGAGATAGAAGTTTTCAGAGACGACTTCACGACAACTTTGTCAAATGAGATTTGAAGGTGTTAGTGACTGTCTGAGTAAAAGAGGCTGACCGGTGCGATAGTGACGAAGGTGAGAAGCTGTAGGGTTTCTGGGTTTGAGAGAGAGAGAGTATCAGGAAGTCGAACGGTTTGTTTTCTGGTGGTTTCTAAAATTAGAATTTTGCGTTTGTTTAGGGTGATAGGAGTGTCGAAAAAGTGGGATGGAATTGAAAAATGGGTATATATAGTGGGAGGGTATTTTTGTCCAATTTATTAGTCTGGGTATTAAGTAACACTATGTTAAAAGCGGGTGCCGCCGGGTAATAAGATAGTTGAGTGGGTATTTTCAGGTACTTTTCTCTTAAAAGTATATAATAATCCACTAAAACATTTGTATGATTACTTAGTTTATGGTTTTTTTTATTTAACAAGATAGAAGTAAGAAAGTTACTCACTTAGATTTACCAAATAATATATTAATGGACAATAGGAATTTGTCGAAATATGTTTTTTTACGTAAAGCATGCGCTATATGTATATGTCTTACACGGTTATGTCTTATCCGGTTATAATGAACATATAGTGTCTATCAAGGGGTAGCCGAGTTGGTTGAGTAAGATATGCTTGTGACCAAAGATCACGAGTTCAAGTCCCGAGCCTGTCAACTTGTATGGTTTATCTTCTGGAATTGTTTTATAGGCTATTGCGTCAGATTGAGGGTTTACCCTATGCGTACTTGTTGAGTAACGATTGCGGGTTCCCTCGAAATAAAAAAAATTGTCTAACAAAATCATTATCCTATTTTATATGCTTGCGACTGCTTATATTTTTTATTTAGTTATATTTGTTTTATTTACTTATTAAGGTGGTCTATTTCAACTCAGATATATACATATTTGATGCTTGTCTGTCGAGCAAGTATCAATTTTACATATATTATATAAGATATTCACTTAGAGAAAATATAGAAAAGTTTTGTATATTATAATTCAAAAATTTGTATAATTGTTAGATATGGATATATACAGGACCCAGAGTTTGTTATAACAATAATGGTGGAAGGAATTGTTTTCAAGGGTACTGCATAACTGTATCCATATTGTAACAACTTATGTAACTATCACTAATTGTATCAAAATGATTTCAAAAATATAAATGTGCTTGTGTTTGTAACATTATAATGTTCGAGGCTGTAGTGTGAATAATCTAAATTTTGTTGGGTTTTGTGCTGAAGGTTATATTTGTAGGATTATGTTTGTTTTATATTGTTGTTTGTTTTGGCCTAATATTTATAAGTGTTGGTTTCATTGAAAGAGGAACCCTAGAAAGGTTCTTCACTTCTCCCGGAAGGGTTGAGTTAGACAACCCAAGTTTGTCTATGCGAAAATGGAAATAACTTTGACAAAGGGACTTCGAAGGTCAACAGTCTGGTTGTGGAAAGGAACGTGCCGGATGTCAAGTTTTCCTTAAAGCACTGGAATTCGAACAAAATAAATGTATAACTCGATGTGTTTTGTTCGAGCATAAAAAACTGGGGTTGAAGCAATGGAGCTGGCTCTTAGATTGTCACACTAGAAAACATGAGATCGAGAGAGCGGAAATTTGAGTTTTTGAAGAACAAATCAAAGCAAATGAGCTCACCGGATAGATTCTCAAGGGCACGATATTCTGACTAGTGCTGAATCGTGCCACAACCAATTGTTTTTTTTAAGACCAAGATACAAGAGTATCCCAAAATACACACAATAGCCACCCACGGAGCGTTTGTCATCGGGAGAAGAAGCCCAGTCACCATTCATCAATCCAGTGAGATGAAGATCAATGTTGGATTAGATGTGAAGACCAAGTTTTGAACTCCCAGATAAGTAACTTAGAACTTTTTTTTACTACTTGTAGATGTATATTTGTTGGATTTTACTGAAATTGGTTGAGTTTGTTGACAACAAACACAATATTAGCCCTTGTATGAAACAATAATGTAAATAACCTAATAAGCTTTAATTTTTCTTTGGTTGCCGGAGAAGAGTACCATCAGCAGGGGAGATGGCAGGTAAGGCACGCATATGAGTAGTGCATGAATTTGATGAGGTAAGTCCTTGAAATAATAAATATAAAAATTTGTATTTATGACTATTATCAGTCATAAGTGTTCTTGGTCTTCTCTAATGACTTAAAATGTTAAATTATAGAAATTCACAAACATTTTGAGATTGATTCGTTGCTAAACATTGCATTTGCATTTTCTAGACGAGGTACTTGCTTGTATAACACATTTTCAATTTTTCTCTCTGTTTGCTTTACAGTTTACACGTATATTCTCATACTATGTTTTTATTTTTTTGAAGAATAAAAACATTAACTAAAATAAAAAAGAATAAGTTCATACAGAAAACCTAAGGCATAAACCAATGAGATACAATGAATACGTAAAAGTCAAAACAAGCTAGATAGCTACAATAATACATGAAATAAAAGTATCGCTAGACCAAAAGGTCAAACAACAAAACAAACAAATCTCCAGCAGGGTCGGGAAACTAAAGTCCTCTAATACAAATGAAACCGAACGGACATGAAGCCGAGAGTAGCAAAGACATGGAACAAGTGAGATGGAAGTCGGTGAACCAGTCAATCCAGCACCCAAAGAGCTGCAAAGAAAAAGAGAATTCGTTTCTTGGTGTCATGGAGCCTAAACCAAAAGTCTGAGAGAATTCGTTTCGATACCATAGAGGCAATGGACGGAGATGAATTAACTACTCTTGAATTCCTCTCCCGCCAGACACGATAAATTATAGCGTCAAATATGATGGTTTCGAGAAGGAGACCAATTTGACGCCTCATAAATCCAAGATTTCCAGCAAGAAGCATTAGTAGGGAATCCCAATTTGGAACTAGCAAAGTTCGAGAGACTCTTAGAAAAACTACAATCATAGAGGAGATGAGAGATATTTTTTGAGTCAGGGTTGCATACGAAACAACTTTGTTTCTTCGTTGTATTGAAATATGATCGTCCTCTTAGAAAAACTTTCTGATCATAGTACATCTTGATGTTGTTTGCAGTCTTTCTTTAACTTATTTTGTAAACTGTATAGAAATATGGTCGTCTTTGTATTTAACAGATTCTAGACTGAATTCTTTGTTGGACATTGTCTTGAATAAATCAGCATAGTTCTTCTTAGGGAAGACAACATGATCACAATGGTTTTTGTTATTCTTCTACATCATCGGAAACTCCTCAATGTCGTGGATTTTTGGTTTTGTTTGGGATTTGGTCATGAATGAAAGATGGAGTGGGGCATCGATTCAGGATACAGAGAAAGCACGAAGATCAGGCTTGTGAGAGGGAGATCAAAGAGAATTGATCAAGGATAACCACAAGGATGAAGGATTTCAAGAACAAGAGGGAAATCTTGGAAGGATTCCACTACATAGGTTTTTAATGTTTAAGTTAAGTATACTAAAAAATCACTAAAAACAAAAAAAATTCTACTTGGTCAAAGACAAACAGTAAAAACCTAATAATTAAAAAAGATTCCAAAAATAATAGAGCTGGTTAACATTATTTGGAACCATATTTAACCAAAACCTACAACAAAAATTACTATGTGACATATTATTTGTTGTTTTATATTATAAAAAATATCCTATAAATACTTATACAAAATCTTTATGGATAAATAAAGGACATTATTAATAGAAAAAATAGTCCATACATTAAATTAAATATACATGTAAAAACTTGTATTTTATTGTAGATACTATTTAAATGAGAATTGATGAATAAAATATTGAAACACAAAGGGCCGTTCATCCAATCTCATATATAAGGACTCGCGAATTGTGTAATTCAATATATTGTTGAAATTAAGGAGTAATATGAATTGCTAAAAGAAGTCCTATTAATTTGACGCAAAATATTAAAAATTATTTAGAAAAGACAATCTGTTTTAATAAACTTTGTCCGAGTAGATTTCCAATCTATTTGGAAGCAGTCGAAGCACAAATAAAATCATCCATCTCTTCACTAACAGCAGTCGAAAGCATCTCTTCAGGATGCCTTCTCTTCTTCTTTGAGTATTTCCGGTCCGTTCCGAAGCCCGAAGCATTAGACATATAAACAGAATCAATGTCCTCTTCGCTGTCAACAGGTTCATTTAAATCCGGTAAAGCCAGTTCTTTCTTTTTTTGAGTGTTTCCAGTTTGTTCTGAAGCAGTAGAAAGGGAAGCTTCAGAAGCAGAAATATCATCCTTTTCTTCGGTAACAAAAGGTTCATTTAAATCTAAAAGACGCTGTTCATTTTTTCTCACCTGAGATGAATACAAAATATATATTAGACTTCACTAGTGGTCTAACCTTGGAAGTTGAAAAATAACAATCAAGATATATGTATTTTCAATAAAAATAAAATGCTTCTATAAGTAGTTTTTAATAGATGAATATATTGTTTTTCTCACCGAAGCAGAATCACCACTATTCTCTCGAGCTGTTGTCATTGAAGCAACCACAAGATCCAGTTCATGTTTCACCTGTAAGCCAAACCGATGCACAATTTATTCCATAATTTAAAATAAGCATCATAGAGCACAAATTTATAACAAATACAGTAAAATAAAGAAAACTTACAGCGCATTGTAAAGAACAGAATGTAGCAGTTCTATCGGTATCTAGTCTTAGTCCACAGGATATACATAATGATCCACAAAGGCTTCTCAGAAGTATATGGGGGGGTCTTGTTCGAATAAAAACATGATTTTTCGAAAATTGAGTATGTTGGTGGATTCCAGTTAAATCTAAATACTTCGAAATTGATTCCACTCTTATTACTGATTGACTCCCACTCCTATTTACCTGAAATTTATTAATAACATAAGGTTAGATTTAAAGAATTAACCACTTTGTGTTTGCATGAACATAAGTGTTTCTTTATCCACACCCCGACGCCACAATAAACCGAAAGAAATTCTTACAAATATTTACAAGAAAAAGATGAAAATGTAAAAGAATTGAGATTCAAGTTCCATTGGAATGAATCCGATTTCCAAGAATTTTAGGAAAATATAATTATTGATCAAGATCAATGTACCTAATTTCAACGGAAAAGTAACTACTGGTTTTACCTGGAGCACCGGGTGACCAATATGGTTCCTAGTTTCGGTATAACAGTTTCCACAGAAAGGTGAGCCCAAGCATTCTAAGCAATACCTGGTTTCATTAATATGGCAGTGAATAATGCATCGTTCGTAAAACTTAGCCTCCAGGAATGGAATCAGCCATGGTAGTTCTTTTACTGCTTTACCAATTTTCATTGGTAGTTCGTTTACTTCTTCCTCAACTTTCGCCATTCTGTGTTTAATGTTAGAGAGAGGAAGAGGGAATTCTTGGTCAAAGCTTTATGTATAAAAGTATTTCAGGCGATCACGATTTTGGATTTATATTTTTGGTGGGAAAAAATTGGTAAAGCGCTGCCTTATGTTGGAGGAGGTGTATTTTGAAAATGTAATTATGCATTATTTATCTTATTCAGTTGAAGAGCAAGTGAATTGATGTTGCAATTATCACTTATTATGAATTGTATCTTTTGATTGAGCTGTAATTATGGATAGGAGTAGAGGACCTTTTTTTAATGTTTGTCCCAATCTATTTTGTTTTTTAAGCACGGTAAAAGAGTTCAAAGTAATATAGCTAAATTCTTAATGACTTTTCATCTCTTATTTTTGTTTATTTATTTTGTTGTACAAATGGATGGTTTGTATCTTTTTCAAACATGTACGAGGAGTTCTAAAATTTCGTTCTAATTTTAGTTATTCACATCTTTCTAACAATTTCATCAATGAAGAATTATTTTTTTAGAAACCAATTATAATTTTTTTTCACACGTTTAAATTTTTTACGTTCCTGGAATTTATAATTGAAGAGGAAATTTTTGGAATGCTCTCCGAAAATGCAAGCATTTTTTTAATTTGAAAGTAGAACTTAAAATATTAAAAAATATTGATACTTCAAGGAAATAAAAAAAGATGTGACAACTTAATTGAATTCCTATTAAATTTTTGGACGATTGTTGTTAAAAATATGAAGACAAAAACAATATGTGTGATAAAAACGGATCAAGCATAGCATATTAAAAAATAAAACCCTACAAATTAAGGGGTTCAATAAAAAAAACCCTAGTTCAAGAAACGTTTTCAAAAAAAGGCAAATACCTTTAATTATGAACAAGAATTTTGGAAATAGGTGTTTGAAAAAAAACATAATCACACATCATTCTAAGATCCGAGTTCAACATTAAATGTAAATTCACTTGGAAAATAATATTTGAAACTTTTTCTCAAACCATATCTCGGAATTGACTACTAATCTCGAGAGAGTGTTTCGGAAATATACGTTTTCTAAAAAAATTAAAAGATATGTAATTATGAGAATTGTCTGGCAAATTTATCCGCATATTATTTTCACGAATTTAGGATATATTTTTTTAGAACGAGTGATTTTTTTATAATATTTTGTATAATAAGTAAAAGATAAAATTAGTATACTTTGACACTTTCTTAGTAACATTTTTTAAAATAAAATAAAAATTATGACTATATAAAAAGCCAGTTAGATTTTCAATGCAGTGTTAATAATAAATTAGAATAAAATTGACGGCTAAATTTATAAATATAAAATTAAACATCAATAATATATTAGTCCATTTCATTAACTATAAATAAGAAGTTCATGCAGGCACAAATAATATTTTTAGTAGAGAAAATATTTTTTCCTACATTGATTTTAGACATACACTATATATAAAAAAAAGTATAAAATAATTGTTAGAAAACAAAGAGAGAAGTAGCTATAGGAGGCGACTAGGGTTTTGTGTTTTTTAGAAAATATTATCTTTTGTATTGAACTGTTTTTGTATAATGCAAACCCAAGTAAGGCTCTCAATATATAGAGAACTTAGAGGCCTATACAAGGAAACTTAATACACTGAATATTCTAACACTCCCCCTCAAGTTGTGTAGTGGGATCACCAATACCCAACTTGGATAAAACTGATTCGAATGTTCTTGAACAACAGTTTTTGTCAGGATGTCTGTGAGTTGGTCTTCGGATCTAACAAACGGAAGTTCGAATGTCCCATCTTCAATCTTTTCTTTTATGAAGTGCATATTTATTTCAACGTGCTTTGTTCTATCGTGTTGTACCGGGTTCTCTGAAATCTTAATCGCAGTTTTTTTTATCGCACATTAACTGAGTTGGACACTTCACGGAGGATCGAATTTCTTTCATTATCTTCTTTAACCAAAGTATCTCGGTAATCCCGTTAACGATTCCTCTAAATTCTGATTCAGCACTTGACAATGAAACTACTTTATGTTTCTTACTTCTCCAAGTCACCAAGTTACCTCCAAGAAGAGTAAAGTAGCCAGGAGTTGATCGCTTGTCGTTAGGATTCCCTCCCCAATCACCATCTGTGAATACTTCAACATCAAGGTGTCCATTTTTCTTAAAAGTTATGCCTCTTCCTGGTGTGACTTTGAGATATCGAATAATCCTCATTACTGCCTCCATATGGTGTTCCTGAGGATGATGCATGAACTGGCTAACTACTCTCACCGCGTATGCAATGTCGGGTCGAGTGTGAGCCAGGTAAATTAAATTTCCCACCAACCTTTGGTACCTTTTTTTACTCGCTGGTCTGGCCCTTTCAATTATCTTTAGTTTGTGATTCACAACCATAGGAGTGTCATTTGGTTTGCAATCCACCATTCCAACTTCATCTAATAAATGCAATATATATTTCTGTTGGGAGATATAAATCCCTCATCTTGACCTAAGAACCTCGATTCCTAGGAAATACTTCAATTTCCCAAGGTCTTTCATTTCGAACTCCTTGAAGAGGATTTTCCTAGGAGAGCTAATTTATTTTTTGTCATTCCCTGTTATAATCATATCGTCGACATATATTATAAGACAAGTGACTAATTCTCCTCTCTTTTTGTGAAACAAGGTATGATCCCCATTACTCTGTTTGTAGCTATACTGCTTCATTGCCATTGTAAATCTCCCAAACCAAGCACGAGGAGACTGTTTGAGCCCATATAATGCCTTTTTCAGTTTACAAAACTCATTTTCTTGAAAACCATCAGAGAACCCTGGTGGGGGTTCCATATATACCTCTTCTTCCAAGTCTCCATGTAAGAAAGCATTCTTTACATCAAATTGATGAAGAGGCCAATCTTTATCTGCGGCTATTGAAAGTAAAACTCTGATAGTGTCAATCTTTGCAACCGGAGAGAACGTTTCAGAGTAGTCTATACCATATGTTTGTGTATATCCTTTGGCAACCAATCTTACCTTGTGTCGCTCAATTGTGCCATCAAATTTATATTTTATATTAAACACCCATCTACACCCGACTGTTTGGTAACACATAATTCTATCATGTACCATTCCTTTTTAGAGCTTCCATCTCGGTATTCATTGCCTCATGTCATTCAATCATCTTCTTAGATTCTTGAGCTGTTTTAGGGATTTATTCAGAGAGAATAGTAGCTGAAAACGCCTTTGCAATCTTCGTCATTCCTTTCCTGTCCGTTTTTACCGGATATGTAGAAGCACGAGGAACGTGTTTCGGTGAATACCGGTTAGGAGGAACCCCTCTATTTTTTCTTAGGGGAAGAACCAGAGTTTGAGTTTCAACAAAAGAACTTCCCTGAAATGTCATGGTCAGTAGCATTTTGTGAGTTATGACATTGTAAATTGTTTACCTCTTGATGGACATTTTCTTCGGCTGATTCACTAGTAGTATCCATGGCATTTATGTCTTGTTAGACATTGTCTTCGGGAAAATCATTAGTGGTAAGAACTGCCTCGTCAGTCTCCTTTATGTTGGAAGAGGCGTGTTTGGTGGCGCCATCTACTGACTCTGTCGGCACATCCTCAAAGTAACTTTCATATATCAACCAGTCGAGTGATTCATTTACTTTCTCCCCCTGAGCACGAGATTGGTGATCAAAAAAATAATCGGATTCTAAGAAGTCACAGTCCATGGTGACATGGATTCGTCGAGTAACCGGATTGTAACACCGATAGCCCATTTGATGGACACCATACCCAACGAATACACACTTTTCAACACACGAATTAAGTTTGTTTCGACTAGTTTTAGGGATATGAACAAACACCGAACAACCAAAGACACTAGGTGGTAAGGTCATAACAGATGGAATTGTAACTTAGGTGGCAAGCACTTGTAATGGAGTTTTACTTCCTAGACATCGGGTTGGTAGACGATTTGCAAGATATGTGGCTGTAGCAAGAGCTTATGGCCAAAGAGAATGAGGAACTCTAGATTCAATCATAATAGCACGAGTTTTTTTTAAGTAAAGTACGATTTTTTCGTTCTGAAGTACCGTTTTGTTGAGGTGAGTTTGGACAAGTGGTTTGATGGATAAGACCATTTGTTTTGAAAAAATTATGCATTGTTTGGTTGACAAACTCTGTTATATTATCAGAACGGAGAATCTATATATTTTTTTTTCAAATTGAGTCAGAATCATTTTGTAAAAACAAACAGATATTTCTGGTACTTCCGATTTATGTTACATGAAGTATATCCAAGTCATTCTTGAGAAATCATCCACAAATAAAACAAAGTATATGATTTTATTGTTAGTGGAATTCGGTGATGGACCCCAAACATCAGAATGGATTAGCGAAAAAGCATAATCAACTCTAGTATTATTTGGATTAAATGAGACCCTAAGATTTTTTGCAAGAATGCAGGTTTCATATTTCTCATGAATGGAATTATTCAAAAAAAGACTAGGAAACAAACTTTTAAGATAGCTAAAAGAAGGATGACCAAGTCGTCGGTGCCATAACCAAAGTTGCCTTTCGGTTGTTCCGTGAGCAAGCATGTCATCTCCCTTATGAACTACCTCATCAGGATAATAGAGACCTCCTTGTTCAGTACAACGTCCAATGATCTCCTTCGTACGTATGTCCTGTAAAATGCAAACAAATAAATACATAAGAACCACACAGTTGAGTTATTTTGTCACTTGACTAACAGATAATAACTTTAAGGATATTGAAGGAATGTATAAGCAGTTTTTAATTTCTATTTTTTCCGAAAAAATAATTGAACCTCCTCTTTTGACTTCACAAATTTCTCCACTAGCAGTCTCAATATGGGACTTCTTTGGACATGACATGTCACCAAAGTCTTTAGGGTCATAAGACATGGTGTCCGTAGCCCCGCAATCAAAGATCCAATTTATTGATTTCTCAAACCCTTTAGCTCCAATTTTTTCATAGGAGTTCGCCGTTATTCCTCCAAAACCAGTGCCACTTCCTTGCTCATTTTTAGTCGGATCTTCACCGCCACTTGTAGACGAAGCCCGTTTGACATTAGATCTGAAACGCTGATTATTTTTCTCTTTATGACCGTCCTCCCACCATTCTGGATAGCCAACCAGCTGGAAACATGTCTCTTTAGTGTGTTTCTTCATCCCACAATGAGTGCAATACAACTTGGATTTATTTTCTTTCTCTTTGGATTAGAATTTAAACCGATGTGCAGAATCTTTAGCAGCCAAACCCATTCCAATTTCAATCGAGTCACTATCAGAAAAACTTTATTTTAGTATATTAATCGTGGCCACTTCCCTTCGTATTGTAGCATATGCTGTTTCCACGGAAGGAAGATAATCCTTTTTCAGGATATCTCTCTTGACTGGTTCCAACTTGTCATTAATCGCCATTAGCAATTGATAGAGTCTTGGTTCTTGAGTCTTCTTATTGTAGATCTGAATATCTTCTGGGTCTTTCATAGGGTTCAGATCTCGCCTATCTATAGACATCCAGATGTTCTGCAATTTGTTCCACAAGTCTTCTAGTGTATCGGACCCTTGCCTTAATGAATTAGCCCTCTTATGAAGGTCAAACACCTGTAACGAATCTGTACCAGAACCGTATGTGGTGGCTAACCCATCCCAGAGGGATTTTGCAGTGGGATATTGCGAGACATTATTCACCAAGATGGATTCAAGATTCTGGATAATCCATGTGAAAACACATTGATCATCTTGTTCTCACCTTGTATATGTGTTGTCAGTTTTTGATGGAGGTGTCGGCTCCCCTGTAATGTGAGAACCTCTCCCCCTTCCCCCAATTGCTTTCTTTATCAGGTTTGCCCATAGGGCATATTTGTCACCACCGAGTTTAATCCCTAGGGATAAATTCTCGGGGTTAGTTGTTTGTTGTTGTGTTGCGAGACCATTTCTCAGAATGACAGCAATCTGCATTGTTAATTCATCAGGGAGTTGACTGACCACGACTTCATTGCCAGCCATCTTTGTTGAGGATGTTCAGAATTCCCAGAATCACACGTGCTCTGATACCATGTTAAAAAACAAAGAGAGAAGTACTCTGATACCATGTTAAAAAACAAAGAGAGAAGTAGCCGCAGGAGACTGCTAGGGTTTTGTGTTTTTTAGAAAATGTTCCCTTTTGTATTGAACTGTTTTTTTTATAATGCAAACCCAAGTAAGACTCTCAATATATAGAGAACTTAAAAGCATATACAAGGAAACTTAATACACTGACTATTCTAACAATAATTATATTTTATTTTGAATATTATTTACGTGACAAAAATTGATGAGTAGAATATCTATTCTCTCTTAAGACACAAAAGGTCTTTTATCAAACCTTATGTATAAGAGCATTTATCTTAAAACACAAAAGGTCTTTTATCAAACCTTATGTATAAGAACATTTATCGGATTTTTTATTTGAAACTAGATCGCAAGAATATCTATTCTCTCTTAAAATTCGAACCGGTAGTGTAAATAACTCTAAATTTAGATGTTTTGATTTTAATAGCTAAATTTAGTGTATCTCCAACAACTATTCTAAAATTTTGGTAAATATATATATATACAATTTTTTTTTAAAAGTTTAGATTATCATATAATCCAATACCGTTTTATATTTAAGATAGTTTTTTTATTTTGGAGATGGAAGTGAAAAACAATAAATAATTAATGATAGGGTCTAACAATCACCGTAAATATACTTATCTAATATTATTATCTACGGCTAAGAAAATTGATAGATAATTTTTAAATTTACTATCTTCAAGACCGAACACCAACTCGATTCATTGGAAATGCTCTAATACAAAAGATATAATTTCTTTATTTTTTGTTCATAATTTCAAAAAAAAAAAGAAAACTAACTTAAACTGTAAAGAGTGCGTTGGATTGAGTAATAATCTAAAAATTTAACAAAAATGTACATTAAGCGTTGGTTGCTTTAAAGACCGACGAATTGTCTAAATCAATATATTGTCGAAATTACAAACATTGAGTAATACGAATTGTTTAAAAAACATCCTACTAATTTGAGGCAAAATATTAAAGACTATACCAAAAAACATAATTTGTTTTAATAAACTTGTTCTAATCGAAAGCATCTCTCCAAGGATGCCTTTTCTTCTTCTTTGAGTGTTTCCACTCCGTTCCGAAGCCCCAAGCATTAGAAATATAAACAGAATCAATGTCCTCTTCGCTATCAACAGGTTCATTTAAATCTGGTAAAAAAACCAGTTCGTTTTTTATTCGAATGTTTCTAGTTTGTTCCGAAGCAGTACAAAGGGAAGCAGCAGAAACAGAAGTATGATCGTTTTCTTGGGTAACAAAAGGTTCATTTAAATCTAAAAGACGCAGTTCATTTTTTCCCACCTGAGATCCAATACAAAAAATATAGTAGACATCACAAATGGTCTAACTTTGTATAATCTTGAAAGATGAAAATAAGAATGAAGACATATATATCTTTAATAAGAATAAAGTGTTTCTGTAGGTAGTTTTGAACTTCAAATCCATCTATCTAACTATTATTTGCAACCATCCATGATCCATCTATCTTTATGTCTACTGTTAGTTTACAATAAAGTTCATGTTTTCTCACCCAAGTAGAAGTAGAAGAAGAAGCACCACAATTCTCTTGAGCTGTTGTCCCTGAAGCAACCCCAACATCCAGTTCATGGTTCACCTGTAAACCAAACCGATACAATTTATTCCATAATTTATAATAAGAAACATAGAGCACCAATTTATACGCACTTCTCTCTCTCTATATCTATATCTATATATATTTATAACAAATACAGTAAAGCGTAGAAAACTTACAGCGCATCGTAAAGAACAGAATCTACCAGTTCTACCGATATATAGACTCGGTCCACAGTATATACAAACATTCCGGCGATTGGGGTTTTTTCTTACAATATAAACAGGAATTTTCCAATTTGCATTGTTTGGCTGGATTTCAGATACATCTAAATACTTCGAAATTGTTTCCACGTTTATTAGTGATTGAGCCATAAACTTATTTACCTGAAATTCATTAAAAACATATAGTTAGATTTAAAGAATTAAACATAGAGCTTACAGAATTCTTATTCGGAGAACATAAACACCAGAAATTCAAGATTTAGGTTTGCATGAACAGAAACTTATCTAAATTCAGTTAAAAGATAAGTCTTTCTTTATCCCCAAGCCTCGATAAACCTCAAACAAATTCTAGTATTTGCAAGAAATAATTGAAAATGTAAACAAATCAGATCCAAGCTCCACTGGAAGCGTATCCTATTCCCAAGAATTTTACAAAAATGTAATTATTGATCAAGATCAGGATAGCTAAGTTCAACGGGAACTTAACTACTTGTTTTACCTTGAGCACCGTGTGACCCTTATGTTGCTTACTTTCGTCGTACTCATGACATAATCGACAGAAAGGTGAGCCTAAGCATTTTAAGCAAAACCTGTTGCATCCATTACCGGAGTGAATTCTGCATTCTTCGTGAAACTTAGCCTCCACGAATGGAATCAGCCATGGTAGTTCCTTTACTGCTTTACCAATTTTCATTGGCAGTTCTTTTACTTCTTCACCAACTTTCGCCATTCTGTGTTTAAGGTTAGAGAAAGAAAGAAGGAATGTTGGTCAAAGATTTAGAATTCTTTAACTATAAAAGTATTTGGGGCGATCACGATTAGGATTTAAGCAGGATTAAGATTTATGGTGGCCTAGGAAAACAAATTGGAAGTTGAGTTTGCAAATTATTATTGAGAGGAAACCTTTTTACAGTATACATTATTTAGTTTGTTTTTCTTATTAAGCAATTTAATTTCCTTATTTGTTATTTCATATCATCAAGTAAGAATTAAATAAATCACTTTATAAACTCCTTTTAACGTTTATTTTTGCGATTAAAAAACCTAAACTAAAAGAAGACGAACTTTTTTGTATTTTTTTTCGAATATGGATTCAATTAATTCTTTTCAAAGCTATTCTTATTACAAAAATATAATACTTTATAAAAATGTTTGTATAATTATTTAGTTTATGATTTTTTGTTTGATTTAACCAGATGAATCGCAAAAAACCAATCTTAAATATATAAAGAGTCAATGACATCGACTTGCCAAATAATATATTAATGGACAATAGAAAGTTCACAAAGCTAAAGGTTTGTGAAAGGCATAATGAAAGAAGAGAAACTTTTAGAATGGTCTCCAAAAATGAAACTCGATTTTAAAATAAAATAAAAACAATATAGAATATTAAAAAAAAGATTGATGCCTAAGAAAAAAAAAGATCAATACATATTAAGAAATAAAAGAATGAATTATTAGCCGAAACGTTTTGACGTAGGTAATATATTAAATTATAAGTTACGCTTTTGAGAGCTAGTTTTTTAAAGAAAATCTCTCTAAAGACTTATCCAAAATGATGAACTCAAAAAAAGAAAAAACAATTATATGATTTTTATTATTATTAAAGTATGTGGTCATTCTCCAAATGAAGACTTTATTTCCTCTTTAGAATTTACATGAAAAATTATCTCAATCACTAAATTACACATATGTCTAGTCACTAAATTACATGTATCATTCTCTTATAACCATCATAACTGAATTTCACCCTATTGTAACTCTGAATAGAAGATTCCTCATAATTCACAATATGACCCTCGTCATAACCTTGAATGTAACCTCAATCAAAATTGGAATTTCACGATCGCCATAACCGTGGATGCAACCTTCATCATAACTCTCATTTCACTCTCGTGATAACTCTCATTACGACCCTCGTTGTGTTTAATTTAACTCTCATTACGACCCTCGTCGTGTTTAATTATATTTCCTCGTCTCAAACCCTCAATAAACGACATCCATCATATTTCATGCATCTTATCCCTTTAGTAGCTTAAATTACCTCGTCTAATAAAAGAAATATATTTTATCTGTGTGATATAGGCTTATCCCGACTCCGCCTAGTCCTAGAAGCAAATTGATTTTTAAAAATAATTTCTTCAAATGACAAAAAATAACACAAGATGAGGTCACAACAATTTCAATATACACATGCTTACCAACCTAACGTGTGCCTGACTATATTGACACGTGTTGTAAATATTGTCATAACGTCAATCAATAACTCTCACATAATAACCACATTGTTTCGCATTCTCACTATTAATGTTATTATAATCTAAATTGATTATTTAACAACTAAGCATTCACTATTTCAGTCATAAACAAGTCTTTTCTACCGTTTACCATTCTTCTGTGTCATTCTCTTTCTCGACAGAACTACTTGTTTTACTCATACTGTTTTCACCATATATGCAGAATTCCATATTTCGACATTCCTTTAAATAGGTAACTACTACTTTTAATCTAATCTTCATCCTTCTAAATTTCTTAATCTAAAAGATTACTACCTCAAACTGTATCAGCCTAATTTTTAAAATAAAAAAGTATATATACTTCAAAGCCATAAAACTGGAAATCTAATACCACTCCACGTTTACTTTCTTGGTAAATTTCTTGATACCGCTCTTCACTTCTTCTTAAAATAGGATGGTATTAAGAGAAAATTTACTGAGAAAAACCTTCACAAAAAACTACCCCCGCATCAAACGTTATAAACCTGGTTCTTGAAGAGCTGCCAAAAGATGTTATTGAAGACTCAAACTTCTTATAAGAATTCGATAACCAAACCAGACCCTATAAATATATGTCTGAAAAAACCATCAATTTGTTACGTTCGAATACGATATCCTAGAAATTATCCTAAAGCGTGCAAATTAGTTGATCTATAAAAGAAGAGTATAAATCAATGCTAGACAATACGGTATGAGATCTTATCCTATTAGCTGAAGGGAAAAGGCAATTGGTTGTAAATGTGTTTGCAAAACCAAACATGTTTCCCTGGGTAATGTGGAAAGACCTAAAGCACTTCTTGTAGTGAAAGGTTATACTCAACACGAAGGGATTGAATTTAAAAAAATATTCCCTCTGGTATCGATGAAGAATTCATTTAGAACAATCATGGCATTAGTTGCACATTTTGACCTTGAGCTTCATCAGATGGATGTTAAGACTACTTTTCTCAATGGTGATATTGAGGAAACGATATATATGGTGAAACCATAATACTTTATAGAAAGTAACTCAAAAGATGTGGTTTGCAAACTTAAAAAATCCATTCATGGGCTTAAGCAAGCCTCTCGTCAATGGTATCAAAAATTCCTTGAGGTGATAGTCGGTTATGACTTTGAGATCAACTAGGTTAAAGATTGTGTGTACCACAAGTTCAGTGAGAGTAATTTTATATTTCTTATATTATATGTGGATGACATATTACTTGCCTCGAACAATAAGGAATTGTTACACACTACAAAAAGATTTCTATCAGACAAGTTTAATATGAAGGAGCTTGGTGATGCCAATTTTGTGTTAGGAATCCAGTTACATCGAGATCGATCTCGTGGTATTCTTGGATTATCACGAATGATATACATGAAAAGTGTGTTACAATATTACAGATTGGCATATTGCAAACCCTAAGTACCCTTATGGCAAACGGGGATAGACTTAGTCTGACTCAATTTCCTAAGACAAAACCTTGAGATCAATGAAATAAAAACGGTCTGTTATGCTTTAGCAGTTGGGAGTTTAATGTATGCTCAAGTTTTTACTAGGCCAGACATTGATTTTTCTGTAAATATGTTGGGGAGATATGTTAGTAACCTATGAATGGATCACTAGAAATCAGTTAAAAGGGTACTCCGACATCAACATCTGCAAGGAACAAAGGGGCACATGTTGACATATAAGAAGTCGGATAAACTGGAGATCATTGGGTTTTCCGACTCGGATTTTGTTGGATGCACAGACACACTAAAAAGCACGTCAGAAAACATATTCTTATTGGTTGGAGTTGCAATATCCTGGAAAAGTGTAAAGCAAACACTTATTGCATCGTCCACCATGACAGTAAAATTTGTTGCATGTTTTGAGGCATCAAACTAGGCAATGTGGCTACAGAATTTTGTTACTGAATTATACATTTTAAAACGGATAGAAGGTCCCATGAGGTTATATTGGGATAACAATTTTGCAGTGCAGTACTCTAACAGCAACATGAGCTCGTCTAAATCCAAAAGCATAGAAATAAAGTTTATGTCTGTTAAAGAAAAAACAAAGATAGGTCAGATAAGTATAGAGCACATCGGCGCAACCTCCGTGATAGCAAATTCCCTAACAAAGGCGGTTTTGCCTAAGGTTTTCCATGGACACACCATGAGTATGGGTGTAGTTTATTTAGAGGGTTGTTAGTTTTTAGTGGGAGAGTTGTAATAGGATCTGATGTTATATTTTGCAGTATTGTGCATATTAAAGTTTATTGCGATATATATATATGCTTGGAAATATTTATTGATATCTGTACAATATTAGATCTCCAAAGGTAGGAACCATTTGAAAGTAGATATGTACGATTACAAGCCGTATTACTCTTAGACACGCTCCATAATTGGCCAAAATAATTGATTGATAATGGTAATGTGATTACTGTTGCATCCTATTGTTCATATTACGAGAAAATGGTCTTTAGTCCTTTATTGTTATTAGTCATGTATAGGGTTGTACCGTTTTCCCATTAACAATGAATATAAGGATCATATTAAAGTTAAATATGTATTCTCGCGTAGCATATGGCGGTCCAAGTGGGAGATATATATATATATATATATATAATGGTAATAATTTGGACCGACATGCTAGATAAGCATATTCAGTTATTCTCTTAAGGCAGTCCAAATTAAAAGTAACCGAGTTAATTAATTAATTAAATTAGACCTATGGGTGAAACGACGTTATGGGCTCAAGTCTGGTAACCGGGTTGAATTTGGGCACTGTGATGAAGAGGGCCTAAATCTCAACACTTAAGCCTGAATTAATATATCATTGATCGGATTATGGTCCCGAACACAAGAAAGTAGTAGACGATCGGCTTTACAATGTTGGGTTTCACATTATAAAGTCTATATATATAAGCGGTTACGCTTAGGAATTTCATCATTCTAAACCCTAATCAGAAATGCAGCTGCTTTCTTCATTATCTGGAAACCTTTCATTTCTCCGCTAAGCACATGTTCATTTAAATCTTCTAAAATCTTGGAACCTTTCTTCGTTAAGCACAGGCTCATTTAAATCTGGTAAAACCTGTTCATTTTTTCTTTGAGTGTCTCGAGTTTGTTCGAAAGCAGTAGAAACGAAAGCAGATACAAAAGCATCGTAGTTTTCTTTAATAAAGACGGATTCATTCAAATCCAGTAAAGTCAGTATTTTTTGTTTCTTCTAAAGCGTTCGAAGCAAAAAGAGAAGAAATTAGTATTGTTCTCATTAGAAACATAAACAAAAGTAAGTAGTATCGTTTTCTTCAGTAACAACTTGTGGCCGACGTACATAGGGTGGCGGGGCGCTGGTCCCGTTTACAATAAAATATGAGTTAATTTATACAGTTTACTTTAGGATAATAACTATTTTTACAGAAAATTTTAATCTAAAAAATTTAAAATTATTATTAGTTTTAGTGAAAACTTTAATTTAAAAATATAAAATAATGAATCTTTTTAAGGAATTGGGGAAAATGAGATGAGATTATTGCGTTGGACTCCGGAGTTCAATGTAAAAAAGGAGTGTCCTCTATCTCTCGTTTCGGTTAAATTTGATAAAATTCCGGAATTTCTCTTTAACTCTAAGATTATCAACGACATGGCTTCTTCTTTGGGAGTTATATAGAAAATTGTTATGCTAGAAAGTAACAGGGCGTACAAAAACCATTATACTACTTTAATTGAGTTAGATGTTACTCAAAAACTCCACAAAAGGATTTGGATGGGATTCGGAGATAACAGAGGGTGTTGGATATCTATTTCGTATAAAAATATTCCGCAATACTGCAATGTTTGCAACCACAAAGGTCATAAAGATTCGGAATCCAAGAAGTATGAATCTAAGCAATCTCCAACAGAGGAAGAAAACCCAGAAAAAACAGAGGAAGGAAATATCGAAAAAACAGAGTCTAAGATTCAAAACTCAAAGCAAAACAGTTTACAAATTTCTGTTCCTAAAGTGAAATCTGTAATCTTGCAAAATATTCACAATGAATGTGAAAAAAACAATCTAAATGATTCCAATATGACACTGTCTGATGAAAGAGAAGTTATCGATGCTATAAATACGTTAGAACAATGCTATTCCCAAACCCCTGAGTTTGATAAGCAAAATGAGGAAAGTTCTACTCCCGATAGAACATCCTGTTGCAGCACTCCACGTGAAAGAACAAATCCTTCATCTCCTGTTTTCAAAGAGATCCTGTTGAAAAAGATTAAATCAGCAAGAAAATTCAAGAAACCAAACAAAAAGGTAATCAAGTCTCTGATTTACTCAGAGATAAAAAAGAAACAAAAATCTAATTCTCACTATGATAAATCTTCTTAGTTGGAATTTGAGAGGTATCTACAACAATCCTACTGTTCAAAGGTTAAAGGACATTATTTTTAAAAACAAAATCAATCTTTTGATGACTCAAGAGCCTATGGTAAAGGTGGATAGGATTAAAGATATTGCTGATAGACTGGGTTTATGTAATTACATCTCGAACTGCTCCAACAAAATCTGGTGCTTTTGGAGGGAGGATATATTGATTGATTTACTTATAAATCATGATCAATGTTTGCACTTACAAGTTAAAAAATCTGATAACGATTTGATGTTTAATTTAACGGTTGTTTATGCAAAGTGTAATAGAATTCAAAGGCAAGATCTTTGGAGCATTCTTAGGACTGTATCTGACTTTGACAAAGCTTGGATGGTGGTTGGGGATTTTAATGTGATAGCTAGTTCAGAGGAATAGATTGGATGCATTTCTCTTTGTCAGAATAGCATCAAGGATTTTAATGATTGCATCAGGGATTGCATGCTTGAGGATGCTGGATATGGAGGCAATAAGTTCACATGGAACAGGGGTTTAAGATGGAAAAGGCTTGACAGAATGATGTTCAACACCAAATGGCAGACTAATTTTACTAAAACCCAAGTTTTTCACATGGTCAGAACATGTTCTGACCATGCTCCCCTTCTAATTATTGCCAAAACTTCTAATTACATTAACAGCAAAAAGATTTTTAAGTTTTTAAATACGTGGTTAAATGATGACTCATTTTTAAGTGTTGTAGAGAATTGCTGGAATCAAAGCATTGCAGGTCACTCAAATCAGGTTTTTTGGTTCAAACTTAGGAGACTTAAAGGTTGCATTAAAGTTTGGAACACCAATAGATTTGGGAATATTTTCACTAAGCTTAAGGAGGCTGAAGAGAATGTTAACAAGATGCAAGATGAGCACTCTACCTATCAGACTCAAACTACCAAGGCTGACCTTGCCAAAGCCAACAGTTTATACATAAAAGCCCTTAGGATCGAGGATGATTACTGGAAGAAAAAAGTTTATAATAAGTGGATGAAAGATGGTGAAAGGAACACGAAGTTGTATCACGCTTATGTTAACAAAAAAAGAAGAAAGAGAAGAATCAAAAGCACAAAAGAATGAGATTTTTGGCTTAAAGATGATGACAGCATTGGCACCTCTGCTAAAAACGTTTTTTAATATATCCTGGCTACTGCTCCCTATACCAACAAGGAAGATGAGATTAATATGTTGAATGATGATGTCTTTAATTGCATTCCTAACCTGGTAACAAGCACAGATAATATTTATTTAATGAAGTATGCTACTGAGGAAGAAATTTGGATGGCTATAACAAGCATGAACAATGAGAGTGCTGCCGGGATAGACGGTTTTAACATTCAATTTTATAAGTCTTGTTGGAGTATCATTAAAAGAGATATTTGTATCTATATTAACTCCTTCATTTAGGGAAGTAACATTCCCAGGGGTATCTTTGCGACTGGTTTCTGCCTTATTCCTAAGACGATTAATCCTACCACTTGGCATGATTACAGACCAATTGGGCTTTGTACAATGCTCAATAGGATTATTTCGAAGTTGATCAACTCAAGGCTTGCCACTATCCTCCCTAACATTATCTCTCAACAACAGGGAGCATTTGTTTCGGGAAGATCTATCCAAGAAAATATTCTGGTGGCCAGAGAGATGATCAATGATCTTAATAAAAAACCTAATACTGGGAATGTGATGATTCAGTTAGATATGTCGAAGGCTTTCGACAGAATGTATTTATCTTTTTCATCAAAAGTTTTGTTCAAATTTGGCTTCAAAAACGATTTTGTTAATCTTATAAGCAGAATGACCAAGGATGTTAACATATCTTTGCTGATTAATGGAGGTATCTATGGTTTCTTCAACCCCAAGAGAGGATTGAGACAGAGTGATCCCCTGTCTCCTAGCCTCTTTATAATAGGGGAAGACGTTCTTTTGAGAGGCCTTCAGAATCTATACACTAATAACAGCAAAATGAAGTTTAATATTGTTATTCCTAGTCTCGCCTTCGCAGACGATATACTAATTTTTACAAATTGCTTACAGGACTCTATTGATAAGCTCATCATTTTGTTTAGACACCTATCAAGCTATTTCGGGGCAAGCAATTAACAAAATGAAAACCAAGATAATTGTCTCTACATCACTCAGGTAGACCAGACTAAAGGCATTGAAGCTATCGGGTACAAGATTGATAACTTGCCTACCAACTACCTGGGCATTGGTGTGGATAATTATCACATGAGGGTAGGCTTAGTAATTTGGTTGGTGTTTTATAGTAGTGTGTGGGTGTTATGTGTTTAGAGTAGAGAGTAGAGAGATAATTAAGCATCCTGGTAGCAGTTAATTCTCATTACCCACACTTAATGCATGTGGTTGGGTATTTATACCCTGATGTTTGGGCCCTTATTGGATTTCGGGTCATATTTAATGGACCCAGGTCATGTTCAAAGACCCGTGAGCTCTAAGTAGGAGAGCAAGTAGCTTAGTCAAGAAGTGTTTAGGTTTTTTAGTACTTTTGTCATAGTTCGAACAGTCCTATGGTCAGAGTGTTCGAAGTGATCTGTTCGGTTCGTGTGACCTGTCCGGTCTGGAGGCCTTGGACCGATCTGTCCTTGTCCAGGGAGCATGCAGAATTCGGACTCATTAGGAGCCCCTTTTTTAGGTGTTTGTGCAAATATTCTTGTCAAAGACCTGAAAAACAGTCCGACTTCAGGGGTAGTTTTGATCCGGACACGTCTGTCAACTGGGCTATGGGTTTATCCGGACAGATAAAGCTTCACGAATTCAAAACGGTTTTTGCCAGAGTTCGTGGGACACGTGTCACTTCTCGATTGGTTGCTTCAGCCGTTTTTTCACCTTGAATTTCGAACCCACCTTCTTTGAAAAGCAACCTCTTCAATTAAAGGTGGTGACATCAGCGCCGTCTTTTAATCATTGCCAAACTTTTCGAATTCTCCTAGGAATCAACTTTCTTTTTCAGATTTTACTATAAATACAAACTCATTTTCTACTCTTTTACTATCTCCTTCAAATTTACTTATGCAAAAATCTCTCAAAGCTTTCTCTCTCTAAAGCCAAAACTTTGTTTGATAGTTTATGTTTACAGCGAGGAACGCTCTTGTCAAAGGCGGATGGCTCAACCTTTCTGAGTTAGAGAAGGCTCAAAAAGTCGAAAGAGATAGACGGATCGCAGCAGGGTTACCCACCTCGCCTGTTGATAGACCAAACACCTCTGTTTCTGAGTCAGATCGAGGCTCTTCTTCTTCCAAAGGCACTAAGTCTATAAAACTATTTCAAACCAACCTCTCCCCCATAATATCTGGTTCCTCAGTTCAGGAATCGGAGTCTGTTGTCGAGCGAGGAGTTACAGCCACTAGCCTCAAAAAACCTTCTCCCTATATTGCAATGGGTTCAGATACGGAGCACTCTCCTAAGAAGCTGGTCGACAGGAGGAAAGGCCGGTTGGTTAAAGGCAGGGGACTAAAAACACTCCCTCGAGGTCGGGGGCAAAGGATAGCAGCACTGGGTCAGAAGTGCCCATTAGAGCCCCCAAGGACAGGTTGTCCGGACCGGAGGGCTCCAATCCAAACCTTCAACCAGAAACTTCTATTCCAAACACTCTACCGGAGAGCAGAAATCAAAGAGGCACTGAGGCCCATCAGTCCGGAGATAAGGCTGAGTCAAGTTTGAACCCTCCCCCCACTACAGCTGCTGAAATCCCTTCAACAATCATGGAGGAAGTGATGGAGGACTCTGTTGAAGAGGCCCCGTTTGAGTCTGAGCCCTCCGGTTAGACCAGCAAGGAAATAGTTGCCAAGAAAGACAAGGGCAAAGAAAAACTATTTTTGAGGCATCCAGATCTGCCGCAGAGCCTCGAGGGAAGAGTGGGGCCTTGTTTTCACAAGGTCAGCGTTAATTACCTTCTCTCCTTACAAAAAATCAACTACGCATTCATCCACACTGTCGAGTTGGGCAGGATGCGTTCGAAATGGGGTATTCCAGAAAATGTGAAGATCAGGATTCCTATACATCCGGAGACCCCCATGGACTGCAAGTTGAGTGAGGTGGTAATGTTCACGGAGCTGTTCAACTGGGGGCTCAGGTTCCCACTAAACCCAGAGATTGTCAGATATTTCCATGTGATCAAACTCTGTCCGAGCCAGCTGAGCCCCAACGCTTGGTATACCCTTATGTCATGCATCATGGCATCAAGGCTGTCCGGGATCCCTCTGCCCATGGAGGAGTTTGCTGCAGTGGCTAGCCTGTGTAGAAACCACCACATCCCCTTCTACCACTTTAACATGGGGGATGACTTCAAGGCGGTGGATGATTTGCTGGAGGCAGAGAGGAATTGGAGGACCCAGTTCCTATTTGTCAGTGGTGCCTGGGGGAATGGCAAGAAGATAAAATCCGGAGAGAAACCAAGCCTCCTCAGGAGTAGGTGGAGGAGTGATTGTAAGTCTCCTACTTTATTCTTTTGTTTCTTCATTTCTTATCTAACGCAGTTCGAACTAATGGGTCTCACTTTTGCCTTGGCAGTGTTACCCATGGAGTTCAGTGA
Organism: Limnanthes douglasii subsp. nivea; assembly: GCA_036936605.1. NCBI lineage: Eukaryota > Viridiplantae > Streptophyta > Magnoliopsida > Brassicales > Limnanthaceae > Limnanthes > Limnanthes douglasii. The sequence continues at coordinate 71,011,058 of JAUPFV010000002.1, read as the reverse complement.
CTATCAGAAAGCCGGGCAGATAACTTGTGGAAAGATTAATGCCTGGGCTGCTGAGAATTGGGGAAACCGATTCCACGATGCTTTCACTAGTGGAAATTCGGCAAGGTCTCACCTGTGGAACACCACAGGTCGGAGAGACTTGACCTGGGAGGAGCTCACCACCCAGCCTTCTCCGGACGTTGTGCTTAAGAGGACCCATGAACCAGATGAGACACTCTTCCTGCCAGGCCGGGCCAAAGCCCCGAGCAAGATGAAAGGCAAGAAGAAGAAGGGCAAAAGGGTGGTGGGCGATTCCAACCTTGCTGATGCTGAGAAGGATGCTCCAACAGACCCGGAGGGGCCAGTTCAGAGCCAAATTGATGCTGCTCTCTTGCAAGTGGTGGAGCAAGAGACTGAAAGGCAGGAAGCGGACCTCCCAAAACCTCCAAGGGCTTCCAAGAGGAATCGTAAACAGGGAAGCGAAGGCGCAGACCGGGAGGCTAAGATAAAAAAAGACATCTAAGGGACATGAGCTTTCTCTCCGGGCTCTGGAGCCTTCTCTCCAAGCTGATCCTGCAGACCCAACGCATGCTGAGGAGATTCCTGGTGACTTCCACACCGATGAGGTCGAGGGGGGAGATATCAACATAGATGGAGTAGACATCACCGGACTTGGTGAGCGTGGTGAATACTTCCTCAATCTCCCCAGAGATGACTTTGCCGGGCCTTACCTTCCTCCAAGCACCTCCAACACGGTCACTTTTAATGGTAAGACTTTTAGTGTTTCTAGTGAAAGGGATGCTATATCCCACTCCTTGTTAAGCAATGTGCAGCCTGTACTTGCGTTGGAGAGACAAGTTCGGAGCCAGGCTGATATCATCAAAGATCTCAAGTCTGACAAGGAGAAGCTGTCCGAAGACCTTTGCACTGCCACCTCTAATGCTGCCATGTTAAAGGAAGGAAACGAGGAGTTGAAGAGAAACCAACAGACAAGCACCACAAAAGTCGCCACTTTAGAGGAAACCATTAAAGACCTCCGGGAGAAACTGTCCGGTCTGGAGAAAGACCTTGCTACCTCAAAGGAAGAAACCAAGGCAAAGGACAAAGTTATCACCAACTTAACCACTGACAAGATTGCTCTTGAGAATGCAGTGTCCAAGGCTGCCGAGGAGAAAAATACTTTGTTACAGAAGCAGGAGGCCAAGATCCAAGCCAAGATCAATGCCTATGCCAACCAGATGATCAAAAGCGAAGAGCTACTGCTTGCCAAGGTGAGGTCTGACATGGTTCTACTTTTCCATGAAAAGTTTCCTATGAAGAACCTAGGGGACTTATGGCTTCATGTTGAGCCTGAAGACCTCCCCTACCACACGATGGTCGAAGGCGATAGGTATGGCTACTCTAGTGATTCCTCAAATGATGAAGAACACTCCGGGGAGAAAATTGACGAAGAGAAAGACGATCCTAAGGGAAAGAAGGTAGATGAAGGTGAGCCATCTTCAAAGGCTCAACCTTAACTTATGATTTATTTTGTTTACTTTTTACTCAAACTAAAGTCCTTGGAAGGCCAAAGCATTCTTTTTGTAATTGTGTCCGGCATCTGACCGGATAGGTTTTTTGTTCTTACTTCGACTTATTCAAAAGTCCTTGGAAGGCCAAGGCACTTTAAGTTATTTCAATGAATGTTTCTGTTTGCACAAATCTCATCTTCTTTCATTGTTTGTTCCAATTTCGATGGCTAGAGTTTAAATAGCCTTTAATTATTTCATAGGGAGAGTGTTTAAGTTCTCCGGCTAGAGTTTAAATAGCCCTCAGTTATTTCAATCCGGATAGTGTGACAAAGAACAAAATTTAAAACACTTAGAAATTTTTAAGAAGGCATCAAATTTCATTTAAAATCCCGAACACCTCATTAAAATCTCCCCGTGCCACCAGGGAGGAAAGAGTATGCCCCCAAATATTTACATGGATGTTTAAACAAGTAAATATTTACACAAAAGCTATTCCAAGTACATCAGGAGATGCTCGATATTCCAAGGATGAGTCAAAACCCTTCCATCTTTGTCTTCCAACCAATATGTCCCTGGTCTAATTCTTTCAACAACTATGTAGGGACCTTCCCAAGTTGGGGCCAGCTTTCCGAACAGCTTTTCTTTAGTGTGTAAGAAGACCTTCCTCAATACCTTGTCCCCTGGTTGGAAATCTCTTCTTTTAACTTTGGAGGCAAACCTGCGTCTCATCAAGCCTTGATAGTGTGCAACTCTAAGGTGAGCTTTAACTCGTCTTTCTTTTATCAAATCAAGTTGACCTCTGATTGCCACCTCGTTAGCGTGTTTGGAGAAGTTGTGAACACGAAAGGAGGGGAGATTTGCTTCTATGGGAGCTAATGCATCCATCCCATAGACCAAAGCAAAGGGTGATTCTTGTGTTGCAGCCCCAGGTGTTGTCCGGTAGGCCCACAAGACCTCTTGTAGATAACTAGGCCACTTCCCAGCAGCCCCTTCCAAATTCTTCTTTAAACCGGACAATGTAGTCCTATTAGCCACTTCAACCTGCCCATTTTCTTGTGGGTGGAAAAGTGAAGAAAAACAATGTTGTATACCCCTTGAGGCACAGAAGCTCTCCATTTCCCTATTGTCGAACTGTGGCCCATTGTCTGTTGTTATCTTTTGTGGGACACCAAAATCTGCAACAGATGTTGGATAAAATGAACTTTATAATAGCTTTTGATGTTGTCCCTGCTAGAGGGGCTGCTTCAATCAACTTCGAGAAGTAGTCTATGGCCACAATTATAGTTTTACGCCCTCCGGACGCCACAGGGAGAGGCCCTACTAAATCCAACCCCCATCGAGCAAAAGGAATAGGCTCAGAAATTGATTCCAAACGAATAGCTGGAACATGAATCTCATTGTTGTACCTCTGGCATGGGTCACATCTTCTTACCAATTCCTTAGCATCTTTCATGATTGATGGCCAATAATAACCGGAGAGTAAAACTCTCCTTGTTAAGGCTCTAAATCCACAATGGGTTGATCCCTCACCATCATGTAATTCGGAGAGGACTACTTGAGACTCTTAATCCCCCAAACAGCGCAGGAGAGGTTTACTATAAGATTTCTTGTACAACACGTCTCTCAATATGATAAAACCACGAGCCTTGTGTTTCAAAGTTCTGGCTAGTGACTTATTCAGAGGCACAACACCATCGGAGAGATATTGCAGGAGAGGAAAGCTCCAGTCTTGAGGTCGTTTCTCTTGCACTTCAAAAGTTTCCTCTTCTTTACCCTTAATAAGTTGAATGGAGGGGCTTTCTAGCACATGGATCGATGGATACGACTCCAAATATGCTATGGTTGCTAATGAGTCTGCTAGCTCATTTTCTGCCCGGGGAATGTGCTCAAAAACAACACTTTTAAACTTGAGTGCTTCATTCTTAAGGAGGAGTAAGTATTTCACAAGCTGCTCCTTCTTGGCCTCAGATTAGCCTTGGGCATGGTGGATAAGAAGTTGGGAGTCACTTAGTAGCTTGACCCTCTTAGCCCCACAAATGTAGGCTAACTTTAAACCAGCTATAGTTGCTTCGTATTCGGACTCATTATTGGATGCCCTGAAAGAAAAACAAATAGCCTGGTACATTTTGTCTCCATATGGGGAAGTCAAACACACCCCTGCACCACACCCCATAGTGGTGGACCCACCATCTGTTCGGACGACCCACACCTTTTTATCTTTTATATCAGTAGTTTGCTCTGAATCCCTGTCGGAGTGGAATTCAACCAAAAAGTATGCCACAGCTTGGGCCTTGACTACTGTTCGGGGAGCAAAATCTATGTCGAAGTCCCCCAACTCTACTAACCACTTAGTCATCCTGCTTGAAATTTCTGCCTTTTGGAGGACATTCTTCAGGGTAAAAGAAGTCCGGACGATGATGGGATGAGCCTGGAAATAAGGCCTCATCTTCCTGGCAGCTACCACCAGGGCCAATGCTAACTTCTCGAGTTTCAAGTAACGCCTTTCTGCATCTATCAAACTTTTGATGATGTAGTATACTGGATGGGGATGACCATCGACCTCTCTTACCAACACAGCACTGATGGCATAACTTGAAACTGCTAAATATACGAAGAGGGTCTCCCCATCAACTGGTTTAAACAAAGTTTTGGGAGAGGACAAGTGCTTCTTGATCTCATTGAAAGCCTCATCACACTGTGGGGTCCAATCGAATCCCTTTGCGCCCTTCAAAGTTTGAAAGAAAGGTGCACACCTGTCCGAAGACCTTGAGATAAATCTGTTTAAGGCAGCTAATCTCCCCGTTAACCGTTGTACTTATTTAATGTTTCGAGGAGGTTCCATCTGAAATAGGGCATTAAGTTGGTCCGGGTCAGGTTGTATTCCATGCTCACTTATAATATAGCCCAGAAACTTCCCGGACCTCACTCCGAACATACACTTCTCTGGGTTTAATTTCAAACTTACTTTTACCAAGTTGGCAAAAGTTTCTTGGAGATCGGATAAGTGCAACTGCTCATCCACAATCTTCACCATCATGTCATCAATGTATACTTCCATATTTCTTCCAATTTGATCAGCAAATTCCTTGTTGACTAATCTCTGATAAGTAGCCCCAGCATTTTTCAAACCAAATGGAATTACTTTGTAGCAATGAATACCTCTGTCAGTGACAAATGTGGTATACTCTTGATCCTTTGGATCTACTTGAATCTGATTGTATCCGGAGAAGGCATCCATAAAGGAAAACAGCTTGTTCCCAGAGGTGGAGTCTACTAACTGATCAATCCGGGGAACTGGATATAAATATTTTGGGCAAGCTCTATTGAGATCTGTGAAGTCAATGCACATGCGCCACTTGCCATTTTTCTTTTTTACCAGAACTGGATTGGCAGTTCACAAAGGATATTGAGATTCCTTGATGTGCCCCATCTTTGTGAGCCTGTCAACTTCTTGCACAATGACATCAGCCTTCTCTTTAGAAAAAGCTCTTCTTTTTTGAACCACTGGTGCTACGTCTCTCCGGACAGATAGGTGATGTGATATCACTTCTGATGGAACCCCAGTAACATCAGCATTGCACCAAGCAAAAACGTGCTGATGGTTCTTCAAAAACTTTAACATCTCATCTTTCAAAATGGGTGACATCCTAGACCCTATCTTGATACTTTTTCCTTCTTCCAGACAGTGTGTTTCTACCTCTTCGATCGATATCAATACTCCAGGGGTCTCTCTGGGGTCATCAATTTCACCCTCACCCCTAGAAAGGCCCTCAAACTGCTATTGTTCATTAATACGGACTGCCCCCAGCGTTCGAGGAGCCAGGGCAGTGGCATAATATTCTCTTGCAATCTTCTGGCTGCTCCGGACGACTCCAACATGTCCCTGAACAGCATATTTCAAGCACTCGTGGACTGTTGAAGCCACTGCATGCATCCTAGAGAGCCAAGACCTCCCTAGAATGGCATTATAGCAAGTGGGACAATCCACCACAATAAATAGTATTCTAACCATTTTCTTGAAAGGGCCTTTGCCCAATAGAACTTCTTCTTCGAACTCTCCGATCACATCTGCTGAGCTGCCTGTAAAGCCCACAATTGATCTGTCCGAACTCTGAATTACAGCTGGATTCTTCATTCTCTTGTATGTGGTTAAGAAAAGGATATTGGCGGAGCTTCCAGTATCCACCAGGATTCGTCTTATATCATTGCCCCCTATAGATGCTCCTATGACAACAGCATCCTCATGAGGGCTAGCAATGTCTCTTAGATCATCTTCATCAAAGACAATGAAGGGGAATGAGTTTTGTGATTGATAGGAAGTCATGCCTCTTCTAGCTGGGAGGCCAAAGTATGAACATGCCTCTTCCTCGAAGAAGCAGTAGGAGCTGTCATAGTGTCTCCTCCGAAAATTGTAAGTGACTCGAAAAACTTAATGAGCCCGGAGACTGACCTAGAACATTCCTCAATTGTACCCACTCTGTTTCGAGTTGGATCAGGATCCAAGTACTCAGATTCCACGTCAAACCTTTCAACTATAACCATGGCTCCCTCCGGAGCAGCATTACTTGGACCAACCCGGTGAGTGTTATCAGGCCTGTTACTCCCTCTTCTTTTCACGTAAGCCACTAGCTTTCCCCTTTCAATCAAATTCTGAACTTCTTGCTTCAATGCTATGCAGTCATCGGAGGTATGACCAATATCGTTGTGAACTGGCAAAAAGAGTTATTACGATGCTCTCTGGGAGACTGCAGTGTAGCCGGTATCCGGCAATGCACCTCTTCCTTTGTTTTTTCAAAAATAGTGGCCACACTTTCTTTCAACTCTGCGAACCACTCCGGTTGCACCCATGGCCCTCTCTTGTTTCTGGATTGCTGACTTTGAGCAGGAGCAGCTGGCTGAGACTGAGCTTTTGCCCTGCCATGCCCCTGTCCGGTCTCTCTTATTTTATTTCCGGACTGATTCTGATTGGGATTTGGTGCCACTAGGGTAGACTTCACCTGCCTGTGCACCCTGGTTTTCTTTGTTTCATCGATGTTTATTTGTTTTCCAACCTGATTCAGCAACCCTCCCCATGTCATGGCCTTCTTTCTGGTCACTGAATCAGCTAGATTTCCTGGGTTCAAACCCTGCCTTAGGGATGCTATTGCCACCTGTTCGAAGCAATCAGCCAACCCATTCTTGGTATTCACAAAACGGATTATATATTCTTTCAAGGACTCATTTGGCTCCTGGGCACAATAGATTATTGTGTCTCCATTGCCCTTTAGCTCTTTACTCCCTACAAACTGTCTTCGAAAGGCTACCCAAAAGGTATCGAAGTCTTTAATACAACCCTGAGGCAGATTGTTGTACCATTTTAGAGCACTCCCCGTAAATGATTGGGAGAATGCCCTACAAAGTAGTTTATCTTCGTCGTCAAAGTTCATCATGAAGTTTTTAAATTGCTCCAGATGGTTGTCTGGATCAGTACTGCCATCGTACTTCTCTATTTTGGTGCTGTCAAACCTCTTGGGGAGGTTTCCAGACAGAATTTTAGAAGATAATGGAGATTGTCTCCAGTTTCTTCCACGACTGAACACAGTACCCTCATTGGGAGTTGCAAAGATACCTGGTTCATCGTGAAAAGCGAAGGGATCCATCAGCATCCGGTCCACATGCCTCCGTCTATGAGATGATCCCTTACCAATATGCCTCTTCATCTTTCCTTGTCTATCCCTTTTTCTTGAATATTTTTTAATCTGCTTTTGCTTCTTTCTAGTTCGACCCTCATCACTGGTAGAGGACAAGGATTTTTAAACTCCCTCACTGTCCGAAGAGCTATCAGAAGATTCTGAGCTTGAGTCAGAACTCTCCACTGGCTTAGACCGGTGAGACTTTTTGGAACTGGCATGAGTCTTTTTGGTGCTCACATGAGTCTTCGAAGACTTATGCTCTCTGGGTTTATCGGTGTGATGAGCAGCTAATGCTTTGGACTTTTCTTTCATGCCCATCTTGGCCTTTTCTGCCCTCAGAGCTTCTATTTCACCCTTTAGCCTATCACGCTATTCGATAGTGTATTCATCGTTTTCTCCCACCACTTCGAGCAAAGCTGGTGGTACTTCTGGATTGTCCGGATTCATTCAGACATATTTTCTTAGCTGGTTTTGAATGCTTGATTCAGGCACCCTCTCCTCCCACTGTGGTCACCAATTTGGTGTGGATAATTATCACCTGAGGGTAGGCTTAGTAATTTGGTTGGTGTTTTATAGTAGTGTGTGGGTGTTATGTGTTTAGAGTAGAGAGTAGAGAGATAATTAAGCAGCCTGGTAGCAGTTAATTCTCATTACCCACACTTAATGTAGGTGGTTGGGTATTTATACCCTGATGTTTGGGCCCTTATGGGCTTTCGGGTCATATTTAATGGACCCGGGTCATGTTCAAAGACCCATGAGCTCTAAGTAGGAGAGCAAGTAGCTTAGTCAAGAAGTGTTTAGGTTTTTTAGTACTTTTGTCATAGTTCGAACAGTCCTATGGTCAGAGTGTTCGAAGTGATCTGTTCGGTTCGTGTAACCTGTCCGGTCCGGAGGCCTTGGACCGATCTGTCCTTGTCCGGGGAACATGCAGAATTCGGACTCATCAGGCATCATCCTTAGTAACTGTAACAAAGCTAGCAACTTCTACATGATCATTGACAAGATCAATGACAAGATTGCTGATTGGGATTGCAAACACCTCTCTTTCGGTGGAAGATTAATGTTAATAACCAATGTATTAGTGCCTATTGCAATTTTTTGGATGCAGAATTGCACTCTCCCTTCTAGCATCTTGAATAGAATTGAGAAAATTCTAAACAAAATTTTATGGAGAACTAATTTCAACGAGAAAGCTATTCATTGGGCCAGTTGAAATTCTCTTTGTAAGCTGTTTGGAGAGGGAGGTTTAAACGTTAGAAACCTTGCTGATATCCAGCAAACATTTTCTCACAAGCTTTGGTTCTCTTACAGAAAGAATAATTTGCTATGGGAAAACTTAATGCATAGTATTTATTCAAATAATATTCATCCGTTATATTTTAACTTTAACAGGTCTGGCTCTCTTGTTTAGAAAAGGCTCAATTCAATCAGAGAAGATGCTGAGCCTAATATCAAATGGATTTTAGGGAAAGGTGAGATGGATTTCTGGAGAGACGATTGGCACAATCATCTCCCCATTGCTGAGAACTATCCTGATCTAAATTACCTAGAAGCTAAGGTTAAAACCTTCTGGAAGAGCAATGTTTGGGATCATGAATCTTTATCCTTTTTGCATCCTACAAGAATGAACATGATTCAGAATTATGTCATTGATAGCAATAAAAATGATCAAATGATCTGGAGATGCTCCAATGATATCAGTTTCAACAAGATCATAGTGCACAAGAACTACTCTAGTCTTTTCAACAAAATCTAACAACTTTACCCCAAGGAAGTTCTCTTTTCATCTTTGGAAAATTATTATGCATTATATTCCTGTTGAGACTGTTTTGCAGAATAGGCACATTCAATTGGCCTCCAAGTGCCAATTCTGCTGCAATATTGAAGACATGAAACATTTTATTGTCAATTGCAACCAGGCATGGCTCATTTGGTCTCACTTTAGTAATATTTTCAACATCAGAATTCAGAAATTTATGAGTGTCACTCATATCACCAAGCTCTGGCAAGAGTTTTCGAAAAACAAGGTCCATGCAACTCATATTTTCCCTGCAATTATTACCTGGACAATCTGGCAAAATCGAAATGCTGCCAAATATTCTGGGGTTTTTAGAATTGTAAATGACTCTATAAACTACATTACGAGAGTCATTGTTTCCCTCGATGCTACAAACTCTTTTTCTAAAAAACACTGGTCCAAAACAAAAAATGCTAGTCTGGTATTAGGTTGTTCAAACTACAAAGCTAAACCTTCTTACCTGGCTTGGAAGGCTCGTGTGGAGGGCAGAATTAAGCTGAACGTTGACGCGTCCGTTCACTGGAATGATGAGTCCAGTGGGAGTTGCATTTTCAGGAATTCTCTTGGGCAAGTGATTAAGTGTTTTGGAAACACTTACGGGAAGTTATTGCCTCTCTTTGCTGAAGCTCGAGCTCTGCTCGATGGCTTACTGATTTGTAAGCAGAATCACTGGTCAAACGTCGATACTGAGTCTGAGTGTCAGTCTTTAATGAACCTTTTGGCTTCTGACAATTCTCGTTGGTTTTTAAATCCAATCTTAAACATTTGTAGAAAATCAATTGCTCCCTCCATGGTTATTTCTTACATCTCAAGAGTTCAGAACCAAGCAGCAGATTGGCTTGCGAAGTGGACTCTGAAATGTAAAGAAAAACCAAACTTTAACTATTTCGATATTCTCCCTATGCTTCAATCTATTGTATTTTTGGAGAGTCTCGGAATGGGGCACTTCATTTAAAATGACAGTTGATTATCACGTTAGTTGCTTGCTTTGTTCTTTATTTTTTGCAGGAACGTCAATGCCGGTAAAATTCTGGGTTTCCTGGGTTGATTAGAGGAAGAAATCCGGCTATGACATGCAGAAGGAAATGAAATTAAAAAAGAAAATTAAGGAAAACTGACGATTGATTGAAGAAGGCGAAACCAATTCCTTGGCCTCTGTGAAGGATTTATTTATGTGTGAAGAGGACAGCAGCCCAAAATTTGCAGGCCATGTTAAAGTGGGGTAGCGAAGCTTTCTAGTGGGGGTAGCGAAGCCTTCTGATAGCCAGTCCACTGGTTATTACCGAGTAACAGCAACGGCGTGAACAATGCAGAAGCAGTGGCACTATACAAGCATTAAAGATAGTACTCCTCCCAACTCTGCCGGAGCCCTGGAGAAAGTAAGTCTGCGAAGAGAGAACCGAGAACCAGAGACAGGTATCGAGGAAGAAGAACCGATTCCGTTCAATTTATTGCTAAGTGAAATTTGTTGCTGTCGAAGTTGAGGAACGCTAAAAATGGCTTTTGGCGAAGAAGATGCGGATTGAAGAGCTCTTCTCACTCCAATGGCCGCCATGGCAAGCTATGGCTTTTGGATTGTCTCTGATCGAAGGTGGAGGGCTGATGCTTTAATGGTAGTGGAGAGAGAGAAAGACGGATATCGAAACAGTGGAGCGAGAAAGACGGATATCGAAGCTGCATCGGTTTCTTTTCGGGGTACGGCTATATATACCCAAATGTGATTTAAGTATACCCAAAAAACGCAGTTGACTTTTATTTGACTTTTTTATGACGAAAAAACCCTTGAAATTTCATTTAATATCCGAATTGCCACTAAGTAAAAAAAAACACTAAGTATATCCTAGATACACCCAATTCACAAAACAATCTATTTGGTTATGTATACCCAAAAAAACACAACTCTCTACTAGATCAAACCCCATATTACTACAATTTTGTGAAATTCTTCAAATTGTTCTTTAACATTCAAAGTTGCCTCAAGAACATTCAAACTCTTTTTAATTTTTTTAAACTTCTTCTAATAAAAACACAAAATCAAAACTTGTTTTTTTGAAGTTTTTTTTAAAAAAAATTAAAAATTTAATTACTAAAAAATTCATAATTTTCGGGTGTTTGGAAGCCATTTTCCGGCCGAAATTCGGCCGGAAAATGACCATTTGCGATGGCTGAGGGTACCATAGGTACAGAGGGGGTGTACCGACCGGTACACCCCCTCTGTACCTATGGTACACTCTGTACCGACCGTACAGAGGGTACGCACGACTGGTACACCCCCTTTGTACCGGTCGGTACAGGGGGGGCGTACCGGTCGGTACACCCCCCTGTACCGACCGGTACGCTCAGCCTTCGCAAATGACCATTTTCCGGTCGAATTTCGGCCGGAAAATGGCCTCCAAACACCCTAAAATTCTGATTTTTTTATATAATTCAACCATAACCCTAAATTTTGATACTAAGACTAAGTTTTTATATTTTAGTTCGCCGGATTTTAGTTCGCCGGATTTTAGTTCGCCGGATAAATTAGAGAGAACTTGAAGGTTTTAGAGAGAAGTTAGAGAGTGTAATTGAAAAAATGAGGTGGATAAGATTAGTAAAAAAAAAAAACCTTATATACCTAGAAAAGGGTATTTTTGTCAAAATTTGGGTATATTTAGATCATCTTTGGGTATACTCAAAATTGGGTATACTTAAACCCGAATTGGGTATATATAGCTTGACCCTTCTTTTCGTGGTTTTTGTTTTTAGCTTTATGACTTAAGCCTTAAGTTTTTGTATTCAAAGACAAATCTGGCCTATAACTTTGTATTTCTTTCTATTCGGTAATAAATGGTATTTTGATAAAAAGAAAAAAAAAGAAACAATATGAAAGAAGATAGAAATCTTAATTATACAGATTAAAGTAGTTGATAATTTTAATTAAATAAATTAAAGAATATAAAGATTTTAATTAAATAAATTAAACTAGATGAAAAAAATATTGCTAAATCTCCATAAATAATATTATATTGTTTTAATAATTATAAATGTTGTTTTAAAAATAAATATAAAAATAGCATTTGAAACAATGATGTCCATCTATTTGGACACGACTAAAAATGAAGGTTGGTCACCAGTGTCGGTCACATATTGCGAAACTGCCATTAAAATTATTTCGTGTCTAAAACTAATCACCAATGTCTAAAATTATTGTATACATGGTCAATGCTGCGTGTCAATTAACCATATGGTGTCATGTGGCATCAAAAGATATAATTTTGGGTTGCAACCTTCCATATCTGAAACCCATAAAAAATTACGAAAAACTAAAAGCACATGAACATATAATTGTAAAAGAACAAGAGCAAAACGATGAAATCCGATGGAAATGTAAAATAAAGTTTTAATTAAAAGGTATGAGGGGATAATTTTAGTAATTTAATTAGGGTAAAAGGTAAGTAATTAAACAATTGATGGTAAATAATAAGTTAGTTAAAAATAAATAGTAAAACTATAAAAATAAAAATATTATGGATCTTAAATATGAAGTCATCGTATTTGTAATAGAAAATTATATTTTTGGATGGCATGTGTCACCACCTAATTAGTTGGCACGCGTTAGTGACCACATATAAAAACACTTTCAAATATTAATGATCAGTTTTGGATAGAATTGCACGCATTAGTGACGAGGTATAAACATTTTTTAATATTAATGATTAGTTTTGGAGAGGAAAATTTTTAATAACAATTTTTGAAACAGTGGACTAATACTAGTGGAGTAAACTCAATTTTGAGTATTGCTATTGCGGGGGTGAGCTGATGGGTACGCTCCAAGAAGACGACCGGGTTTCCAAGAAGGCCCAAGAAGCAGCATTTCCCTAATCTGATAGCAGTCCTCATCTCGAGGATTTCGATCTGCTCTCCTCCACACAATTCAAAACCTGCCTCTTTCTTCTCTAGCTCCTCTCTTATTTCGAAACAAAAAACCCTAGAGTCACACAAACAACCTCCAAACTCCGAAAAAATCCATTACACACAACCTTCATCAAAATCGGTTCTCTCCTGGTTTAATCGCTTCTTGTTAAGAAGCTGATTTTGTTTTTCTCAACCTGAAATCTACGTTGATTTGGATCTGAGGTTGCTTGAAAGATGAGCAAGAATGTGGCTCAAGATGATTTTCCTCATCTGAAAGGCGCTACTACTCCGAAGATGGTTATGAATCCGACTTTCGAAAGCACAGAAGGGAAGAAGTCCTTTGCACAAGTGGTTGGAGGAAGAAACAAAGAGTTCATTCACGAAGGAGTTATACACGAGGAGAACGAGGATTACAAGTCAGTGCAGTTTCAACATGCAGATAAGTTTTCTCTAACTAGTATCTCAAAGCACACATTAATTGCTAAGTTCTCGTTTGGGAGTCCTACTCTCAACGAGTTCAAAGCATACATTGCTGCATTTAGGTTTATAGGGTCATTCAGCATATCTAAATGGGACTATAGGCACTAATTAATATAATTTGTACAATTAGAAGATGTAAAAACGTTTTGGAGTAAACCTGTTAGATCGATAGGAAATTTATCTTTTAGAATTCTTAAGTGGTCACCGGACTTTAACCCCAAAAAGGAGTTGCCTGTGACTCCTTTTTGGATTTCATTACCTAAATTGCCTGAAATACTTTATAATTCTAATTTTGTTAATCATATTTCTAAAGAAATCGGATTGCCTTTAGTAGTATGGGTCCCTAGAAATAATATTGCTATGTATAATTACTGTAAAACTTGGGTTATGGTAGATGTTTCTAAGTCTCTTCCTCAAAGCATTTCGATATGCTTTGGTGAAGAGGATGGGTTTTGGCAAGATATTCTTTATTTGAAAAAACCATTCTACTGTAAAGCTTGTAAGCATATAGGACATAGAGAAAGTCAATGTAAAAAAGAAGAATTAGAACAAAATTTGAATAAAAACAGAAGTAATAAAGATCATATAAAAAATATATCCAACCTTCCCTCAAAAGAAGTCTGGATACCAAAAGTCACAGGAATTAATAATGAGAAACAAACAGAAACTGAGGTTATAAATATTGAAAAATTTGTTGAGAATTCTGAAGCTAAAAAACAAGTTCAAACATTTGAAAAGAATAAGACTTTAACAGAAGATAGAATGTGTGGAAATGGATCTGAAAAGATTATGGTATCTAGTCAAACTGATATACAACACTTAAATGTACCAGAAATAAATAAAGCAGATAAAACAATACAAACAATTAAGGAACCTTTTGAAGTAACTAATAATGACATAACTAATATGACTAAATCACAAGATCAAGATATAGCACAAACAGAGAATGTACTAATACTCAGTCAGCGTAATAATCAACTTGGTTTTAATGGAAAAGATATAGATAGTGTGTATAGTTCTCCAAAATTTAGCATTTCACTTGAACATCAAAACAAAAAAACTGTTAATCATTTAAAAGAGTCAAGGGAAAGTACTAATAAGAACATATCTAGTGATTTTTTAGAGCATCAGAATAATAATGTTAAAAAATTTAACCAAGTGGAAGATTCTGTAGAAATTACTAATGAGGATATAATTAATGAAATTGAAAATATAAAATTAAATAACTCATTTAATGCATTAACTGATGAAGAGTTAGAAGAGTTAGAAGAGTTAGAAGATATTGTAGAAACAGAGCATTTACCCTTAGAAAGGCCTAGTCTAAGTGAACCTAATTCACCTAAGCAAAGAAAACTTAAAAAAGACTCCTTTAATATTAATGTGAGAAGTTCAGCAAGAAGTAAAACAATATCTAGAACAAGAAACTTTAAAGGGTCAATAGGATCCTCATATAAAAGCTTTAAATGACTGTATCTTTACTTAATTGGAATGTAAGGGGAATTGGTAATCGTAAAACATTAAGAAGAGTAAAGAATTTGATTAAAAAATTTGCAGTTGATATCATAGCTCTTCAAGAACCTATGATATCAGCTGAGAATATTGCTTCAATCTGTTTGAAACTTGGTTTTGATTCACAATATGCAAATATTAATAATAAAATTTGGTTGTTTTGGAGAAATGGTTATGAAATTAATGTCTTGGATAATACTGATCAACTTTTAAACACTATGGTAAGTCATTCTTCTACTAAGATAGTAGTTCTGATTACCATAGTGTATGCAAAATGTAATAGGGCTCATAGAATGCTTTGATGGGATCAATTAAGAAATATTTATGTCACTAATCTACCCTGGCTTGTTGTTGGAGATTTTAACACAATCTCCAACACAAGTGAACAAATGGCCTGTAGTACTCTTTGCTCTAAAGGAATAGATGAATTTAACCTTATGATCTTAGACTGTAAGTTAGAAGACCCTGGATACATTGGATCAAACTTTACTTGGACAAATAATCATAAGTGGAAAAGGTTAGATAGAACATTGTATAATGATAAATAGAGAGAAAATTTTAACATAACAAAGGTAAACCATTTGGCCAGAACATGTTCTGACCATTCACCATTATTAATTTCAGTATCAGATAACTCTTTATATAAAAAAGCATCATTTAGATTTCAGAATATGTGGATTAAGCATGAAGATTTCTTTAAAACTGTAAATGATAACTGGTCTAAGCAGATTCATGATTCTTCTAATATGTTTGTCTTTTGGTCAAAACTTAAAAGGCTTAAGAAACATTTAATAATTTGGAATAAGGAAACATTTGGAAACATATTTGATTACTTAAGTAAAGTAGAAAAAGAAATAAAAACTGCTGAATTAAGGTTAGAAGAAAATGATTGTTCTGAAAACCAATCTAAGTTAGCTAGTCTGAATGTCACATATTCAATATTGGTTGAGAGAGAAGAAACTTATTGGAAACAGAAGACTTATTCAAATTGGATTATAGATGGTGATAATAATACTGCAATGTTCCATAACTATGTAAAGAAAAGAAGGTCTAAAAATATTATAAAGGGAATTCAGGATAATAATAGTTGGATTGAAGATGATAGTCTGATAGGATCTTCTGCTGTGGATTACTTCTTTAACTTGTTAAATAAAACTCCAATTCAAAATGACCTTGCTTCAGTTAGAAATGTTATTCCTACGATTATATCTGCTGTAGACAATGATAGTATCTTAATGTTGCCAACCTTAGATGAACTCTATGCTGTTATTAAGAGTTTGAATCTTGACAGTGCTTCTGGAGTTAATGGATTCAACTCCAGATTTTACCTTGCTTGTTGGTCAGTTATAAAAGATGATCTTTTAAAAGCTGTTATAGATTTCGTTTTAGATGTAACATTACCAAAAGGTTTGTTTGCTACATTAATATGTTTAATACTTAAAATCAAATCTCCTAAAACTTGGATGCATTTTAGGCCTATAAGTTTGTGTTGTGTACTTAATATTATCATTTTAAAGCTTATAAACTTTAGGATAGCTAAGTTACTGCCTCTAATAATATCTAAGGAGCAAGGAGCATATGTAGAACATAGGACTATTCAAGAGAACATTTTAATAACTCAAGAGTTAGTTAAGGACCTGAATAGGAAATCTAGAGGGGATAATGTAATTATAAACTTGGATATGTCAAAATCATTTGATAACTTAGATTTTAGTTTCATTTATGATGTTATGTTGTCATTTGGTTTTAGTGATCAAGTTATTAAGCTGATTAAGAAATGCATAGAAAATGTTTGGTATTCAGTTATAGTTAATGGCAATGCTAATGGTTTCTTTAAGTCTGTTAATGGTCTTAGGCAGGGAGATCCTTTATCTCCCTGTCTTTTCATTATAGCTGAGGAGTTCTTAATTAGGGGTGTGAATAACTTAATTAATCAATATAGTTCTATGTCTTATAACATGAAAAGTTTAGTGAAAATTAACTGCCTAACTTATGCTGATGATATCATTCTGTTTTTAAATGGATCACAAACAAGTATAAAGAAGTTAACAAAGTTCTTAGATATCTATCAATCACTCTCTGGTCAGCAAATAAATAGACAAAAGACTACATTTATTACATCTTTAAGAATGAGTAGAACAAGAGTAACATCCATAGAAAGCATTTTAGGTTTTAAGTATGCAGACCTTCCTTTTACTTACCTAGGAATTCCAACTAATTCAAACAATCTCTCAATTCATTTTGAGAAATTAATTGATAAGATAAGATGTAAAATCTCAGACTGGAACTCTAAAAACATATCATTTGGAGGCAAAATAACCTTAATAAACTCTGTTCTAATGTCATACCCAATATATTATTTGCAATCTATTAAGTTACCTTTGAAAACAATATCTAGGATTGATAAGCTTCTAAATAAGTTCTTGTGGGGGTCTAGTGAAACAGATAAATATATTATATGGTCTAGTTGGGATAAATTGTGTAAACCATACAACGAAAATGGATTAAACATCAGAAACATTAGAGACATACAAACCGCTTTTTCATTTAAACTATGGTTTAATTTTAGGGAGAATAAAACCCTCTGGTCAAATATGATGCACTCAAAATACTGTAATAACATTCATCCTTTGCAATCTACACTAAAAATAACAGACTCTAAAATTTGGAAAAGAATGTATGAAGTTAAAGAAAGAGTTGAGAAACATATAAGATGGAAGTTAGGTGATGGTAATTCTGATTTCTGGTTAGATCAGTGGTATAGTTCTAAACCTTGAATAACTTTAACAGCACTTAATTATAATCATTATACACAAACTAAGGTAAATGAATACTGGATGGATAATGTGTGGAACATTGATAAACTTCTAAGCATGCTGCCTGCTAAATATGTGAATGAAATCATTATGATAAAGTTTTATACATGCACATCTGATTCAATAATTTGGAAACTTTCAATTGATGGAAAGTTCAACCTAAAGAAAACTGTTAATGAAGTAAGAATTAAAACCATAACATCACAAATAAAAGATAAAAACTGGAACAATGTTTCACCAAAGAAATGTTCTTTCATCCTTTGGAGAATACTGAATAACCTATTAAGTGTAGACATTAAGCTTCAACATATAGGTTTTTGTTTAGCATCTAAATGTACTAGTTGTCAGAATTTAGAAACTCTGAATCATGTTTTCGTATCTTATGAATCTGCTTGGTATATATGGTCTCACTTTTCTGTTATGTTTAGTATAGATGTAGGCAGGCATATGACAGTAAATAATATTATTAATCTTTGGTTATTGTCTACTTCTAAGATAATACATATCAGAACAATCCTACCTTCTTTGATTGTATACTCTATCTGGTATGCTAGAAATAGTTTTAAACATAAGGTTAAAATCTTATCTCCTAATAGGATTATTAATCATATATTATTCATGCTTTCATCCTTAGATTCAGGATTGCATCTGTCTAGGAAGCATTGGTCAAAGGATCTGCACTTAGCTAAGGATTTAAGATGCTTTAATCATGTTAAAACTACTAAGCCATGTTTGTATGTTGTTTGGTCTCTGCCTGCTTATAATAGATTTAAATTAAATTGCGATGGTTCTTCTTTATACAATGGTGAGTCTAGTTATGGTTTTATCATTAGGAACAGTTTTGGATCTATCTTAATAGCTAAAGGTGATATAATAGGGAAGTGTTCTCCTCTATTTGCTGAAGTTTTAGCTCTAATTAATGGTCTTATGTATTGTAATGATCATGATTTAACATCGGTTGATATAGAGATAGATTGTCTCTGTTTATTTAACATGCTCGCAATAGGTAAACATCCTTGGCATTTAGATCAAATTCTTCATTATTGTAGATCATTGATAAAACCACAAATGACTTTAAAACATATATATAGAGAGCAGAATTCTGCTGCTGATTGGGTGGCAAAACATGCATTAAAGATACAATCTAGACTTATAGTTGAATCGACACATTCATTGAGTGAATTGAATGCAATTACATTGCTTGAATCGTTAAATCTGGGTTATTTTAGATTCTTTGAAGATGACTAATTGGCTTGGCAAGTTGAAAAACTTGACCTACATGGTTCTGTTTTGTAGGTTAATGAGCAAGGATGGAGTGAACTTCAAGATATGGTGAGCAGCAAGGGGATGCGAGTTTTCTGAAGACAATGAAAGCAAGGGGATACAAGCTATGGAATGAAGGCAAAATCACCTAGGATGGATGAAGAGGCTTGTTGAAGATGGAAGGAAGCAAGAGGAGAGAAATGATTACACAAAGATGAAGACACCAATCTGAAAATAGGGAGGTGTAGATGTAATCTATTTCACATGTACAAAATGAGCTACTAGCTCATAATCTATCTTAACACTTGTAAATTTTTCTTTTACATCAATAAAAAATGCATTTTCTTGGGAAAAATAAAAATAAATAAATAATACTAGTGGAGTAGATTTTTAGCATCATCATCTTATATTAATGAATATATGTAATTGCCTATCTAAATGACCCAACATAGTATTCCAAAATCGATAAGTTTAACGCTCCCATCTATACAGCGTTTATAATCCAAAAAACCAAACACTCTTGTAATTAAATTTACTTTTATTAAATTTAAATATAAAATATATCTACCATAAAAATTTAAAATAATTGTCCTTTATTCTATATATTTATAAAAAATATTATTAGAATTTGTATTGAATTGAAAATAAAGGGAAGTACAAGGCCTTTTAGGCATAATTACACAAATTTGAAAAACTAGACGTTAGACCATTCTTCTCCAATTCAGCCCCAAATTAGCCCCAAATTGATAAGAACCATAATTTGAAAGACGAAGATAACCAACATTCAGGCTTTCCAGTAAATCAATAGCCTTCAATTGAGGAGGAGCATCTATCCATTGAAATCCAGACTTGATTGAAGCTTCATAGTTTCCTTAACAATCCAATCAGCACCATAATTTTGTTCACGAAAAACATGGTTGATAACCATAGCCGACTTAATAAGCTTTCTACAACAACTGATAATTGGGTCCAAATACCAAGTAGAGTTTCCATATAACAAGAGGTTGACAAGAATCTGTGAGTCAATATCAACATCCACCTTCTCCATTCTGAGATTTTTGCACAAGTTTAAGCCATCAAAGAGAGCTCTACACTCAGCTATAAGAGGGGTTCCTTTACCATATAACCTACCCATGCCCATGACAATACTACCATTGTTGTCCCTGAGAAGAACTCCACCTCCTGTTTCGTTGTTGAAGGTACAAGCTCCATCTATATTTAATTTGTATCTGCCTTGTTTTGGGTTTTTCCATTTTAGGAACAGAGGCTTACTGAAGCTTTTTATTTGATTTGTGCAACCTAGGGTAGCAGCTTCTTTCACAAATCTGCCCCAATGATTCTTTTTCAAAACTTTAGCATAATCGAGACTAGATAAAATGTAAAGAATGTGCCTAATTATTGTAGTTGGTCTTGTGTTTTCATTGCTGTTTTTCTTTTTGTTTCGCCCAGACCAGATTGACCAAGCTATGATTGCAAGGAGGATATACAAGATGTCGCAGCTCTTTTGGGAAGCCCAGTACCATTTCATAATGATGTTCCCTATTGTCATGTAAGGATGAATCTGAATTCTGAAAATGACACTGAAGTGGAGCCAAACAGACCAGGCTTGATGATATTACACAATAGCATGGTGAGTGGTTTCGATATTATTGTAGTGGACACATTTAGAAGCTAGCTGAAAGCTTTTTTTCTGCATAACTTCATCAGTAGGAATCCATTTATAAAGTGCTCTCCATAATAAAAACGAGCACTTTTTAGGAGTAACATCATTCCAGGTTTTAGCATAGAGTTTTGTAACATTACCTTTGCATCTGATATAGTTCAACGTGTCTTTGTTGCTGAACTTACCATCTTTATATAGAGACAAAATCAGCATGTCAGTCTTATCAGATAGACAAATCTCCTTGATTTTGTTTATTTCAGTTGTAGTAACCCTCGACTTAAGGATAGGTTTGATAAACTCCTCCTAGAATCGGCACTCTGAAATGGGATATGGATAACTTTGCAACCAGGAACCCAAAAGGATTCAAGGATCAAATGATGTGGATCGATAGGTCACACAAAGGTTGTGGAAAGGCCTTTGATATTCCAACTGATCTTCCTTTGGATATGACACACCAAATGAAGAACATGTTTTCTTGTGGATATTACACACCAACAAGAGAAGAGTAAAACTTAAGAAGTTTTTTCAGAATCAAAGATAGTCTAACCATTAGAATTCTGAGTACATAGGTTTTATAGGAGAAAGAACTAGCCTTGAACACAATTATGGCTGTTCTTGGAAACATAATGCATGCCTCTAAAACAATTAAGGCTTTTCTTGGAAACAAAATGCTTTAATATTGAAAATATAAAGTATTAATGATATAAACTAGAAATCAGACCCTTCTCTCCTCCAAGGACGTGGCTTTTGGTGTAGATGGGCCTTGGGCTTTTATTTCAACAAATGGGCAATGGTGAAGTGAAACAATTGCCTCATTAAAAACCTTGTCAAGAAAACCCATTGGGACAAAACTTGAACAAGGGAAAAAGAGTACAATCGAGACACTTTATCATTTGTTGAAATCAATTAGCTTGAATCAAGACCAAAGTGGTTTGACAAGATTTTCCACCATACTTGCTGTTTTGATCACGTGGATTCTCTAGTTGATTAAGCAATCCTCCAACAGCTTTGTTATATTCTTTTGCTCTTGATCGAGTTGTTGGACCAGCCGGTAAAATAAGAATATCTTCAACTTCAAGCTCATCTTCTTTTTCAAGTTGTTCATATGGTTCTTGCACATTTCCATGTTATAAGCTCCTTGTGTCATCTAGGATCACATCAGTCAATTTCCCATCTTCCATCGATCTAGAAGTTTTTCACGTATTTATTACCAGTGTCCCACAGAAATCTTCTAGTGTTGTTGTCACTTATCTTGATGAATGGATTTTCAGAACACCATCTATCATACCAGAAATTCATATTCCCATGACCAGGCAACCAAAAGATATGCTCCTCAGACATTTCTCTAGCATTAATGATACGACTCCAAGTTTTTGATTCTTTGTAAGAGAAAATAGCTAATATATATATAGGATGAATGTTATCTCTGCAGTATATAGATAACATATATTTGGCCCATAAATACTTTTGTTGTCTGAAGTTAAGCCAAAGGTTCATTGAATAGACTTGCTGAACATCCTTTAGATTATGAAGATTTAGCCCTCATTCATTAAAAGGTTTACACAGTCTTTCCCATCTAGCCCAATTAATAACCTTTTTGTTTTCTTTACTTCCTCACATGAATTTATTAAAAAGAATCTCCAATCTGTTGATGATACCAGCAGGGAGAATGGTATGCTGAATAAAGTAATTGGGAAGAGTAGCTAGAACAGTTTGAATCAAAAGCAGACAGCCAACAAACGAGAGATCCAACTTATCCCAATCCAAGATTCTATTCCTTGTTTTGTATATTAAGTCTTCAAAGTTGGCAAGTCTTGTAGTGATAGAAATGGTTGTACCAAGGTATTTGAATGGTAGATTTGTATGCTTAATGTTCAGAATATTTTCAATGATAGTTGTTTGCTGTGCATCCATCTTGCTTGAAACAATGATCTTAGATTTAGTAGTCTTGATCTCCTGTCCAGATACACGTTGATAATGATCCAAGAAATCCTTTATAGTTTGCATAGAATTAATGTCACCATTGCTGAACACCATGAAATCATCTACGAATGCTAAGCAAGATATATTCTAGTTACTTCTGGTTTTATATCTGAGATTAAGATTACCATTTGAAATAAGATTGATACTTCTGATTAGATACTCTTCAGCCAGTATGAAGAGACATAAAGAAAGTAGATCTCCTTGTCTCAAGCCTTGAGAGTAGGGGAAGAAACCTTTTAGCTCACCATTAACCAGGATCGAAGAGAACATCTTGATAATACAGTTGCTAATAAGAGCAGTTACATTAGTATTAAAACCAAATAAATGAAGAATGTTGAAAAGAAACTTATGGTTGAGCTTGTCAAAATCTTTGGTCATGTCAGTCTTGATGATGACATTGCCTCCCTCACATTTGGCATTGATATCAAAACATAACTCCTGAGCTACTATAATTGTATCTTGAATGCTTCTCCCCTTAACGAATCGACCTTGCTCATCAAAGATTAACTTAGGCAAGTCTTAGACAGTCTGTTGTTAATAATATTTCCCACAATCCTTAAAAGCATAGTAGTAAGACTGATATGACGATAATCTTGCCATTTGTTAGGATTTTCAAGCTTATGGATTAAACAAATCGTTGTAGCTTTAACCCCATTAGACAAATCATAACCATTGAAGAACCCTTGAATATCTTTGCAAAGACCAGTACCAACTATAAACCAACACTTTTTATAGGACTCTCCGTTGAAACCATCAGACCATGCAGCAGACACAGAGTTTAAAGAGTTAATAATACCAAATATTTCATCAGCATCAGGAATGCTAGTTAAGCTATTATTGTCCGCCTCAGTAACCAAAGTAAGGATATCATTCATAAAATCAAGATCCATCTCATCACTTATAGGAGGAGCAAATAGAG
This sequence comes from Limnanthes douglasii subsp. nivea, assembly GCA_036936605.1. NCBI lineage: Eukaryota > Viridiplantae > Streptophyta > Magnoliopsida > Brassicales > Limnanthaceae > Limnanthes > Limnanthes douglasii. Next base: position 70,987,571 of record JAUPFV010000002.1, on the reverse strand, counting down.
CTTTGAAGTACTCAATAGAAGAATTCCCAATATCCTCCTTAGTAGTTAACCAGTTATCACCAACTTTAATCCTGACAATCATGTTCTTCTTTAATCTTTTCTTCACAAAACTATGGTAAGCAGCTGTATTTCTATCACTTTCCTTCAACCAGGTTGCATGAGCTTTTTGCTTCCAATATATTTCTTCCCTATCCAACAGTAAGAGATGATTTTGCTTAGCCTCCTCTAGAGAAGTTCTATTAGCAACATTAGATTCATTTTGCAAAATAGTTTCTATGGTCTTAATGGTTTCTTCAGACTACTTAATAGCATAAAAAATGTTCCCAAAAGTGTTTTTATTCTACTCTTTCATCACAGTTTTCAATCTTTTTTGCTTAAGCCAGAAAGCCATAATAGGATTCATCACTTCACCAGTCACATTAACAAACCAACTTTCTTTCACCATCTTCAGAAAATCAGGATCAGTAACCCACATGTTCAAGAACTTAAACACAGCTTTAGATCTTTCAAGGCTTGAAGATATTTTGACAGTAATAGGGCAGTGATCCGAACAGTTTCTAGCATGGTAGGACATAGAAGTAGACTCAAATAAGTTCAACCATGAAGTGTTATATAAAACACGATCAAGCCGCTTCCCTTTGTGCCCATTAGATCAAGTAAAGGCACACCCAGTATAACCAGCATCCATTAAACCACAATCCATAATGTGATTGTTAAAATTGTCCATTCCCCTTTGATTAATTGTTGAACAAGAAAGCTGCTCGTGAATGTTAGAGATGATATTAAAGTCACCAAAGATATCCACTCTTGAGAAGGATTATCAAGGTGTCTAATGGAATCCCAAAGCGAAATTCTTTGATCTCTTTTGCACTTAGAATAAATGACAGAAACCATGAAGACTTTATTCAAAGAAGGATGACAAACTTTAAGATGAAGCATCTGCTCTTTATCAAAAACCACCTCCACTTTGTAATCATGATGCCAAAACACCCAGATTCTATTATTAACATTGCAACTAAACTCACTGAGCTTCAGCTTCCTAGCAACAGATTGCATCTTGTCAGGCTTAACAAAAGGCTCATGAATAGCTACAAAACTAGCTTTAAAGAAATAACCATAGACTTTAATCTTAGAATAGTTTCCTTATTAGCAAGACCCCTTGCATTCCAATTCATAATAGTAATATTCATTATTCTGAAGAGGATTTATTGTCTCTTTTGAGCTTCATGAGTTTTGAAGATACTGACCCCTTGGAGTTCTATATTTTCAACACCTTCTTTGGCTTCTTTAAATCATGCCTTTTCAGATTTACCTCTTCTGACTTATCTTTCACCGGAGAACTAACTAAACTGCCATCATGTCTTGGAGAGTAATGTATTTCTTCATTTAGAATCTCAAACATGTTTCTCCTTTCAATAGTTTTCAAGGCATCTATCATCTCATGTTCATTAACAAAGTCAGAATTGTGATCCAAAGTAGAAGTAACAATATCTCTATCAATCTTTTCCAAACTAACAGAATGATTTAGGCGGCCAGTCTCATAATCTTCTTGAGAATGATTCTCCATATCTTTATTGACAACAATCGATTTAAGCTGTTAACCAGACTCTTTATTGTTGACAGAAGCAGATTGATTCGATTGTTCAATAAGTCGATGCATATCCTAAGGATTATTGTTGTCAACATCATTGTTGGGAAGCTGAGAATAATGAGCTTGATCAGGAAAATTTGTTGCAGATAGAGATTGATCAGAAAGATTAATCTGGTCCTTTCTTGAAATCTTTTCACCAGGAAAAGAAGTTTCTTGCTTGTAATATTCGAGTGACCAATATGGGCACAGTTACTGCAATACAAAGGAATACTATCATAAACTAAATCAATCCAGTAACTGTTAGTATCACCAAACTTTAACTACATTTTGTGAACTAGAGGTTTGGAGATATCTACTTCGACCCAAAACCTGCAACAATTTTGCCTTGCCCTATTAACAGAAGGCACCCAAACCTTCAAAGGAATACCAATAACCTTCGCAATTTCGGTGATAGTAGAATTATTGAATAAGAACTCTGGTAAACTTGGTAGAGAAACCCAAATTGGAGTAAAAGGACACTCAAGGTTTGGATCAAATTTTGGTGTCCATTTTAATAATCGCATTGTTTTGTTACCCAAAACCCAAACATTCCTTGACCAGAGCTTCTTGAAATTTTCAACCTTATTAAATTCAACAAAAATGTGCCTCTAATCCCAAACAGAAATACTATAATATCCAATGAAATTGAACTTGCTCAAGAATTTTCTGAAAATCTCCATTGCGGGTTTACCCAAAGCAAACTTAGAAATTAATGTATGTTTCGACATCTTCATTAATAGATCTTTATCATTCGGATTAAAAGTAATAACTGGGAAATCACCATTTAAAGAAACTGAAACGTTCGTATGAACGAACTCTGTTTTTCTAGCCTTTAATGTATCAGCATAGGAGCCACTGTGCAAATTTGGGTTGATTTTCTCTTTGTTTGTCTCCTCAAACACAGGATTAGAAATAACATTACAATTGTTGTCAAGTAACCGAGATTTGTCCATATCTTCATTGTTACCAAAATCTTGCGACTGAGACTGAGTTGATTTCCTAAGCGTAGGAAATTCCTCATTTGATGCAATCTTGAGAAAATTGCTCGTCGATGAGTTTGTTTGAGCAACAGAATTAGACTGCTCCATGGGTGCAATTCAACTTTGATCTCTAAAGAAGAAGACGGTTATCTCTGTACTTGTTAAGAACATAGCTTATCTCCAAAATAACCCATCTATTGTAAAAAAAATCCATTCAAATCCAGCTATATAGATATTTATAAACTTGACAAAAGTAGATCGGTAAAATATTGAAACATAAAAAGGGTATTCATCAAATACTATATGTATATATTGTTGAAATTAGAAAGAGAGATTGGAAATGATGTCTTTTTCTTCTTCTTTACGTATTTTCTGTTAGGCAGCAGTGTTGGAATTTCTCTATTAAGTTGGACCGTCACATGTTTTATCGATGTATCGAACTATTGTTAATATTAGTCCAATAAAAGTAATCATAAAGAAAAGAATGGACTAGTAGATAAAATATGTATCATGGAGGTAATTGTATAGATACCAGGTTTAATTCCGAATACTGTGAAGGATTGGATTCGGAAATAAACAACTTAAGCAAAACGTAAAATTTTGGGGTTATTTTGTAAAACAAAATAATACCGGATTATGGTCTCTAAGGGTGTCAATTTAATAAGGACTGGTCTTCATTAAGTAACCGTCCGGAAGTTACAAACGGTTAAAAGAGAAGAATCGATAACCTAGCAAAGGATCGCGGATCATCTGCTTCAAGTTTGAATCTGAAGATCAAAGAATGTCTACATCCTGTAAGTTATTTATTCCGCATTATTACACGATGATTTTATTTCATGGTTCAATAAGTTAAGTAAGAAATTCGTAGAGTATTTCTTACAAGTGGTATCAGAGCCACCATGAAATTAAGTTCTTAAATTTTCAGATTATAAAATTAGATCATATATATTAGATCTGAAGTCTGTTATCGGAAATTACACAAACAGTTAAACAATTCAATTACGGTGGTATAATTGTATATGCAATTAAGAGGTGGCGTATGCGGTTACTATAATTAATATAATTATATTAAAATCTGAATTATTAATAAAATTATATATTATATAATTTTACGTAACTGTAAGTATAAGGGTAGTAAGGCACGAAATATAAATCTTAGTCCTTATTCTGCTAAAGCACAGAGTTATTGCTAAAGAAAAATAACTCATTGGCTGGCATGGTTATAATTGGTAGTGACGTTTGACGCCTCCTTTCCCGTAAAAGAAAAAGAATTTAAGTAAGAATTGGAACACTCGAGAACAAATTCAATGTTACTAACGAGACCGACCGTGTGAACAAGGAGTATAAGTATAACGTTACTAACTGCCCTCCTAATATAACTATAAAATTAAAAAGGCTAACTCACGTTCGCCTAAAGAATAGGCGAAATATGTACGTGCACTAACCGCCGAGCGATAAATGTGTAATTATTATGAAAGACGTGTATAAGTTATAACAACTCAAACGTTATTGCACCGTATAATAATATTATATATAAATCCGAATTATATTATTATTATATATATTCATGTATATTAAGTATTATATTATAATAATTAAAGATATATTATAGTATAATAATTTAAGGTATAAATTTAATTTTATTAAATTTATATATAGACTACGAAATAGTTTGGACATTAAGTGAATAAGTAGTCGTATAGTATTTTTCAAAATAATTAGCATGTTTTAAGTTGTCCGAACTTGGATAAATAATTAATAATTCAATATATCACCAAAGTGATCCCTATTGCTGAATTAATTATTTTAGAGTTTTGACAAGTATTTGATTGACAAGTATGTAAACTTTAATCGGCCCAAAGGAAGTTTAAGGTTTGACATAGTTAATCTTAGACACGAGATAATTATTTGTGAATTGGTCATTAAGAAAATTGAACTAGGAAAATCGGCCCAAAGGAAGATTTTCTTGATTAAGTCAATTGGTAAGATCAACATTAATTATGCTCAAACTCATACATATACAAATTAATATGCTTTCCCAAAGGTATCTTATTGATGTTGTAAGAGTATGCTTTATTATGCTATGTTTATTTGTTAAATACTATGGAGATTATATGTTAAGTGATGTTTTGGCTATTTATTGTTTGTTGTTTGTTATGTTAGCAAATTCGTATCTCTATAACCCGGAAGGCAAAAAGGCACCCATGCTTAATAGAAGCAACTTTGAGCTGTGGAAAGAAGATATGTTGCTGCACTTGATGTGCCATGATTACGACTTAGCATTAAGGGTCGATGAACCTAAACCTCTGACTGATGACAGTTCTCCTACGGAGAAGAAAGAGTCAGAGGCGTGGGAAAAGTCGAACATGATAAGTCTAGGGATCATGAAGCAAGCAATTCCATTAGCATTCCGTGGTGCAGTTCCACCTGAGATCACTAATGCGAAAATGTTTCTCGAAGAGCTAGAGAATTTTTTTGCCAAGAACGATAAAGTAGAGATTAAGACGCTGCTTATTAAGCTAGCCTCTATGAAATATTGTGGCAAAGGGACTGTTCGTGAGCACATCTTGGAAATGTCAAACATCGTTTCCAAACTGATAGCACTTAAGATTGACCTTTCCGAAGATGTAGTGGTAAGATTTTATTTTCACTCTTTCCCTCCTCAGTATAAGAACTTTAAAACTTCTTATAACTGTCAGCGCGAGAAATGGACTCTCAATGAGCTCATCTCTCAGGCAGCGCAAGAGGAGGAAAAGATGAAGCAAGAACATCCAGAAGTGCAAATGGTGAAAGATCAGGTGGATAAGGGAATTAAGAGGAAGTATGAAGGTTCAGATGCACATGCATCCGGTTCGGGACAAAAGAAGCATAAGAGTACGTCTGGTAAAAGGGCGTTGCTTCCATTGTAACAAACCGGGGCAGTTTACGAAAGAGTGTGAAATATGGAGGGCTATGATGAAAGCCAAAGCTATTTTCACTTCTATGGTCTATTCTCAGATCAATTTAGTTCCAGTACCGAGAAATACTTGGTGGGTTGATACAGCAGAAACAACTCATGTTTGTATTTCTTTGCAGGGTATGATAAGAAACCGAAGCCTGAGTGATGGTGAAACATCCATCTATACAGCTGATGGCAGTTCGTGTTTAGTTCATTCTATTTGTGATTTTCGTTTGTTGCTTACCAGTGGATATTTTTTGTATTTAAAAGATGTATTGTATGTACCTTCTTTTCGAAGGAACTTAATTTCCTTTCCGTTGTTGGACAAATTAAGTTATTCTTGTCTATTTGGAAATGAAAGTTTATGTCTTTATTTACATGGTAATGTTGTTGGTTATGGAAATTTAATAGCAAATGATAACTTGTATTTATTGGATACTATAAAGGATCAGAAAGAGATAATGAATGTAGATATACCTGGAAAACTAAATTGTAAAATGGAAAAATCAGCAAAACTTTGGCACAAGCGATTAGGTCACATTTCTAGAAATAGAATTGAAAAGCTTGCTTCAGAAGGTTTATTAAGTGAACTGGATTTTTCGAACTTCAACGTTTGCGTTGAATGTATAAAAGGAAAACAGACCAAAGTGAAACGATTAGATGCATAAAGAGCGAAAGGGGTCTTGGATTTAATATATACAGACATCTGCGGTCCGTTCCCTACAGCATCATGGAACGGTCAACGATATTTTGTATCTTTCATTGACGACTTTTCACGATATGGGTATCTATATCTCATTCACGAAAAATCAGACGCCATTGACAAGTTCAAAGTCTTTAAGACCAAAGTTGAAAAACAACCTGGTAAAGACATTAAGTGCGTCAGATCGGACCGTGGTGGTGAATACTACGGGAGATTTGATGGTTCACGTGAAAAACGTCATGGACCGTTTGCAAAGTTCCTAGAAGAGTGTGGCATAGTCCCTCAGTATACAATGCCGGGTTCGCCCAACATGAATGGAGTATCTGAGAGACGAAACCGTACATTGAAGGATATGGTAAGAAGTATGATTAGTCATTCAACATTACCTATATCACTATGGGGAGAAGCAATAAAATGTGCGACCTACCTACTTAATAGAGTTCCGACGAAAGTAAATACTAAGACACCGTATGAACTTTGGACTGGGCGTAAACCTAGTTTAAAACATTTACATGTTTGGGGATGTCCAGCTGAAGCGAAGCCTTATAGGCCGAATGAAAAGAAATTGGACTCCAAAACGGTTAGTAGTTATTTCATCGGATATCCCGAGCACAGTAGGAGTTTTAAGTTTTATGATCCTTCCACAAAGAATATATTTGAGACGGGTACAGCAAAATTATTTGAGGATATAGAGTTTGGGGGAAGAATTTAGTAACAAACATTCATTTTGAGGAAGAATCAGTAGAGATTCATGAAGGTTCTAACAATGATACTATAGTTTCAGATGATGATATGGTAATTAGAAGGCCAATCATCACTTCAGATTCGTTAGAACATATAGATACTCAAGATGATGTTAATATTCCTCTTATGGATGTTGTTCCAATGGAGAAAAATGAAGTTGTTCAAGAAGAACAAACTCTACCTCCTCAAGAAGTTCAAGTGCAAAATGAAGAAATTATGCCTTTGCGTAAATCTACTAGAGAAAGAAAGAGCGCTATATCTTCAGACTATATAGTGTATCTTCAAGAACATGAAGAAATTTATGGTTCAACAGAAAACGATCCTTTAAGTGTTCGTGATGCCATGAAAAGTTCTGATTCTCACTTATGGATTAAAGCAATGAACGAAGAGTTCAAATCAATGCAAGATAACGCGGTATGGGAGCTTGTTCCATTACCTTAAGGAAAGAAGCCGATTGGTTGTAAATGGATTTTTAAAACCAAACGGGATTTTAAGGGTAATGTGGAGAGGTATAAATCGCGACTTGTAGCTAAAGGTTTTACTCAACGTGAAGGGATTGACTTTAAAGAAACCTTATCTCCAGTTTCTTCGAAGGATTCTTTTCGGACAATCATGGCATTAGTTGCACACTTCGACCTTGAGCTCCATCAAATGGATGTAAATACCGTTTTTCTTAATGGAGACATTGAGGAAACGATCTATATGTTACAACCTGAAAACTTTGTCTCTGGTGATCCAAAGTCGACGGTAGGTAAACTGAAGAAATCTATTTATGGTCTCAAGCAAGCGTCTCGACAGTGGTATCACAAATTCCTTAAAGTTATTGTCTCATTTGGTTTCGAGATAAATTCAGTGGAGGATTGTGTGTATCAAAAGTTCAGTGGGAGTAAATTCATATTTCTAGTGCTGTATGTTGATGACATATTATTGGCCACGAACGATAAGGAATTGTTACATACGACCAAGAAATTTCTTTCGGACAAATTCGATATGAAAGATCTTGGTGATGCATCATTTGTGTTAGGAATTCAAATTCATAGGAATCGATCCCATGGAATTTTGAGTTTATCACAAAAGGCGTATATCGAGAGTATGTTACAACGTTACGGGATGGCTAACAGCAAAGGAAAGGAAAGGAAACCCGTATATCAAAAGGTGAAAAATTTAGCCTTCAGCAATGCCCAAAGACAAAACTTGAGATTGAGGAAATGCAAAAGGTTCCATATGCTTCGGCTGTTGGAAGTTTGATGTATGCTTAAGTTTGTACACGGCCAGATATTGCTTTTGTGGTGGGTGTGTCAGGGAGATACATAAGTAATCCGGGCATGGAACACTGGAAAGTAGTCAAAAAAGTTCTCCGGTATTTGCAACAAACAAAAGATCACAGATTAACATATAAGAAGTCGGATAAACTGGAGGTCATAGGGTATTCCGACTCGGATTTTGCTGGATGTGAGGATTCTCGTCGTTCAACCTCAGGAATTATATTCCTTTTAGCGGGAGGTGCAATATCATGGAAAAGTGTTAAACAAACACTCATTGCATCTTCCACTATGGCTGCAGAATTCGTTGCTTGTTTCGAGGCATCCAATCAGGCGCTTTGGCTGCGAAATTTTATCACGGGAATGTGAATCGTAGAGGGGATAGAAAGACCCCTTAGATTATATTGTGACAATAACTCGGAAGTTCAGTATTCAAACAGTAACAGGAGCTCGGTTAAGTCCAAACATGTAGATATCAAGTTCCTATCTCTCAAAGAGAGACTACAGAGTGGTCAAATCAGTGTGGAGCACATAGGGACAAACTTGATGTTAGAAGATCCTCTTACGAAGGCATTAATACCTAAAGTTTTTATTGAACACACCATTAACATGGGTGTTGTGTACTTAGAGGATTGTTAGTTTCAGTGGGAGTTTGTATTAAGCTATTAAATTTGTTTGTATTATGATATTCGCGAACTTAAGATCATTAATGCAAACATATTTATATATACGTTTTCAGTGTGCTCTTATCTTTGATTATTCGTACTCTATTGTGAGTAGACCTCTAATTAAGTGGGACTAGTTAAGAATAGATATGTAAGATTACATTTCATATTATTCTTATGCTATGCACCATGATAGATCCATGTAGTTGATTGTTGCGATATCGTGATTACTGATGCATCTATTTGTGGCTTGAAATGCATTGATGATGACTTTAGTCCTATGTTGTTAATGGCCATTTATGGGATTGTTAAGATTATCTATGTGACGATAGAAATTAAGAACGTTCATTAAGTGGATGCATCCTATAGTAGCATATGATGATCCAAGTAGGAGATTGTTGGAATTTCTCTATTAAGTTGGACCGTCACATGTTTTATCGATGTATCGAACTATCGTTAATATTAGTCCAATAAAAGTAATCATAAAGAAAAGAATGGACTAGTAGATAAAATATGTATCATGGAGGTAATTGTATAGATACCAGGTTTATTTCCGAATACTGTGAAGGATTGGATTCAGAAATAAACAACTTAAGCAAAATGTAAAGTTTTGGGGTTATATTGTAAAACAAAATAATACCGGGTTATGGTCCCTAAATGTGGCAATTTAATAAGGACTCGTCTTCATTAAGTAACCGTCTGCAAGTTACAAACGGTTAAAAGAGAAGAACCGTTTTATCACTTGAGTTCTATATAAGAATGAGTTCCTCATTCTTAAAAGAAACGAGATAAAATACATAGAAAAATCCTTTAAGAAAAATGAATTGATTCTTCCTTCGAATCAATTACAAAAGTGTGTTTTGGTTGCCATCTCTTAGAAGAATCGATAACCTAGCAAAGGATCGCGGATCATCTGCTTCAAGTTTGGAATCTGAAGATAAAAAAATGTCTACATCCTGTAAGTTATTTATTCCGCATTATTATAGGATGATTTAATTTCATGGTTCAATAAGTTAAGTAAGAAATCTGTAGAGTATTTATTACAAGCAGCAGTAGATGCTGAAATAGAATCATCGTTCTTTTTGCTAAAAACAGGTTCATTTAAATCTCGTAAAACCAGTTCTCTTTATCTTCGAGTGCTTCCAGTTTGTTCGAAAGCAGTAGAAACGGAAGCAGCAAATGCAAAAGCATCGCTGTTTTCTTCAGTAACAACAGATTCATTCAAATCCACTAAAGCCAGTTCTTTTTTTTGGCAGAAGTATTATCATTCTCTTCAATAACAACTTGTATGGAAGTACATACACTAGGGACAGACATTTTCCCGTTTAGCATAAAATATGAGTTAATTTATATATTAACAAATATTAAAATTTATATATTATTTTTATATGTAATAAATAATATATTAAAAAATATTTCACAGTAGCTATATATGAAATTGGTAATCAAACCTCCTATAAAGTAAAATGAATTTATAAATTTTTTTTGCCCTTTATTCAATTCTGACTTCTGGATCGGCCATTATGGGATCTAGTGGCGGAATCAGAAAATAATATTAGGGGGGGCTGACCAAGTATTAATAACATTTTTCTTGTTAACCATTTCGAAAATATAATTAAGCAAAACCAAATCTATTACAATTTTTGTTTTCACGGATCATGGTGTTATAAAAAAAATTCTGAAAATTTCATCAAATAACGATTATAACATTACAAACAACCAAATATATTTCAAAGTGTTACATCTAAGCACTTGGATCATTCATTCCTTTTATTATCTCTTACAAACTCGATTTTTCAAATAATAATACTTTTGAAAAAATATTCACAAATATTAGTGAAGTTAGTTAAAAACAAAACAAATATTTTACATTTCGTTCTATTGGATTCAATCCAATGATAAACCTACTAGCATTATGCATAAATATTTTTTGATAGCTTTTTTAATTAAGATAATTAATAAAATATAACTTTAGTCTATACCTTTTTTTAGAAAATATTAAATAGGTTTATTATACATAAATATTTTTATATAAATCTTGAATTAAAGTAACTCATAGAATAAGTAACATTTAATTTAATAATATGTTGTTTAATGATATTTTTATAAAACGCATTAAAGTTTTTTAAAAAGAAATAAATATTTTTCAAAAAAATAATTGGACTCCACTAACTTTTCTTTTTCTTTTATCTTATTTCACAACAACTATTTATTGTGTCTAAAATTTATTTAGATTTAACTAAATAACAAAAAAATTATTATTTTTTTGGTGAGATATTTTTTTTTTAGGTGGAAAAGAAACCCACTAAACCCACTCCCTCCTTAATAAAATCAAAATTGGACAGTGGTTATATGGAGATTGGAGTGGGGTTAGGGGGGGCTGGAGCCCCCCTACTGATGGGATCCCATACAAAAACAAATATTAGACATCACAAATGGTCTAACCCAGAAAACAACTGGTACTACTGAACTTGCTTTAAAAGAGCGGAGAATTAACAATCATAGTCTTCGGTATCATGGTTTTATAGATTTAGATAAACATTTTTTCTCACCCAAGCAGAAGTAGATATCGAAGTACCACCATTCTCATGAGCTGTTGGCGCAGCAGCAGCAGCAACATTTTGAGCTAAATACGAAGCAGAAGTGAAACTAGAAGCACCAACATTCTCTTGAGTTGTTGCCGCGGCAGTAAGCCGTTCATGTTTGACCTGTGAGCCAGGCAGATACAATTTATTTCATAATTATTAATTTTGTGATTAGATTATAGCATTAATAAATATATAAAATGAATACCCTAAACAAAAAACCTACCGCGCATGCTATTGAACAGAATCTGACCGTCACATCTGCAAACAGTTTCCGCCCACAGGATATACATGATGCACTAGCCCTTCTTGGATATTTTATGGCTTTGGGGTTTCGTTTTCGAATAAAAACATGACTCCCCCAAGGTCCATTGTGTAGTCGGATTCCAGTTAAATCTAAATACTTGGAAATTGATTCCACTTGTATTCCTGATTGATCCCGAAACATATGTACCTCAAATTCATTTATAGCATAAAGTTAGATTTAAAGAATTAACTATACGGTGAACAGAAACTATATGGTGAAATTGATTCCACTTGTATTCCGGTTTGGTGAACAGAAACTTATCTAAATTCAATTAAAATATAAATCTTTCTTTATCCCCACAGTGATCCAAAGCAAATTCAAGATCAAGATACATAATTGTAACGAAAAGTTAACTGTCTTTTTTACCGTGAGCAAGATGTGACCTATATGTGAGTAATAGCAGTATCGACAGAAAGGGGAGCCCATGCATGTTGTGCAAAATAAGGCGCATCTAGATCTGGCGTCATGTGTATTGTGAATACTGCATTCTTTGTGAAACTCAGCGTTGATCTCAGCCTCCAGGAATGGAATTAGCCATGCGAGCTCTCTTAATGCTTTACCAATTTTCATTGGTAGCTCTTTTACTTCTTCACCAACTTTCGCCATTCTGTGTTTAAGGTTAGAGAGAGAAAGAAGGAATCTTGGTCAAAGATTTAGAATTCTTTAACTATAAAAGTATTTGGGGCGATAACTATTAGGATTTAAGCCGGATTAAGATTTATGGTGGCCTAGGAAAAGTAATTAACGTTGAATTTGCAAATTATGATCGAGAGGAAACCTTTTAACAATACACTATTTAGTTTGTTTTTCTTACTATTTATTTTTTGTTATATATTAAGGTTATTTCTATTTTAACAATACACTATTTTGTTATATATTAAGGTTATATAATAGAGTCTTATGTGTAACATGAAATAGGAGTACGGCCGATCACGAAAAATCTGCTTTTCGAAATGACGTATGCTCCAAAAAATAAGAAACCGTTCATCTTCTCCGGTGAACTCGACCTCTGATTTCTAGCCGCCTCTTTCTTTATTGATGGATCAGGTTCCATCCATAGAAGAAGTTTTTAGTTCTTCTTCAATCAAAGAGCCACAAGATATCGATGGAAAAAACAAACTGTGGGGAAACAAATTCTTTCCTGAAGCTTTGAACCCTAGTCCTCAAAGCGGTGTGGATTCTTTCAACCCAGAAAATATATGTCTCAAGAATGATCATATATCCCTGCAATATGGAGATAACTTCTTGGCTCGTCTTAAATCTAAGTCGAAATATACGCTTGTTGGTAAATGTTCCTCTGGCTTACCTAAGAGGTATCAACTTCTTGATTTCTTCGATAAGTTTAAGTTCGTACAAGATTATAGATACACTGTCAAAGACTCCAGGCATATCTTCATTGAGTTCGATTCAAACATAGATCTTTGTAAACTATGGAAAAAGAATGTTTGGACTATCGGTTCAACTGTAATGAGACTGTTGAAGTGGACTGAAAACTTCAACGTCAAATATGAATGTCCGATAACACCAATATGGATCAAGATTGAAAATTTGCCTGAGCATTTGTACAATGAAAAGGTTATCAATGACATTGCTTCAGCTCTTGGCAGACCTATGCACATAAAAATAGAGCGTTTACAACCACTGCCTGGCTTGGGTTGAAATGGAAATCACCAGAAATCTACTTCATGATGTTTGGGTTGGCTTTGGAAGCAACCAGGGATGCTGGGTTAGAATTATTTACTTAAACCTTCCTAGATATTGTGAATCTTGTTATCATATTGGTCATTGCACTGACCAATGGAAGAAAAATAAAGATAAAGAGAAGGAAATCGATGAAAAAAATGAAAACAGTGAGGACAAGGAGACTGCTAAAGCTGACGAAGAACAACTCCACGAAGTAAATGTTAACATGCGTACTCTTGCTGAAATTACTAGTGTTGTTCAAAATCTTGAATTTGGGTTCAATATTTCAAATACTATCATAAACAAAAAACAAGATAACTCCTCTCTAAGGAATTCTAATGTTGGGAGTTTTCAATCCTCTCCTAAGAACATAATCGATAATAGGATTTATCTTGATCTTGGTCAAGGGCATGAATCAGCTAGGAATCAGAACGGAATAATCGATGATGAGGTTAAGAGAATGGACCGTCAAAGTGATATGGATTCCAATATCAATAACAAACAAGAAGAAATCATAGGAGCCTTACAAACTCTTGAAAATACTGCTAACAACATGGACTACGACAACTTAGTATCAGAATATTCATCTCCTAAAGTTGGTAATGAAACAACTTTCGCCAAGCTAATCTGACTGTCAAAACAAAAGATAATCAACCTGATAAAAGACTAACAAGAAGTCAGATTCAAAGAAAAGAGCTATCTGAAGATGAAGATGGATTTAGCACTATTATAAACAGGCAACTGAAGCAAGCGAAAAAAGAAAAGGATTTCCAGGAAAACTCATCAATTCTCTACAACAAGTAACTCTAAACGATCTCTTAATTATGATTACTATCTTAAATTGGAATATGAGAGGTATCAAAGATAAATCTTCTTTAAGAAGACTTAAGCATCTTTCTAACAAAAACAAAGCTGTCATTGTTGTTATTCAAGAACCCTTGATTAGCAATGATAATCTTAACAGTATTGCTTCTAAAATTGGTTTTACTCACAGTGCTTTGAATATATCCAACAAAATTTGGATCTTTTGGCATGATAATTTTTCTGTCAATATCCTGATTGACCATGCTCAATGTTTACATATTGAAGCTAACCATAATATTCTGAATAAAAATATTCTGTTTACTTTTGTCTATGCAAAATGTCAACGTTTGAACAAACTGGATCTTTGGGATAATTTACGTAGCATATCTTGTACTGATAATGCCTGGCTTGTATATGGTGATTTTAATGCAATTAGTTCAGTAGATGATCAGATAGGTTGCTCCAATTTCTGCCAGAATAGTGCAGATAATTTTAACAAGATGATCAGTGATTGCAGGCTTCTGGATGCTGGGTATGCTGGGTCTAGATTTACTTGGTCCAACAAGTCAAAATAGAGGTGCTTTGACTGGGTTTTTATAAACAATCCTTGGAATAACTTTTTCAATAACGCGAATGTAATTCACAAAGCCAGAACTGGGTCTGACCATATGGTTATTCTTAGCAATATTTCTATGTTATCCTATAACTCTAAAAAGAATTTCAGATTTCAGAATATGTGGTCCCTTGATGATGACTTTATTCCTTTTGTTTCTAAAAACTGGGATCTGGATATTAATGGAGATCCCTTACATAAATTTTGGTTTAAATTAAAAAGATTAAAGGTGGGTTTCATTTCTTGGAACAAGCATCACTTTGGTATTGTTTTCAGTAAGGTTAAAGCAATGGAGGATGAAGTGCTAAGGGTGAAAACTGTCCATCAACAACGAAACTCTATTCATTCTAAAGATGAGCTTAATAAGACTAATTATTTACTGTTAAATGTCTACAAAATGGAGGAAGAGTTCTGGCTTCAGAGGTGCAATGTTAGTTGGATTAAGGACGGTGAACAGACTGGATCTTTGGGATAATTTACGTAGCATATCTTGTACTGATAATGCCTGGCTTGTATATGGTGATTTTAATGCAATTAGTTTAGTAGATGATCAGATAGGTTGCTTCACTTTCTACCAGAATAGTGCAGATAATTTTAACAAGATGATCAGTGATTGCAGGCTTCTGGATGCTGGGTATGCTGGGTCTAGATTTACTTGGTCCAACAAGTCAAAATATAGGTGCTTTGACTGGGTTTTTATAAACAATCCTTGGAATAAATTTTTCAATAACGCGAATGTAATTCACAAAGCCAGAACTGGGTCTGACCATATGGTTATTCTTATCAATATTTCTATGTTATCATATAACTCTAAAAAGAATTTCAGATTTCAGAATATGTGGTCCCTTGATGATGACTTTATTCCTTTTGTTTCTAAAAACTAGGATCTGGATATTGATGGAGATCCCTTACATAAATTTTGGTTTAAATTACTAAGATTAAAGGTGGGTTTCATTTCTTGGAACAAGCATCACTTTGGTATTGTTTTCAGTAAGGTTAAAGCAATGGAGGATGAAGTGCTAAGGGTGAAAACTGTCCATCAACAACAAAACTCTATTCATTCTAAAGATGAGCTTAATAAGACTAATGATTTACTGTTAATTGCCTACAAAATGGAGGAAGAGTTTTGGCTTCAGAGGTGCAATGTTAGTTAGATTAAGGACGGTGACAACAACTCCAAGCTCTTTCACAATTATGTTTCCAAAAAAATAAGGAAGAGTACCATAAATGATATCAAAGATAACAATACTTGGATTCTTGACTAGGATTTAATTGGTGAATCGGCAGTATCATTTTCACTAATGTCCTTGCTAGTAACTCTTATAAAGATAAGCAAGAGGAGATGGAGAGGATGAATCACTCAATGTTTAACACCATTCCTAGTATTATCACTCAAGAAGACAATAAGAGTTTACTCAAGCTCCCTGGAAAAGATAAAATTTTCAAAACCACCAACAACTTAAAAGCCTCAAGTGTGGCAGGTATGGATGGATTCAACTTATTCTTTTATAAAAAGTGTTGGAGCATTATAAAAAATGATATTACCCTTGTACTACATTATTTTATTAGAGGTTATAGCATTCCTAAAGGTATTCTGGCTACAGGCATTTTCTTTATTCCTAAGTCATTTAACCCTACTAGTTGGAATGATTACCGACGTATAAGCTTATGTACTTTGCTTAATCGTATTATGGCTAAGATCTTAAATGATAGACTTGTTGACCTTCTTTCTAAGATAATTTCTAACTCTCAAGGTGGATTTGTGCCTGGTAATAGTATTTATTCTAATGTTTTAATTGCCAAAGAATTACTCTATGATTTGAATTGGAAAGTTAAGGATCAAAATATCATCATTCAATTAGATATGTGCAAGGCTTTCGATAAGCTTAACCACCGTTTTCTTATTAAAGTCTTGAGATGTTTTGGTTTCTCTAAAAGATTTACCAATCTGATCAGTAGTATGATATCCAATATTCATGTCTCTATCTTATTTAATGGTGTTTCTTTTGGTTTCTTTAAAACTGCCAAAGGTCTGAGGCAAGGTGATCATCTTTCACCTAGCCTCTTTATTATTGCAGAGGAAGTATTGCTTAGAGGAATTATTTTTCTCTTTAAGGATAACAAGTATATAAGGTATAGAAGTCGTAATAGCTTATGTATCAGTAACCTGGCTTTTGCTGAAGATATACTTCTGTTTACTAACAGTAAGGAAGCTACACTAACTTCACTTAATATTTTCTTGCACGAATACCAAGGAACTTCTGGTCAAGTTATTAACAAAAGTAAAACGAAAGTTATTACTGCAAATGGTATTGATGATATTAGAATCAATTTTATCTCTAACATCACTCGTTTTAATAATGGCATGATCCCCACTAACTACCTTGGTATCACCATTAGCACTAACAACAAGTCTATTATCTACACCAATCTTCTCAAAAAGATCAATAACAGAATTACTGAATGGGAATCTAAGCACTTATCTTTTGCAGGAAGAATCACTTTGATCAATTTAGTCCTTATGAACATTGTCCTCTACTGGATGCAAAGTAATGCCATTCCTAATAATGTTCTCAATAAAATTGAGAAGGCTTTTAACAGTTTTCTTTGGGTTCTACCAGCATCGACCGCAAAATTCACTGGTGTAGTTGGAGAAGTATTTGTAAAACATTCAAAGAGGGTGGTTTGAACCTCAGAAACTTGGTTGATGTTCAAAACTCTACCTATTGTAAGCTTTGGCTTCAGTTTAGGGATAATAAGATTCTCTGGGCTAATCTTTTTCATGACATATACTGTAAGAAGAATCACCCTATGCAGCTCTCCACTAGTATGAAAGGCTCCATGGTGTGGAAGAGACTTATAAAGATTAAGCTTATTGCTGAGCAATTTATCTCTTGGTCGTTGGGAGAAGTATTTTTCGACTTCTGGTTGGATAGATGGTCTAATTCTGACCCTCTTTTAACTCTTGACAACTTTGTGGACAATAGTTGGTACCATCAGGAAAAGGTTAATCAATACTGGACTAACTTTCAATGGAATCTATCTAGTATTGATAATCTCATTAGCCACGAGGACCTACAACGTATCAGCAAATGTTCTATCAACCACAACAGCAAAAATAAGATCATTTGGAGCTTATCAACTACGGGTAATTTTAGTCTTAAAAATATATGGGATTACCTTCGTAATCATCATGTTGAATCTAATTTGTTTTCTAACATCTGGAATGACTTAACTCCTAAAAAGCATGCTTTCATTCATTGGAAATTGATTAACAGATACATTTCTAGTGATTCTATCCTTAGGAAAAGACATATGGTTGTTGTTTCCAAGTGTTAATTTTGGCAAAACTGTGAAACTACTAATCACACCTTTATTGCTTGCGAGTTGGCTTGGGCTACTTGGCTCTATTTTGCAGATCATTTCAATGTTCAGATATTTAGATACATGACTCCTACTCACATGTCTAGGATTTGGTCGTGGTCTACTAGCAAGAAAAATCATATAAGGAATGTTATTTCTTCATTAATCTACATCATGATTTGGAAATATAGAAATCAACCCAAATTCAAAAACATCAAAGTTTCTTCAAACATAATTATTAATGGAGTTCATAGGATTCTTAAATATATGAATACTGCTGGTATTTTTAAAACTATTCATTGGTCTAAAGATAGAAATGTAGCTAAGAACATTTGTTTCTTAAACTTATGTTGTGACTCCATCAAAAGACCTTCTGTTCTTAAATGGGTTCATCCCTCCATTTGCCGTTATAAGCTTAATACTAATGCTTCTGTGCATTATAATGGTGAGGCTAGTGCAGGCATTATTATTAGAGACTATGAAGGTAACCTAATTCATGATTCTGGTAATGTTTACGATAAGCTTACTCCTCTTATGGCTGAGGCTCGTGCTCTCATGGAAGGCTGATTATTTGCAACTCTAAAGTTTCTTCAATGTAGACTTTGAGTCTGACTCGTCTTTGCTTGTGGATTTTGTTAAGAATAGCAATCATAGTGCTATTCATTGGCCTCTGTTTCCTACTCTTAATTGCTGTAGAATGATGTTAACTTCTTTAATGTCTCTTAAACATGTTTTTAGATATCAATATACAGCAGCGGACTGGCAAGCTCGTTGGACTTTAAAGTGCAAGTTGAGACAAGATTATGACTTCACTTTTGCTTCAGTTAACCTTAAATCAATTCTTGTTTTAGAAAGTCTTGGTTTACCTTATATAAATATCTCTACTTAAGGCTGGCTGTCTAATCTGTTTTGTTGCAAGCTCTGAGAATTCAGGTTGTACGATAGTTTCGATATTGGTGGGGGCAATAGGCTTGAGTAGAATTAGCGAAATCTGTCTAAGCTAGCTTTGATTGTTGAATCTGATTCCTCTTGGCGGAGCTGTCTGTTGTCTCTCTTCTGCTTAAAAAAGATGGTTTCAATGAATCTTCTGAAGTCTTTTAAGCTAGTGACTGCCCAGTATCAAATGAAGCGCTGGTGATTGATGCATTGGAGCTGTTTTTGAAAAGTTAGGATTGAATCGGCTCATGATTTGAGAAGCTTTCTTCAAGACGAGATTAGATTGAAGCATTCTCCAAGTATGTTGAGCTACCTTGTCGATTAACTTTCATTTAATAGAGATTTTTTCTAGGCTGATTGGCTTTGAAATTTAAGCCAATGCATGATATTGTATTCTCTAAGTAAACCCTAGTATTTGTTAGAGCTGGGCTTTGTATTGTTTAGGCGGCAAAAGTTGGCGCTATATCTACTGTACCCAAAAAACAATTTTAATTTTCAAATAAATTGACTTTACTTAATAAAAATCCTTAAATGTGTATTACTTGGTATCATTAAATATAGATGAAGGTCTAAAAACCAAATTGTTATCTGTATGGTACTCCTATGTTCATTTATTCTTTAAAAAAAGGAATTTAGTTTTTTATTATTTACAATTTAATATCTAATTATTATTTTTATAATATTTTAAATAGATTTTAATAAAAAATACAAAGTATATATATATATATATTTCCTTTTCATTAATTTTATTTTAAAAAAATTATATATTTAGAACCATAATTTAAAAAAAATCGAAACTACTATTAATTTTTTTGAAACAAATAAACGAGATATATTAATGATTTCCTGTTACGAGAAACGAGAGATTCTTGCACAAACAATAAATGAGAGATGCATATAGATTATACGGGGAAATTTGAGACGCGTAGACGAGAAATCATTAGTTGAGGGTCGAAAGACCAATAAATGAGAGAACCTGAGATGGGAGACAGATTGATGAGAGACGCAAACAACAGACGCCGCTGTTTGCGAGACGAGAGATCAATACATGAGAGATGCAAAGACGACAAACTATATGTTGCGAGAGACGATAGATAGATGAGAGATGCAAAGACTAGATACCGCTAGTTGCGCGACGTGAAAGCGAGTAATAGATGAAAGATGCAAAGAGAAGAGACTCATACATAAGAAACGCATAGGTGTTACGAAACTGAGTGTAAAATGTAATTTAAATGATAGATATGAGAAAAAAAAACCTAAATGCGAGAGGAGGGTTAGGTAGGCTCGCGATTTACAAAAATAATTTAAAAAGTATTATTTATCCATCTAGTTTTATTCGTCATGAAAACCAAAGTCAATGGTATTTTTCAGATTGTTTTTAAAATTAACATTTAAAAAAGAAAAACTTTTTTAAAAATAAATTAAAAGAAAATAAAAAAATGTACACGTGTTTAATAATTTTTTATAGAATAATATTCTAGATATAAAATTTATTAATTTTTTTCGTTTTAATTACGACTATTTATTCCTCTTGAAAACAGACTGGAAAACCTTAACCGTCCGATTTGCATTTTATTCTAAAATTCAAAATCTATCAGGAAACAAAGTGGTAAAACTAGTTTGAAATCCAACCGATAAAATCAATAAACCGGTAAAATCGATTAGAAATCGAAACCACAAAACTGATAAACCGGTAGTAAATACTGCATTAAAACATCATCCCAAGAGTCTCTATATTTTAGATAAATATGGAGAGAATTTTGTCACTTCATAATTTTAGATTACAATTTTTCACAACAAATACGCTATTATTAAGGTAGTTATTTTATTTGTTAGATAAAATAAAAAAAAAAGAAAATTATAAAAAATATTCACCACCTAAATAAATATAGGTTATCAAATTAAAATTTGTAAATGACCGCATAGAACCCACCTAGCTTACTTAGGTTAGTCGTAAGATTTGATCAAAACTTGAGTGTAGCTCACACTACTACCTGGATCGATACAATATTCAGACTTGTAAACCTTCTGCTGTCTTTGAAGTACTATTTCTCATTTGTGGCTTTCTCAATTTTGCAAAAGCTGAACAAACGATGTCATTTACAAGGATGAAAACACTGCAAAGCTGATTGTTTATTTGTCTATAGATTTTTTTTTACGTGGATTGTTTTTCCTATTTGTACAAACATATTTTATTTTATTTAAAGTTTTTTTGCACCAAAAAAACTGATTTTTGGGCAGCGAAATAAATGAAAAAGATAGCCCTTCTTCTTAAAGAGTAAAATATAAGTAATTGGTATGCTATTTTTCTCCATGTTTTCCGCTTTTTATATTCTTCCCTTTAGGTTTTGTTCCTCAAGACATCAAAATCCAAACATAGAGGAATCTAGAAAATTCAACTCAGGATGTTATCTTAAATTACAAAAGATATTTACAATTTTAAAGGATGGGCCGGCAAGACATATCCGCCTTGACCTTGTGTTAATTTCAGCTAATGGATTTTCCTTTTCTTTCACGGCCATATCTTACAGCCAAATATTTTTCATACCAATGTCTTAGTATGTTTTTGTTATTCCTCACAAGAATCAGCTATATATATATATCCACACAAACTTGATAGCAATTTGGGATGGTTTTACCTACTTGTTATTGACTTATGGAAGAACAGAAAGTCTTTGCTCTTCCATTGATTTTATACTTTCAAGACTTCTTAATTTGACCAAATTTATGTTCAAATTTAACAAAATCTTTTGGTGGTTCAACCCACCCGCCTTATACTTTTGAATACGGTGCTATATAAAATGCAAAAGTCATAAACCTTTACTCTGCATACATGTACTGCATCTGTTTTTGTGTTAACGCTAAATCTTTGGTGTCTTTCTCTTGTTCCAAAGATTTGAGCAACACTGTTAGGTATTTCCTTAACCGTAAAATTAAAACCAGAAGCAAACCTGAACTGTTGAACAGCAGGGGACAAAACTTAGGCTACTGAATCCCACGTTGATTTAGTTAAATGATGATATAAAAAACTAATCTATATAAAGACACACCAATGTAACTTTAACACATTTACCAAAACTAGTTAAAGGCGCATAAACGATGGTATAAAAAACTAGTCTTATACAAAGACAAACCAAAGCTGGTTAAAAGGCAAAGCCAATTGTTTCCCAACTATTGAACAATTAGTTACAAAAAATTGTATTGAAATATTTTAGTGTCGTTGTCCGATAAACTGAACTAGATCAAACCAGCCAATTTTTATTGATTTCGGTTCGGTTTTATTGTCAAAATCCTAGTTCCGTTTTATTGTCAAAATTCTGACCTGGCGTATTTAATCAGTAATATTTTTTTTAATGAAGGACTTAAATTGAAATGAAAGGAAAGTACAAGTCTTTTTTAATGAAGGACTCAACTATCAATGGTGAGCCCTTACCATACACTCTACCAATGCCCAAGAAAATACTGCCATAACTGTAACGAATTAGAGCACCACCTCCCGATTCACTACTGAAGGTACATGCACCATCGATATTTATCTTATATCTACCTTGCTTTGGGTTCTTCCATTTCAGAAATAGAGGCTTGTTCCATTGCTTAATCTGGTTCACACAGTCAATGTCAGTAGCTTCCTTATCAAATCTACCCAAATGCTTCCTATTCAGTACTTTAGCATAATCTAGGCTAGATAAGATAAGGATAATGTGATTGATTATAGTAGTAGAACTAGTGTTTTCGTTATTGAGCTTCTTTTTATTACGGCCAGACCAAATCGACCATGCTATTATTGGAGGGAGAATCGTGAAGATGTCACACTTCTTCTTAGCTGCCCAGTACCAGCGCATGATGATGTGAGACGCAGACATATAAGGATGGATCTGAACTCTGAAGATGACACTGAAATGCTGCCAGACAGACCAACCTTGCTGACATTACACTATATCATGGTTAGTCGACTCAATATTATCACAGTGAACACACTTAGAAGCAAGGTGAATTTTTTTAGCTTGCATAACTTTATCAGTAAGTAACCAATTATGAAGGACTCTCCATAACAAAAAAAAGCATTTTTTAGAAGTTACAACATTCCAAGTCTTAGCATACAGCCTCGAAACATTACCTTTAGCTCTGATGTGATTCAAAGTGTCCCTGACATTAAACTTTCCATCTTTTGATAGAGACCAAAGCATAACGTCATTATTATTAGAAAGACTAACCTCATTAATTTTGTCAATCTCCGTAGTTGTAACTTTAGTACTGAGTCTGTCTAAATCCTAAGAATATCCCAACCAGAAGTCCTTCACAAGATCATTAGTACTGCCCCACTGGAATCTTCTATCATTGTTATTAGTAACTTTTATAAACGGCCTATCAGAACACCATCTATCATACCAAAAACTCATGTTTCCATAACCAGGCAGCCAGAAAAGGAAATTATCTGTCATCTCTCTAGCATTGAGCATACGATTCCACACTTTAGACTTTCTGTAAGGAGATATAGCTAAAGCAGGATGGATATCATCTCTACAATATATAGACAACATGAATCTAGCCCATAGAGAGTGATGCATCCTGAAATTAAACCATATCTTCATTGAATAAACCTGATGCACATCATTTAATTTCTTAAGATTGAGGCCTCCTTTATTAAAAGGCTTACATAGCCTATCCCATCTGGCCCAACTAATAGCTCTCTTGTCATCTTTACTCAACCGCAAGAACTTATTGAATAAGACCTCCAGCCTATTGATAACGCCAGCAGGCAAAGATGTGTGCTGAAGAAGATAATTGGGAAAAGCAACAAGAACAGACTGGATTAATAGCAGACGCCCAGCTAACGAAAGGTGAAGCTTGTCCCATTCTATTATCATGTTCCTGAATTTGTATATTAAGCCTTGAAAGTTAGAAATTCTAGAATTGATAGCAATTGTAGTACCTAGATAGCTGAAAGGCAAATAAGAATGTTTGATATTCCACATATCTTCAATGATAGTTATTTGTTGAGAAGTCATCTTGTTTGAAACAATAAGCTTAGACTTGGCAGTATTGATTTCCTGACCAGAAACACATTGATAGTGATCCAAGACCGACTTAATAGCACCAATTGCATTAACATCACCATTAGTAAAAACCATGAAGTCATCTGCAAAAGCTAAACAAGCTATATTCTGATTGCTTCTAGTTTTGTATCTAAACATAGGATTACCATTAGAGACTAGATTGATGCTTCTTATCAGGTACTGCTCACCTAGAATAAAAAGACTCGGGGAAAGAGGATCCCCTTGTCTTAAACCCTGAGAGTTAGAAAAATAACATGTCATCTCACCATTAACCAATATTGAAGAGGAAACATTGCTAATGCAGTTGCTAATAAGACTAGTAACATTATTGTTAAAACCAAACATCTTGAGGATATTGAAAATAAACTTATGACTAAGCTTATCAAAAGCTTTAGTCATATCAGTTTTAATAATAACATTGCCCACTTTTTTGTTGTTATTAATGTCAAAACACAACTCCTGAGCAAGAAGAATAGAGTCCTGTATAGATCTTCCCTTAACAAACCCACCCTGCTCCTCAGAAATTAATTTAGGCAGAATTTTTGATAGTCTGTTGTTTACTATCTTCCCCAGAATTCTTGAAAACACAGTGGTTAGACTGATTGGACAAAAATATTTCCACTTGTTAGGATTGTCCAGCTTAGGTATTAAGCAAATCATTGTAGCTTTCACGCCCTTAGGCAGATTATACCCTTTGAAGAAACCTTTAACAACATTACAAAGATCACTACCGACAATATCCCAGCACTTCTTATAAAACTCTCCATTGAAGCCATCAGGGCCTGCAGCAGACTCAGAATTTAAATGATTAACAACCCCATAGATCTCATCATCCTCAGGAATACTAGATATGAAATTATTATCCTCTTCAGTAACCAAAGAAGAAATAACACCCATCAGATCTTGATCAGTCACAACCCTTCTAACAGGAGCAAGCAAAGCTTTAAAGTACTCAACAGCAGAAGTACCAATGTCTTCCTTAACAGTTATCCAATTATCTTAAGCCTTTTCTTCACAAAAATATGATAGGCAGCAGTGTTTCTATCAGATTCTTTCAACCAAGACGCGTGAGCCTTCTACCTCCAAAACATCTCTTCCCTGTCAAGAAGTAACAAATGGTTCTGTCTGGCCTCCTCCAAAGAAGATTTATTAACATCATTAAACTCATTTTGAAGCATTGTTTCTCTAATGTTAATGATCTCTTCAGATTGCTTAATAGCATAAAAAATGTTCCCAAATATGTTCTTATTCCAAACCTTCAACACAGCCTTGAATCTTTGCTGCTTAATCCAAAAGACCATAATAGGGTTCCTCACATCATCATTATTATCCCAGACCAACTCTGTTTAACCTGCTTCAAAAAATTAGAGTGAGTAGCCCACATATTCAAGAACTTAAATGATGTTTTAGGCCTTTCAAGATTAAAAGAAACTTTAATAACAATGGGGTAGTGATCCAAACAACTTCTTGCAAGATGAGAAACAGAAGTACAATCAAAGAAGTCCACCCAAGCAGTGTTATACAGAACTCAATCTAACCTCCTCCATTTATGCCCATGTGACCAAGTATAAGGACAACCAGTGTAACCAGCATCTATTAGACTGCAATCCATAATAAGGCCATTAAAATCATTCATTTCTCTTTGATTAATAGTGGAACAAGAAAGCTCCTCCTGAATGCTAGAGATAACATTGAAATCTCCAAACATAATCCACTCATGCTGCACATCCAGACTTCTAATAGAATCCCAAAGAAAAACCCTCTCATCCCTTTTACACTTGGCATAAACAACAAACACATGAAACTCCTTATTCATAGAAGGATGACACACTTTAAGGTGAAGCAACTGCTCACTATCCAAAATCACCTCAACACTGTAGTCACGGTGCCAAAAAACCCATATTCTATTATTCACATTACAGTTATACCCACTCAACTGAAGTTTCGTAGCCACCAAACACATCTTATCAGAATTAACAAAAGGCTCTTGAACAACAACAAAACTAGCCTTTAAAGAATTGACCATAGACTTTAACCTTTGAACTGTTTCCTTATTAGCAAGCCCTCTTGCATTCCAATTCAACATTGTAATAGTCATTATTGAGAAGTAGAGTTATGGGGCCTTTTGAGCTTCATAATTTTAGAAGAAACAGGTCCATTTGAATTCCATAATTTCGACACTTTCCTAGTCTTCTTAGCCTCTTGCCTTTTTAACTTGCCTTCTTCAATCTTATTCTTCACAGGAGAGCTAACCATACTTCCATCATGTTTTGGAGAATCATGAGTCTCTTCACTAAGAGATTCAAACATGTTTCTTCTTTCTAACGTTTTCAAAGCATCAATCATCTCTCCTTCATTAACATGGCCAGAAGAAACACTATTATCATCAACAGGCTTCATCATTTTAAAAGAACGACTATCAGACTCCACATCATTTTGCAAAGAATTATCTACAATTTTATCAACCACAATCGATTTTAACAAACGACCAGGATCTTGATCCTTAATAGCAGCAGTTTGAACTATTTGATCACAAAGATTATTTGTATCTTTAGTATTACTATCTTCATTCACCTTATTAAGATTTTAAGAACAAGACACTTGATCAGGCACACTTGAATCTTCTTGAACCTGCCAATGCACTTGACCATTTCTTGAAACCTTTCCATCAGGCAGTAGTTTTTTACAGTTATCGTTTGAATGCCCAATATGAGCACAATTGCTATAATACAAAGGGATGTTATCATAAACAAGATCGATCCAGTAACTATCATCTTCCCCAAACTTTATCTGAACCTTATGAATTAACGGCTTGGAGATATCAACTTCCATCTAAAACCTGCAGCAATTTTGTCTCGCCCTGTTAACAGAAGGCACCCAGACCTTCAAAGGAGTACCCAAGACCTTTGCTATCTCACTAATCATAGAGTTATTAAATAAAAATTCAGGTAGACTTGGAAGAGAGACCCAGATCGGCGTAAATGGACATTCAAGAGCAGGATCGAAACTAGGAGTCCACTTTAACAGTCGCATTGTTTTACTTCCCAATACCCATACATTTCTTGACCAAAGTTTCTTCAAAATCTTCTATCTCTGTAAATTCAACAAAGATATGTCTGTAATCCCAGAAAAAAACACTAAAACTTCAAGCGAAGTTGAATTTTGATAAAAATTTCCTGAAGATCTCCATAGAAGGTTTACCAGTAGCAAATTTGGCTATTAATGTATGCTTTGAGATCTTCATTAACTGCTCCTTATCTCCAATGTCAAATTTTATTACCGGAATTTCATTTGATAAAGAAACAGAGACATTTGAATGCACAAACTCTGTTTTTCTGGGTTTTAGCATATTAGCATATGATTCCCTCTGAGATTTATCAACATCCTTCTCCTTAATTCTCTCTTCAAAGATCGGATTGGAGATAATATTACAATCTTTATCAGGTATTTCATGATTCAACATACCTTTCTTGAATTCCAGATTTCTAGACTTAGACATCACTGAATTCTTAAGCGTAGGAAAATCTTCAACCGAAGTTATTCTAATACTGTTAGACATTCTCTTAAACAAGCAGGGAATCGGATTAAAGATGAAAGATTCAAGGAATGAATCGAATAATTGAAAAAAATCAGACTCTGTTCTTGCTCAAGAATAGAGTTTCTTCATCCTCTCTCCTCTAATCAGTAATATGTTTTCAAACGTGAGGTAATTAGTAATTTACCCTACTTAACATCACCAAATAAAACCTTTTATCTATTTTATTTTTATTGATTTAAAAGGATTTTTTAGGGTAGTTTTTTCTTCCAATTCCTTCCTATGCAATATATTTTATCATATTACAAGATGCTACTTCTCCGCTTCCTGTATTCTTTTTTTAACGGTAGCAGTTCAAAAATAGTTTATATTCTTAGTATGCAAAAAGTTGTTGTAAAGTAGTTTATATTCTTAATATGCGAAAAGAAGTTGTAAAGTTGATGTAATATACTTGGTCAATATAGATTAGGCGAACAATGGTAGTATACATTACATGGTCAATATTAGATTAGGCGAACAATGGTACTGTGAAGAAATTCTTATTCATTAGTAGTGTCAGAATTATCAATGATGAGCCTCCTCTTGTTGATCGGGTATATCTTGACTAAAGCTTTTACCGCCTACTGAATCTTGTCAGACCAGTGATGTTAGTAAGTGATCTCCACATCCTAGAACTGACCGAGGCTGATCCTGTTTTGAGAAACTTGTGTCCAGCAGGTAATATTTGAACTATTTGTTACTGACTGATAAAAAAGATACCGAATGCCTTGATGAATCTGGTCAGACCAGTGATGCTAGCAAGTGGGAGCTTACCATAAAAGATGAGATATAGTCTTTAATCTCAACGAGACATGAGAACTAGCTCCATGGGTGAAAATGCACTTTATAACAAATGGGTGTACCTGGTGAAAGATGAGCATGATGGCTCTAAAAGATACAAATCTCGACTAGTTGTCAAGAGGTTCCGACAAAAGGAATGAATTGATTACAATGACATTTTTGCTCCAGTTTTGAAGATCAATACTACTAGATCAGTGTTGAGTATTGTTGTCATGAAGACCTTTATCTTGGACAATTAGATGTGAAGATTGCATATCTTCACGTAAACTTCGATGAGGAGATATACATGTATCAACCAGAAGGTTTCTTAAAATTATGGAATGAAAACACTGTATGCAATCTGAAGAAAAGTTTATATGGTCTAAAATAACCTCCAAGACAGTGGTGCAAGAAATTTAACGGTTTTATGCACAAAGAGAGCTTTCAGAAGTGTAATGCAGACCACTGTTGTTATTTTAAAAGAAGTAAGTTGATTTATATTATTTTGCTACTCTATTTTGATGATATATTTGTAGTAGGTTCATATATAAACGATATTAGAAGACTGAATCAATAATTGTTAGAAGAATTTGACATGAAGGACTTGGGTCCGTCGAAGAAGATCCTTGGAATGCAAATCAAAAGAGATAAGCATACAATGGTTTTGTTGTTATCTCATTCAGAGTACATTGATTGTGTTTTGAAGAGACTTGACAAGGTTATCCCAAGGCAGTTAGTATACCATTGGAAGGTCACTTTCGTTTATCCAAGGATCAATCTCTTCAGACGGAGGAAGATAAATACTTCATGGATAAGTTTTGTTACACTTCAACTATTGGGAGTTTGATGTATGCAATGGTTTGTACGACACCAAATATTAGTCATGCAGTGGGAGTTGTGAGTAGGTTTATGTCAAATCCAGCAAACATTCATTGGGAAGCCGTCAAGTGGATTTTGATGTACCAACTAGGCACAACAAGAAAGTGTTTGTACTTTGGTAAGGGTGAGTTAAAGGTAAAAGGCTATGCAGATGCATATTTTGAAGGTGAAGTCGATCACTGGAAAAATATGGTACAAGAACTAATAACAAGGAAAGGCTAGCGAGTTATGTGCTTTTTTTTTCAGTCACTAACAATTTTCGGGGGAGATATAGTTGCAGGAATTTCGAATTACTCTCGAAAGAGACACATCGTAGTCTAGCAACACAACTGGAAGCATGTGCTTCATCATATATGTATAGAATTCCTTTCCCAATACTTTTCTTCGAAGATGATGATATGAGAGATGTAGCTGGTCCGCAGGAGGACGCAGTCGTAATCAGAGCGGAGATAGTGGGAAATACGATACACAATTTTTTGATCGTTACTGGTAGTTCGGCTAACATAATGTTTATGTCTACTTATACCCAAATAAAAAAACCTACCAACAATCTTACGATCAGACCAAATGAATAGTTGAATTCACCGGAGATACCATTGAAGTAGTCGGAGAGTTTGAAGGGGTTGTAGAGTTGGGTCGAGGACCATTCATTAATGTAGTTACAGTCTTATTTGTAGTGGTGGATGCACCCACATCTTACAACGCTATCTTCAGAAGGTTTTGGTTGTCTAAAATGCATGTTGTGACGTCTACTCTACATCATTGTTTGAAGTAAGGAGTACAAAGAAAAGTTGGAACAATGTAGCTAGAAGATGACAAGAGAGTGTTACCGAGAAGCGTTGGCCCCAAAGCAGCTTAAAGGGGTTGAGTCAAAAAAATCATAACAATTAGTGGGGGCTCCCCCGGAGTCCGATCCTATGGAAAATATGAGGGAAGCCCCCCGGTTCATGGTCCTAGATGATAGCTTTGAGGATCATGTCTTCTTTCCTGAAAAAGCCTCAAAATTTGCACGAGATTATCTCTGGAGGTAAAAGAAAATTTAATCAAATTTCTTTCAACGAAATTACATTTGTTTGTATTGTGTACAGAGGATGTCACAATGGTTCCAACAAACATCATTTTTCACAGGCTTGCAATACGAACAAATGTACATCCGATCATATAGAAGAGGATATATCTTTTTCAAGAAAAAACTAAAGCTATAATGGCATATGTGGATTGTTTAACCAAACTGGGTCACATACGCGAGTCACAATAACCTTTGTGGACTTCTAATCGGGTCCTAGTAAAGAAGAAAAATGGCAATTTGGAAATGTGTGTGGACTTTACCGAGCTAAACATGGCGCGCCCCAAAGATCTTTTCGTTGTGCCCAAACTAGATCACTTGGTTGATTCAACATCTGGAAACTAGTTTTTGTCTTTTATGGATGATCACGCCTGGTATAATCGGATCCAAATGGATCCAAGAGATCAAGAGAGCACAAATTTTATTACCAAAAGAGGTTTACATTGCTACAAGGTAATGTCATTCAGGTTGAAAAATGTTGGAGCAACTTACCAAAGATTAGTAAACAAAGCTTTCGAGTCTCAAATTGGAAGAAATGTTGAGGTTTATATTGATGACATGTTAGTCAAAAGCTCCAAAGATGAAAATCATTTGGATGACTTAGAAGAAACCTTTGCCAATTTGACAAAGATAAATCTTAAATTGAATCCAGAAAAATGAACGTTCGGGGTAAAATCCATAATTTTTTAGGTTACATACTCAGTGAGTAGGGTATTGAAGCCGATCCGGTACACTTAAAGGCTCTGGGTAGAATGAAACCACCAAGAATAATCAAATAAGTACAAATCTTGACACGATGGTTGGTAGCATTGAACAGGTTCATTTCGTGGTCATCGAATAAGTGTGCTCCTTTCTTCCAAATTATTTTGATTGGACTCAAGAATGTTCGAATTCCTTTCACCAAATCAAAGAATACCTTTCTTCACCAGAAATATTAACAAAGCCAAATCCAAGGGAAAATTTATACATCTATTTAGGAGTGTCAGATTTTGCCGTAAGCGCGGTTTTAATCCGAGAAG
The DNA here is from genome assembly GCA_036936605.1 of Limnanthes douglasii subsp. nivea. Classification (NCBI taxonomy): domain Eukaryota; kingdom Viridiplantae; phylum Streptophyta; class Magnoliopsida; order Brassicales; family Limnanthaceae; genus Limnanthes; species Limnanthes douglasii. Next base: position 70,955,983 of record JAUPFV010000002.1, on the reverse strand, counting down.
CGAGCAATGTTTTGAGGCCGGTATATTACTTGATTAAAAATCGTCTGGATGCTGAGAAGCGATACCTCAAGTTAGAAAAGTTATCCCTTTGACTAGTTACATTTGCACAAAAAAATGAGGCCTTACTTTCAAGCTCATTCAATTGTTGTACGTACATCTTTTCCGTTAAAGAACATGTTACAAAAGCCTGACGTGGCGGGAAGAATGACTAAGTGGTCAGTTAAGCTTGGAGATTTTGATATTGAATTTGAACCAAGAACTGCTATTAAAGACCAAGCATTAGCTGATTTCTTAGTTGAGTTTCACTCACATCATAATGATATGGAAGTCGATGAAGAAGAACTTGGAGCAGAATGGAAAGTCCGAACCGAAAGGGCTTCATGCTTGTCTTGTTGTGGAGCAGGTGTGCAATTGGTGTCTCCGGAGGGAATCAGATATATCAAGGCATCCGATTTTGTTTTAAAGCATAAAATAATGAACCCGAGTATGAAGCTGCTTTGGCAGGATTAAGACTTTCTAAAATTTGTTAAGCTAAAAGAGTGAAGCCGATAAGTGATTCAAAACTTCTCGTGAACCATGCATCTAGTCGCTCAGAGGCAAGAAAATATCACTTAGTAAAATATTTGGGGGTTTTGAAGGCTTTAACTTTGACTTTCGAAGGCGTTAGATACAAACACGTCAACATGGCTAGGAATTCAGTGGTGGATTTTTTGGCTAAAACATCTTACTCATAGGATTACCCTTGGATATTCATACAAGAAAACCCTTCAATGGTTAAGGGATCTGAATCAGTTGAAGGATGTGTTGACACCTTCCAAATTTCTACAGGTATAGCAAAATATTTAAAGAGCAAGATACAAGAATGTTTGGTGAACGACATATTACCAGTTGATAAGGTCATGGCTAAAAGAAAATGATTAAAGGCATACGAGTATGTGGTACTTGGAGATGTATTATATAAGAAATATTTTAGTCTCCATTTACTACGATGTTTAGGAAGGGATGAGCCGTAAATGATACTTTTAGAATTGAATGAAGAGACAGGGTCAGCACATTGTGGCTACCAAACATTAATCTGAAGAGTCCTCCTTGCTGGGTATTACTGGCCGACCCTCTCCTCGGATGCTAAGGAATTAGTGCAGAAATGTGATACCTGCCAGATATTTGCTAATGCAATCTATGCACTCGGTATACCCCTCGAATCGATGCATGAGTCTTTCCATTTGACTGATGGGGCATTGACCTGGTCGGACCTTTACCGATGACATCTGGAGGTCGAGAAACAATCATTGTTGCAGTCGATTATTTTTCTAAGTGGCTGGAAGTTGAGCCTTTGGCAGGGACTAGAGCCGAGGATGTGATCAGATTTATTTTGTTCTCGCTATGTGTTTCCGAGGAAACTTACAATGGATAACGGACCACAGTTTGATAACAACGAGATGAAAGCCTTTTGTGCATCTAAGGGGATACAACCATTCTTCTTAGCACCTTTTCACCCCTAAGTTAATGGAAAATTTGAGATGACTAATCGGATAATTTTAGATGAGCTTACGAAGAATTTGGAGGGTAATGTTAGAAAATGGCCGGATTATCTACAAGAATTTTTGTAGGCTTATAGAATAACTCCTCGGACCGCAATTTAAGAGTCACCATTCGCACTCGTTTATGGGATGGACGCAGTATTACCTTCGGTAACAGTTCTTCCGTCATTCAGGCTTAGTGAATATTCCGAGTAAACAAATGACAAGGGAACAGACACAAACTTGAACTTGATAGAAAAAAAGACAAGAAGGGCACAACTAAATTCTTTACATTATCAGACTCTCACGAGAAGTCGATATACGTCAAAAGTAAGAACACGGGAGTTCAAAGCTGGAGAAAATGTTTTGAGAAACGTCTTCCTTCATACAAAAGAAAAGTGGATGGGAAAGTTGGCTCCTAATTGGGAGGATCCGTACACGATAACAAAGAAGATCCAGCTGGGAACCTACAAACTCAAAGATAAAGAAGGAAGAGATCTTACCAATCCGTGGAATATTGAAACCTTAATGTTTATTTAGAGTGAATGTGTGAATATGTAAACGGTTTCTATATGAGTTTATATAAGTATCAGCGGCATACTCTTTCCTACCCTGGTGGCGCAGGAAGGTTTTAATGAGGTGCTATAATAGCCCACTTATATATAAAATTCCTTTGCCATCTTAAAATGAGTCTTATAGATGTTCATCTTTTTGAACTCAAAAGACATTCCAAAGAAGTTTGGACAATGATGTTCATCTTTTTGAACTAAAAAAACATTCCAAAAAAGTTTGGACATCACGAAGAAAACGTTCATTATTTTGAACTAAGAAAAGTTCGACATTAAATGTAACTTCAGTTGAAAAAATATATTTGAAACTTTTTCTCAAACCCTATTTTGGAATTAGATTCACAAAAAACAAAAAAAATACTAATTGCGAAAGAGTGTCTCGGAAATATACGTTTTCTAAAAAAATTAAAAGATATATAATTATGAGAATTGTCTAGCAAATTTACCCTGCATATATTCTTTTCACGAATTTAGGATATGTTTTTAGTACGAATGATTTTTGATAATTCTACAAGTAAAAGATAAAATTAGTATATTTTGACCCTTTCTTAGTAACATTATATTTTTTATTTTTTTAAAAAGATTATGACTATATAAAGCTTTTCAAGGAAGTGTTAATAATAAATTAGAATAGGGTGAATCTATTTCTTCCATTAGATTTATTATTTCCTCCATCTTAAATTTCTAAAAAAACAATTAACATTTGCTTTTACATTTTTGTCCTTAATTTACTTTCTAATTTATATTTTGATGCCACTATGCACTATCCAACCCTTATGTACTATACAACCCTTATTCTAACAAACACATAATTAAGTCAAATTACAGCCAACATATATCATTTAACTTCTAAAATTAAACCCTAAATACTAAAAAAACTTAAATAGCTTAAAAATTAATCATGGAAAAGGAAAAAACCTAAACCAAAGATTCAACACCTAAAAACACCACCCAATCAACCGACAAGATAATTTAATATTGTAAAAATGGCAAAGAACAAAAATCACAGAGTCATGAATAAAATTCAAGTTAATGTTTTTTAGTAAATAAATCAAAAACAGATGTCCAAAGTTTTATAAAAGTAATTAGATACTAAAAAACCAAAAATCTGTTCTTGGAACTCAATATGCGGGAAAACAAATTCATAGCAAAAGAGTTTTGGGAATTGTAATTGTTTTTCTGCATATCGAGTTTGTAGAACTCGCTATACAGAGTACAACCGACTTCCTGGAACTCTTACCAACCGATAGATTAAAAAATATTTTGGAGAGATTTTTACCTTTGATAGATTGTTTCAATCGAAAGTGGTGGCTAAGTTTGTTTTTTCGGTTAGAAGAGCTAATGGCTGTATATTTATATTAATAGGATTAGAGTTTATGGGTGGAAGTAAATATTATGGGTAGAAGGTTGCTGGAAAAAATTAAGGTAGATATGGTGTTTGGATGGTTGTTGGAGAAGAAGGTGAATATGAGTATCTAAAGTAAAATTGAAATAAGGGTAAATTAATAATTTCCTTTATGGAGGAAATAACAAAGTGGAATCTTTTTTGAAATATGGAGAAAATAAAAAATCTTATGGAGGAAATAGCTTTATCCATTAGAATAAAATTGATGGCTAGATTTATAAATATAAAATTAAAACATCAATAATATACTAGTCCATTTCATTAACTATAAATAAAAAGTTCATGCAGGCACAAATAATATTTTTAGTAGGGAAAATAATTTTTTCCTACCTTGATTTTAGACACACACCGTATATAAAAAGAAGTATAAAATAATTGTATTTTATTTTGAATATTATTTAGGTGACAAAAGTTGATGAGTAAAATATCTATTCTCTCTTAACACACAAAAGGTCTTTTATCAAATTTTATGTATAAAGAGCATTTATCGGATTTTTTATTTGAAACTTGTTAGAATTGGTGTGCGAGTGTGTGAACCGACCTCACGGACTAGCAAGATATTGTCCGCTTTGCGCTCGGAGGCGCGCACGGGTTTGCTCTTGGGTGTACTCCCAAAAGGCCTATTGCTAGTTGAGGTTGGTCCACACTTATATACACTCTTTTATGTTCAATCTTGGCAATGTGGGATTGGGGTTCCTCTATGGGATGAAGTTTATTCTTCACATTCCCCCTTAAACTTTATTCCAGTAATTTGCCGGAAATTCGGCGGTTAAGCCATTTATGGCTCTGATACCATGTTAAGACATGGCTCAAAGAGAAACTCTAACAGAAAATTGGAGTGAACTAGATTGCAAAGCAATGAGATGCCTCGATTGATTAACTTTCTGCGTTTATATAATAACTTACACCAATCTAATTAAGGTAACGTCTCCTAAATAAACGAAACGACTCCTAAACAATAGCCACTAATTACGGAGTTACATTAAACACTCCTAAACAATAGCCACTAATTAAGGTAACGTCTCAACACCCTCCCTCAAGGTGGAGCATGAGGTTCAAAAATGCCCAGCTTGCCAAGAAGATAATCAAATTGTTTCTTTCCAAGGGCCTTTGTAAAAATATCCGCCAATTGTGCACCAGTAGGAACATATGACGGAGCAATCAAACCATCGACTACTGCATCCCGAACAAAGTGACAATCAACCTCAATGTGTTTGGTGCGTTCATGAAATACCGGATTTTTGGCCATATGGAGGGCTGACTGACTATCACAAAAAAGCTGGATTGCCTGAGGGTGGTGCACGCCCAAGCTCAGAAGCAACCCCTTCAACCATTTGAGCTCACAAGTAATGGCTGCCATGGCTCGGTACTCCGCTTCTGCAGACGAGCGAGGAACTGTGTATTGCTTCTTGGTCTTCCAAGAAATAGGAGATTGTCCAAGAAACACAAGCCATCCGAACAAAGAGCGTCTAGTTATTGGACATGCTGCCCAATCAGAGTCACACCAACCCTGCAGAGATAGATTACTATCTGCACGTAACAAAATACCCTTACCCGAAGTACCTATTCTCTCTTAAAATTCGAACCCTGCAGGGTTGGATTACTAGATTGCAAGAATATCTATTCTCTCTTAAAATTCGAACCGGTAGTGTAAATAACTCTCTAAATTTAGATGTTTTGATTTTAATAGCTAAATTTGGTGTATCTTCAACAACCATTCTAAGAGTTTGGTAAATATATATACAAATTTTATTTTTTAAAAATTTAGATCATCGTATAATCCAATACCGATTTTATATTTAAGATAGTTTTTTTTTATTTTAGAGATGGAAGAGAAAAACCATAAATAATTAATGAAAGGGTCTAACAATCACCGTAAATATATTTATCTAATATTATTATCTACGGCTAAAAAAATGGATAGATAATCTTTAAATTTACTATCTTTAAGTCCGAACACCAACTCGATTGGTTGGAAATGCTCTAATACAAAAGATATAATTTTTTTCCCCATAATTTAAAAAAAAGAAAACTAACTTAAACTGTACAGAGTACGTTGGATTGAGTAATAATCTAAAAATTTAACAAAAATGTACATTAAGCATTGGATGCTCTAAAGACCGACGAACTGTCTAAATGAATGTATTGTTGAAATTACAAACATTGAATAATACGAATTGTTTAAAAACATCCTACTAATTTGAGGCAAAATATTAAAAACTATATCAAAAAAACATAATCTGTCTTAATAAACTTGTTCTAATCGAAAGCATCTCTTCAACGATGACTTCTCTTCTTCTTTGAGTATTTCCAGTCCGTTCCGAAGCCCGAAGCATTAGACATATAAACAGAATCAATGTCCTCTTCGCTATCAACAGGTTCATTTAAATCTGGTGAAACCACTTCGTTTTTTCTTTGAATGTTTCCAGTTTGTTCGGAAGCAGTACAAAGGGAAGCAGCAGAAACAGAAGTATGATCCTTTTCTTGGGTAACAAAAGGTTCATTTAAACCTACAAGAGGCAGTTCATTTTTTCCCACCTGAGATCCAATACAAAAAATATATTAGACATCACAAATGGTCTAACTTTGTATAATCTTGGAAGATGATAATAAGAACGAAGATATGTATTTTTAACAAGAATAAAGTGTTCTGTAAGTAGTTTTGAACTTCCTAAATCTTACAATTTTCAAATCTAAATATTATTTGCAACCATCCATCCATCTTTATATCTATCCTTTAGTTTACAGAAACGTTCATATTTTCTCACCGCAGTAGAAGCACCACAATTCTCTTGAGCTACTGTCCCTGAGGCGAGCCCAACATGCCGTTCATGGTTCACCTGTAAACCAAACCGATACAATTTATTCCACAATTTAAATAAGAAACATAGAGCACAAATTTATACCCATTACACACTCTCTCTCTCTTTCTCTCTCTATATATTTATAACAAAAACAGTAAGGCTTAGAAAACTTACAGCGCATTGTAAAGAACAGAATCTAACAGTTCTATAGATATATAGATTCTGTCCACAGGATCTACAGGCATTTCGGCGATTGGGGCTTCTTGTGATCCTGGGGTTTTTTCTTACAATATAAACAACACTTTCCGAATTTATATAGTTTTGCTGGATTCCAGTTAAATCTAAATACTTCGAAATTGATTCAACGCTTATTAGTGATTGATGCGCAAATTTATTTACCTGAAATTCATTAAAAACATAGAGTTAGATTTAAAGAATTGTTATTGGGAGAACATAAACACCAGAAATCAAGATTGATTTTAATGCATGAACAGAAACCTATCTAAATTCAGTTAAAGGAAGAGTCTTTCTTTATCCCCACGCCACAATAAACCAAAAGATGAAAATGTAAAAGAATTCAGATTCAAGTTTCACTAGAACGAATCCAGACTTCCAAGATACCTAACTTCAACGGGAACTTAACTACTGGTTTTACCTTGAGTACCGTGTGACCCTTATGTTTCTTACTTTCGACATAACAGTCTCCACAGAAAGGTGAGTCGAAGCATTTTAAGCAAAACCAGTTGCATTCATCACCGTAGAAGTGAATTCTGCATTGTTCGTGAAACTTAGCATCCACGAATGGAATCAGCCATGGCAGTTCTTTTACTGCTTTACCAATTTTCATTGGCAGTTCTTTTACTTCTTCATCAACTTCCGCCATTCTGTGTTTAATGTTAGAGAGAAAGAGGAAATCTTGGTCAAAGATTTAAATTCTTTATCTATAAAATCTATAAAAAGTATTTCAGGCGATCACGATTAGAATTTAAGAGGATTAAAATTTATGGTGGCCTAGGAAAACAAATTGGAAGTTGAGTTTGTAAATTATGATGGAGAGGAAACCTTTTAACAAAACACTATTTAGTTTCTTTTTCTTACTATTTATTTTTCCTAATATATTAGGCTTATTTCCATTAGCATAAGCAATTTAATTTCCTCAAATGTGTACTACTTCTCATCATCAATTAAGAATTAAATAAATCACTTTATAAATTCTTTCAACCTTTATTTTCCACTCTAAAAAGTTCTAAACTAAAAGAAAGCAAACTTTTTTTTCTTTACTTTTTGTAAAATTTGGATTCAATTAATTCCTTTTAAAGTTATTCTTATTTTTAACCTAAAAAACATAATGCTTCATAAAAGTAATTTGCATTATTATTTAGTTTATGATATTTTGTTTGATTTAACAAGATGAATAAAAAAAAAAAACCAATTTTAAAAATAAAAGAGTCAATTATATAGACTTCCCAAGTAATATATTAAATGGACAATAGCAATTCCTCGCACGTGTATAAAATTATATGCTTGTGGAAGGTATAATAGAAGAAGAATAAACTTTATAAAGTATTACAATGTATATGATTATCATTTTATTATTACATTTTGATTAATATTATGATTTGGTTATAAATATTACAAGTGTTTGCTATTATTTTTTAAACCACAATCACATCTTCTCATGGTAAAATATTACAAGTTATATGGTTATGATTTTAATATTACATTTTGATTATTATTGTGATTTGGTTTTAAATATTACAAATGTTGTTATTATTTTAAAAAAAAAATCATATCTTATAATTGTTTGATAGTATTATTGTTGTTATTTTAATGAAAGCTAAATAGTTTTTTTAGTTTATTTATTATTCACAGTTTATATTCGTGCGGGCCATGAGTTGTACAAATATTTTCAAATTAAAATACAAAATCTAAAAAAACCATTGCAAACATTATTCATCTTCTTCAAGTTCTTCTTCGTAAGCATAATCTTCATACTCATTTGATTCACCTTCAGCTTCATTTTTTTCTATAATTTCTTGTTTAAGTGTATCTTCATAATCATCCGTATAATCTACAAAGATATCGTCTACATTCACTTCGTCTTTAAACACTCTGTCTTGCGTCTTTTTATCCGTTGTGGTCCAATCCTTGACTCCCACAAGCACTCTTAGTGTTTTTCCCGTCAATCTTGTTCTCTTAGTCATGTATTGCAACCTCGTTTGGCTAAAAGCACACTCACTTGCAAATGTAGACATATGTATTGCATACATCTCTTTAACAAACCTGCAAAGAATAGGATAATCATCAGTTTTGGTACTCCACCATCTTATGATATCTTCAATACCATAGTCGGTATAATTCGTTAAATCAAACCTAGTGCTCAAATATCTAGAAAACTTATTATCAGATTGAGGGGTTTCTCTAAATTCATCGCCTAGTAACATTCCCATTTGAACATAGTTAGTAGAAAATCCCTATATACCCATATTGTTATTACCCCCTTACATTTGAAGTTGTATTTGGACTATATCTTTCAACATACTTATGATGCATACTAAGCATACAATCATATACGTCGGTAACTGGGTCATCCGGTGGACTAATTTCAGAAAATTGTAAGGATCTATAAAAATAGTTAACAAGCAATTCAAATTGATATTTTTATAAAAAAAGGATCCAAAATGTACGCAATAGAATAATCCATGGAGATTGGATGAAAATACTTTGAAAACTTTAATTCCATTTGGGGCACCATGTCTAAGCATACAAAATTAGATCTAAGTTTATTCATATGCATGGCAAGATTAGTAATCGTGAAAAGGCCCAAGTGAACATTAGGTTGATTTTGTGAAGAAAAGGTTTTTGTGTTATCTTTAAAAAGTTTAAAAATCTTAACATGGTAGCACAATATTTCTAATTTTGATTTTCAAGAATTATATGAGGATAAGATGCATTATAAAACGATGTAATCTTTTCTTTAACAACATGAGCACGTGCAAGCATTGTATAAGTATAATTCCATATAGTTTCGACATCTAATATAAGTTACTTATATGTTTTCCCATTTTGAATAACAAGTGTTTTAAAAGTTCTTTTTTAGAAGCGGAGGTCGTGCAAAATAGGACCCCCAATTTTAATAGAAACAATATAATCTTCCAAAATCATACTTATTCTATCTTTCACAACTAATTAAAGTACATGGCATAAACATTTGGTGTGAAATTTTTTAGGAAAAATGGGAGAGCAATCAACTCTAAGAAATTTTATAGCACTCAAAGTAGCAGATGCATTATCGAACGACACAATCTTATTTTTAACTTTATAAATAGTCATGCATTCAACTATACTTTGTCTAATTACTTGTGAGTTATATTGGCCAATATATTCAAAGCACACAATTCACCTTTGGAGTACCCATTCGGGATCCATCCAATGAAGGGTAACACATATTATATCAAAACCAGTAAAAGAAGCTATGCCACTATTAATAGAAACATTCCATGTTAAAGCTAGTATAGTTTGTATAATGTTTTTTTCCTTTTTGAAAAATATTTAAATGCTAGCAATCGCAAAGAGCTATGTGGAATAAGTTTGGCTTGTGGGTTTCCCCAACTTGCATCCAATTTTCGTATCTCCAAGTATCCGCATAACCGAAAGGTTGTAAACTACCAATCGCATAAATCATTGTTTATTCCCTATATTTATCTTGGTTAAACTCAAAAGGAAGACCGGTTTGAGGGTCTACAAATGTATTACTATTTTCGTTAGGTTTTAATGATCAAATATTTCATGAGTTTTTAAATTTTTTACAATAGTGCAGGTGCCCATATTTCTGTTTGATACTCTATAAGTATAACTTCTATAGCACATTTTACAAATAGTGGAGGTATTATCATCTGTTGCACTAACGTACTCCCAAATCCAAGATGTTTTCTTACGAGACCTCGACCCACCACCACTTTTGTGGGAGGAGAGTTTGTTAATGTGAGGGGAGTATCTAGGAAAATCATCATTGGTATTGAGATTTACATTAGCGGGTGGGTGAGCATTAGTATTTCTACGTTTGAAGCCATTTTAAAACTGAAAAAAAAAACCTTTTTTAAAAATATGCAATAAAATACTAATCGAAACTAATATCGCAATTAATCAAAACTAAATTTAGACTAACAATTACTAATATCACAAATGAAAATGAAATATTTAGTTTTTTAAAATAAAAATAAACGAATAACAACTAATCTAAACAACTATAACAGGAAAATAACTTGATAAATTATAAGAAGCTATTAATTTAGCTAATATAATGTCATCATAATATTATTTAAGTGTTTTTATCAAAGAAAATAAATAGCAAACAAAAAAAAATTAAACTATTCCGAAAGTAAAACTATAATATCTAAAACAAGTAACTAATGCTTTATAAAATTTGTAGAACAAGTAGAGAGATTTAGACAGATGTAGAGTAGTTTTGAGAGATGGTGAGTTTGGATTTGGAGTCTCCTCTATTTATAGGGGAGATTCCTTAAAAATAAAAAATAAAAAATTATTGAATTCAGATATCCAGACACCCTGTCCGGATATCCGTTTTGATGACGTCATCAAAAAAGACTTTTTATAAAAAAACAAAACTCAATAAATAAGAGACCCATTCTCCTCTTTCTTCACTCACACCATCTATATCCTACCTCTTACAATATTCTCTCTATTATTTTTAATTTCAAACACCAAAAAATTCAACAAAGTTTATCTTAATTTCTCATTCGAGAAAATCAAAGAAGGTCCGGAGGAGTGGAGATGATTCATCATCCAAGAAACAAAGAACAAATGCCAAAAGAGTTATTCGTATCCATACGTAGAGGAATCGGAGAGCCTGACAGTCAAACATCACGGCGAAGGGGAGGTTCATGTCCGTAACCCCGACGCGATTGTAAAAGCCAATCATTCAATTCATCAATCAAAGTGTTACGCGACTCATTAGTGGAATAAAAGTATTCCCTAACGCGACCTAGACAAAAATATATCACTTCCATTACATCCATTTTAAAGACAATTATACAACCATTTTTCTTGAATGAACATTACATTATTAAATTCAAGAATATTCTAGATTGAAATCAACAACCCTGTTCTCATCAACCGGCGAGCAATTGGCAATCACATCTTCTCTCGCAACAATCGCTTCCTTCAAGTACACAATCATATCTCTTGATATCCAATCATTAAGTTCCCACTTTCATAAGTCTATTGCATCTTCACGCAATGCGAGACACATGTCAAACACACGTAGCAAGGGTTCAGATTTTAGTTTATTGTACCTCGAAGCGACTTCTTCTCGGTTGCGAACATGAGGTGCGACAAATCCAAGCCTCCCATAGTCAAAGTACATCCGGTATAACACTTTATCGAAAAAACATTGGTCGTATCATCGGTAATTGTTGTCTTAACATACTTCACCGCTTGAAGCAAGTGTTGGTCTTCATCCACGCACCAACTCATACTCGAAACTATTTCTAATGTGTAAATTGTTTTTATTTAGAGTAAAAGTAGAAGTCTGGAGGTTTATATAACGGGGAAAAAGTAGGTGGCTAACTTGGGCGGGTCATACTTATTTGGTGTAAGTTTTGACGGGCTAGTAACAATCACTCCCAAAAAAGAGGCGGGACTTTAACTATACAAATGGAGCCAGAGTTATCATGCGATTTGCATGATAACTAGTACGCGTGATACACACATAACCTAATAATGCGATTTACGATGTCCAGTCCCCATATACCGCGTGATTTACTCTTGCATTTCACAATCCTGTGTTTACTGTTATATTATTATCAGTATCCATATAGCATGCGATTTAGTCATTTTATTATGGTTAGTGATCTACAAGGGTCCAAATGGATACAATTGTTGGATACAATAGTCACACTAAGTTACATTAAGAAAACGACATTGTCCTGACAATAAAATGGCACCCCATAACCCATCAGAATTCAATTACATAGGAAGATGTCCTTCGAGTATTCTACTAAATTAAAAAAACAATCATGCATCCAACACCTTCATATTAGTATTTTTATCATTTAGGAATTGTTAAAACATTTCTGCACGTGCTTAAGCATGAATTGTTATGCTATATTCCTTGGGTATAAACCCGTGCTCGATAATGTCTTTAACATACTGACAAACGAAGACTCCGCAGTCAAGTGAATCTTTTTCTTGCTGCGGAATATCTCTAACAGCTTTAACTTTGTATCCATTCTTCACACGTGGTATGTATTTTTTCTTCATAGAATAGTTCAGTTGCTCAGATAGAAAAATGATGAGGTTATTATATTTTAAATAACATGTAAAACCTTATGCTAGTTGTAATCGTTAAGAAACTTCACACGATTTTTGCACATAAAGAACCATTACTAGTTTATACCAGAAACACATTATGTATACATCTCATAAAATGTAATGTTGTGAATCACATTACATCAGCACGCGAGTTCCATGCATACAACGCGATTCTCATACACTACAAACGCGATTCGCGAGCAATGACCGAGAGAAATCTCACAACAGGAACATGCGATTCTTTCGTGCATCTGCAAAAAATAAGCATACAATGTCATAAAATACGGTTTCATACCCCTTACCAATGCTTCGCCTGTTTTTCTAGTGTCATCTGAAGTGAATTTGCTAAGAGGGAACATGGGATTGTAGTTTTTGGTCAACCCATTCTCCATGTCTATTACCAACAACGTCGAGTGATTAGTTCCATTCTCATTTATGTGGCATACCGGAATGAATGCGATAAATGTGTCCCCCCTCATATTTTCAAAAACTCTGTTAACAACGTGTGAAATATCTTCTTTCAATGCTAGTAATTTCTGTAATAAAACTCACGTACAAAAAATCAACTTTTGGTTCACTTACTATGGTTATTATATACTAACCGTTGCCATCCCAGAAATTTGAATAGCGTTGTATTTACAACTGTACTTGTCATCAAACCCTTTGAAAGGTACATTCAAGTTTTATTCGTTAAGCAGCTTATATTTCCAGGCATCAATGATCTACAACACGATGAATTCATAACTATATCAAACTAGTTGTCAATTATTTGTGAGTTATATCAATAATCTAAATTTTACCTTGAAATCTAACTCCCCTTCGTATGGTAGGGAAATTACCTGAGTCACACTAACACTTAGCCGGTATGTAAATTCTGTTTCTGGTAACTACCATACTTCCGAGTCGCTTTGATCTTCGTCTCTTTGTATTTTAAGCACCTTGTGGTATTGAGTAACGGCTATTCACTTTGTTGTTGCTGTTTGAATTTCCCAAGGTTGGTAAATAACTTCTCCCTGTTGTGTTTGTGTAAGTAAATCCTAATTAGAATAAATGTTATCTGGTAACTGTAAAAGGACAAAAATTGTGTTACACAGCAATCAAAATGTGACAACTAGGTATATGTTTATTAGTATAATTACCTACTTACCATTAGAGGTGCCTCTTCTAATATGAATTGTTGCCAACAAACTTTCCTCCACTCGAGTGAATAACCATCTCCTTATCAACTTCGTCGAAAAATGATTCGATACATAGTACAAATCCATCATATAGGGTTGGAAGATCAAAACATTTTCCTTCCCTTTCCCCTACTGGTTGTACTTCTTTTACTTTTCCAGGCTGTTTTATACTTCAACCTTTGTTTTTCGTTGCACTTCCAACTTGGGTTGTAACTCTTTTGTTGATTTGAGAACAGCTTCGAATTCAATTACGCGCTCAATCTTTGGTTATTGTTTATTATGTCCTTGTGTGCATTGATGTAGTCCTTCGTCTAATCTTGCTTTTTGGACATTACATACCTGCCGCAATTTATCATATATATTTTCAGTGTATTGGTCTTCCCAATTATAGTTTTAACCAATTATAGTTAGCACACCATAAAATTCGAAATCAATTGAAAAGTGTTGTAACCAAATTCCCCAATGATGCGTGTTGGGGTTTCTTTCACTAATCACGCGATGTGTTACGCGATTTAACTTAATTTTATTATACTTGCGCGATTTGTATTTAACCTCTAATGCGAGACACCCTATTTTATTATCGATGCGTTTGTTATATAAATAACATGCGATTCTCATTTTAATAGAAGACAATATAAAAGGTACGAGATACGACCTTTGGTTGAATAAACATAACGCGATATAAGACTAACATACTCAACAACCTTTAGCATGAACAACGCGATGTAAGATAAATATCAAATCTTGAACTTCCAACCTCATTTCAATATAGTTATAACATAAACTTCGAAATAGTTATAAGTAAAAAAACATCCCCTACTGTAATCGTATGCATTAAACCTTGCGCAGTATTTATGTCTTCTTGATCATCATCAAGAGGGCTTGTAACATAATAAACAGTGGCATTGCTTGAACCCGCAACACGGTTTGAGCCATTTTTCTTACTTCCATTATTCTTGTCCCACCATTCAAGATAATTTTTAAACTTAAACAATTTTCCTTAATGTGACCTTTTTGTAGGCATTAAGTACATCTCAAGTATTATTTATTTCCTTTATCAATTTTTTTCATTTACTTGATATTTTATCATTCTTATAGCAGAAGTTTCATTAGGATTTTCTTCATTCAAATCATTCAAACTAGTCTTCTTTTCAACAGAAAGAACAAGAACATAAGCTCTATTGATCGAGGACTCGGGATCCATCAAAATATTTGATTTTTTGCTCCTTTAAAATGTCTATTAAGCCTAAACAGAAACTGCATCGACCTATCTTCATCATCTCTTTTAGTTAACTTTAAGTAAACACAAGATTCACATTTGTTTTGACACTTACAGATTGGAAAAGGTCTCAACGCATTTCTTTCATCCATAGTCTTTTTAAGCTTTGAAAAATAAACAATACACTCAGGCTTCTTTGAGTAAAAATATTGATTTCTCTTTTAAATTCGTAAACTATGGTGCATTGTATCATCGATATATTAGGGATATTTCTTCCCACAATTCTTTGCATTATCCAAGAACATAAAAAGGTTCCTTTAAAGGATCAGAGATCGAGTTAATGATTCAAGAACAGACCATGTTGTGCACCTGATTCCATCTGTCATATTGAGGAAAATAAAAATGGCTCCATTGATCTTCCATCAATGAGGTTGAGTTTTTATTTAGCTGCAAATGATAGTCTAATGGCTTTACATCAAACAACATAGTTTTTTCTCGGTTAATTTGGTACTCGTAATCAAAATAACTGGATAATCAGAATGATGATTCACAACCACTTCCTTGTTATTGCTATGAACATTGCATATGTTGAATTCTCATTGATTCTGCAAATCTTGAGTGTCATCCATCATGAAAAAAAGTCTTGTTTATGAAATCAATGAAAAAATAAGTTATTTCTGACACTATATCAGAGTTTGCATAAAAATAAAGAAAATAGAACTTACTTTTTATTTGTTGAAAATAGATTACAGCAATCTTCTTCATGTATGTACAAATCTATATACTATAACTAGAGCTGTCAACGTTTCTGGGGAACCGAGAACCAGACCGGAACCAAACCGATAAGAACCGGACCGAACCTAAACGGTCTGTTTTACGGTCCCATCTTAAAAACTGAAACCGTTAAGGAACCAAAACAATAAAAATGGTTCGGAACTGAACCGATAAAATGGATAAACCGATAGAACTGATAAGGAACCGAACCGATAAAATTGGTAACCTGGTAGAACAGATAAGAAATCGAACCAATAAAACCGTTAAACCCGATTATTTTATTATTTTTATTATTTTTATTATTTATTATTTATACATTATATTACCAAAATTGATAGTTAATTATTAATTTTTAATAAAAAAATAAATATTAATTTTAAACTTTAATTTTTTTGTTCTTTATTTAAGTTAAAGAATTGAAAAATCAAATTTAATTAAATTCAATATTTTTAAGTGGACCGGACCGGACATACCCTGATGGATAACGGACCAAATTGAATTGAACTGAAACGGGACCGAACCGAACTTGGACCGAAACAAAACTGGAACCAAACCGAATCGGACCAAAACACACTAGACCAAACCAAAAGTTTAGCGGTCTGGTCCGAATCGAATCGAACCGATAACACCCCTAACTATAAATAACTTATTAATACATAGTTAATTACTTGATAATAAAACAAATTTATTATTATCCAGATTTGTGCAAGCCTTAACTCTACTAGAGCTGCCTCATATTCCGCTTCATTATTTATTATTCTGAACCTAAAGCGGATGACCTGATACATTGCTATTCCTTCTGGAGAAATCAACTGTATCCCAGCCCCACTTCCTGATGCACTTGAACCCCCATCTGTTTCGATTATCCACTCAGCCTCAAAATTGTCTTTATCAATATACATATCTGACCGCTCATAGTGAAACTACACTAAGTAATCTGCTAGGGCTTGAGCTTTGCTCTTGTTTCTGGGTTCAAACTCAATATCATCAACTAACAGCTTGGTCATTCTCCCCGAGATATCAGGTCTTTGAAGCATATTGTTTCCATCGAAAAGACGTTCGTACCATGATAGAGTGAGCTTCAAAATATTACCTCATTTTTTAGCAGCAATTACTAATGCAAGAGCCAATTTCTCTAACTTCAAATATTGTTTTTATGCATCAAATAAAATTTTACTGATGTAGTATACTGGTTTTGGAACATTATCCTCTTCTCAGACTAGCACAACACTTACACCACAATCTGAGACTGCTATGTAAACAAACAATCTTTCCCCCGGAAAAACATTTGTAAAGATTTTTGGTAAAGAAAGGTATTCTTTAATCTGATGGAAAGCCTCTGAACATTCTTTTGTACAGTTGAAATAATTTACATGCCTTAATACTTGGAAAAAAGGAGCGCATTTTTCCGAAGAGAAAGATATAAATCTATTCAGTACTGCCAACATTCATGTTAATATTTAAAATTCTTTAATATTATGGGGGTGTTAAGGTGCTTTCCTGATCAGAACCCAGATGTGCACTTTTATGGGATTAATTTTAGGTTCACCCTTTTCAAGTTAATAAAAGTTTCCTCTAGATCATCAAAATGATCCTCATCCTTAAAACTTGTAACTAGCATATCACCAATATATACTTCAACGTTTCCCCCAATTTTAGATTTGACGGTTTTGTTAACTAGACATTGATTAGTTGCCCTGCGTTTTTTGACCCCAACAACATTACTTTATAAAAATACAAACCCCTTCTAGTGATAAAATAAGTGTTTTCTTTATCCCTTAGAGTCATTTTGATCTAATTATACCCTATATAAGCATCCATAAAAGAAAGAAACCAGTTTCTCGATGTTGAGTCTCCTAACTGATCAATCCACGAGATAAGAAAAAGATCTTTTGGACAAGCCCTATTTAAGTTTGTGAAATCTACACACATTCCCCATTTGACGTTCTTCTTTTCGACCAATACCGGGTTTGCTGCCCACAAATGATATTGTGATTCTTGAATATTCCCTACTATGGTAAAACACTCTACCTCTGCCACTATCGCTTCAGAGAAAAGTCTCCTTTTTCTAAATTATTGGTCTTGCATTATTATTGATCGAAAACGTATGACAAATAATTTACGGGGGAACCCCAGTTAAGTCTTTGGAACACCAAACAAACATGTCCAACTTCGAGGATACATATTCAATTAACTTTTGGGTTAAATGTAGAGATAAATTTGTTATAATCTTCAACACTTTTCCATCTTGGTAAACATAATCCTCATAATTTTCATCAAGAACCAATAGACTGAGGGACTCATTTGGGTCATGAAAAGGGGTTAGCCCCGAGGAAATCCCGCTAGTTGTTATGCTTCCTCTCATTCATTCCCCTGATATTTCTTGAAAGATAAAGTGATTCAATAGCATTCTCTAGCCATTTTTTGGCTGGTTTTAATTGTCCCAATATTATTCCCCACAACATACTTTAGACATTGATGAACTGTGGAGATAATAACATGCATCTTTGACAACATGACCTTCCAAAAATAGTATTGTAAGATGTAGCAGCATCGACTAGGATTAAAAAAATAAAATTCTTTTCTAAACAGTCCTGGGCCTAGTTCAACCATACTTTTAAATTTTCTAACCATTTCAGCAGTCACACCCGTGAATCCCACAATTGTTCGATCAGACCTTTGGATAACAAGAGGATCAATAATTTTTTTAAATTGCTAATGAATAAGATATTGGCAGATTTCTTGTGTCAATTTGAACTTTTTCACATGATCGTCGGCTATTTCTGCTGCAATTAATGCTACATCTTCATGTGAGCTTGCCACATTTCTCATATCATTGTCTTTTCTACAACAATATCACCCCCAAAAATTGCTAAAGATGCAAAATATGCACATAAATCATTAATCTCTTTTTCTTGGGATGATTTCTTCCACCATGCTAATATCGTGTCTCCTTTCTTTTTTGGATATAAGTACTCTGTCGTAATATCAAAGAATTGATCTCCTAGGAAATAACGAACACAGTTTTTTTTTTATTTGACCGTCAGGTTTTTGTGTGAGTGTTTTTATACAAAATCTGTCAATTTTTCGTTCTCAATTCACCCTTATATTTCTTTCTTCAGACAATACATTATTTTGTGCCATGCCCAATATCTTCGTGATACTTTTAAAATCTGTTGTTTCTATTTTCCTTCGGAGTTTGAATAGGGAAAGTCTTACAAAATTGCACATGACCACGAGTTATCAAATATAATAGCCACACACTCAGTCGGATCTGCAAAATATTGTGGGCGAATCCACTTGTTGGATATTGGCCTAGCAACTTTTTGTGTACGATACGTTTATTGATTTACTCTGGGCCTCAGACAATACTGGTTTATTGCTTTAGGTTTCACATTTTTCGAGGAGGTTGAGTAGTAGCAAGAGATCTTTAAAACCGATTCACTCCTAGGTGATCGCTAGATCCTATTTCTAAAGCCTGGGTTTCTTTTATCAATATTCTTTTTTTTTAACTTGATAAAAAAGAGCCCCAAATGTCATTCCTTGACTTTCTGCCACATTTTTTTCAATATTGCGGGGAGAAGTCCCATTCGATACGCTGCTAAAGCCAAATAATCTTTACAATATTCCATAATTGTTTTTGCCTTAACAAAACGATTGGTATAATTTTTTAGACTTTCCCAAACCTTTTGTCTGCAGTATATTATAGTATTTTCATTAGTTTAATTTTTTTTTACTACCAACGAAATGTTGCCGGAAAACATTCCAGAATATGTTAAAGTTTTTTATATAACCTTGCGGAAGTTAATTATACCACTTTGAAGAAACACCCTTAAAAGTTTCAAAAAATTCGCTACACAATAACTTGTCATCATCATCGAAATTAATCATAATTTTTTTGAATTCCTCAATATTACTGTCAGGAACTTGTATTCCATTAAACTTTTCCAACTTAGAAATCTCAAGTTTTTTTGGAAGGTTTGCAAAGAGTATCTTTGCGGACAAAGAAGAAGACCTTCAATTATAGAATTCTCTGTAAACATCATCTTTTGGACCCTCATGAGCCATCACATAGAGACATTTCTCGGAATGAGCTGTGTATTGATTACTTACACCATACTCGAAATTTAACTTCTTGATTAATTTTGAACATACACGACGTTATATTTCTTTGCATGATCCTCGGAAACCTGTTCTTTCCCTTTGAAATCTTTAGTCTGATAACCCGCTCGATGCTCTTTTCTATGCCTCTTCGCATATTTATTTTTGATGTATTTCTTCCCATGATAATCCCTTTGTGAAGAAGAGTCACTTGAGTCATAGAGTGAATAATCACTTGACTCAGATGATTCATACCTGTACCTTGGCTTTAGCCTTTTCCTCGGAGAATAACGACCATGCCTTTAGTATCCGTCCTTCCTACTGATTCCATGATGGTGAACAGATTCATCTTTCTTAGTTTCATTTTCTCTTTGGACTTCAGACCAAATTTTCTTGGAAGCAATCGTTGCATCTCTTTTAGAGTTCAGCTTTTTGATTTCTTCCAACAACTCATTTCTCTGAGCGACCAACATAGACTCTTCTAAAATTTTACCAGCTATTGATCATCATGTTATTGATCGATTTCCATATTATTCTCAAAACATTTTTCTTCGAACTCTTTTCCAATTACCATTATTCATGTCTAATTCTCCTCGAACTTCCATCACTTTTCTTTCAAAAGTTCAACAAGGTTTCGGAAAACGATTCTGGGTACCAAATCGTTTCCACATACGACCCCAATTATAGTTCAAGAAATCTTTGAAGGATGCTTTAGAGTAAAATAATGGTTAAAAATCGTTGTTGGTCCCCCATGTATAGCCCGTGTATCAAAGTAGTCCTTGATCTTCATTTTTATCTCCCACCCATCCTTCATCTTAGAATTTTTCACGATTAGTCCCCCTCCTCTCCCGTACATGTGAACCATTTAAAATCTGACACGTGGCACCCAAATCCCAAGTTTTGTATCACGTTTGGTCCTCAAATCCCAAGTTTTGTGCCACTTTTGGTCCCCAAGATGTGGGGGGGGGGAGGGTGATCGTGAAAATCTATAAAACATGAAGGATGAGTGGGAGACAAAAGCGAAGATCGAGGACTACTATGATACACGGGCTATACATGGGGGACCAACAGTAAAGAGTCAAATTGTGTAATTATTAATCAATCATCCCACAAGTCTAACAATTCACTAATTATGGTCTTATCCTTAAGTCTATTGTTTGCTATAAATTAGTCCTTCTATATTACATAATTATCAATTTTACCTAAGAGACTTTCTGTATTGACAAGACACCTTTAACTTTCTAAAATATTTATTCTTCCCTTCTCACATTCAAATCTAAAAGCCTAATTTTCATTTTTTTACATCACAAATGATATAACTTTGTATAATGTTGGAAGATGATAATAAGAATCAAAATATGTATTTTAACAAAAATAAAGTGTTTTTCATATGTAGTTTTGAATTTCCTAATACCTTTAAATGGAGTATAAATATCTATATATATATATATGGATAGATGTATAATCGATCGAATACTCCATTTTATTTTATTTAGTCAACCAGCTTCAAAATCACCAGATGGTCTCTGCATTTGGAAAAATTTATAAATTTAATCCATTGAGTGGGTAAAATTTATAAATTTAGTTACTAGTGGTTGATTTTTTCTTATAATCAAGGACTAAATTTATAGATTTTGGCAAGTCCAAGAAACTTCATAAGCGATTTAAAGCATATTGAATGAATAAAAAAAACGGATAATCGATGAATTATTCACTTATTTAAACATCTCTATATATAAATTATAGCTATAAATAATTATGACTATAATCAATACAACAATCCACTACTATCTTGATGTTTATCGTTACTTTACAATAAATATAAAATTTTAATCGGTGAATATTTTTTCTCACCTAAATAGAAACACCACCATTCTCTTGAGCAGTTATCGTTGAGGCAAGATCAACACCCTCGTCCATGTTTCACGTGTGAGCCAAAGCGATGCACAATTTATCTCAAAATTTGAAATAAGAAATTTATACCTCTTGAAATTTTGTGAAATAATTATAACATCTATCTTCGTATATAAATATAACAAATATAGTAAAACAAAGAAAACTTATCGCGCATTCTATATAACAGAATCTAGAAAAAGATCTTGTAATCAGATTAGTGAAAGAAAAATAATAACAATATGTTGTTAGAAAACACAATAAGCCAACACTAAAATGAAATACTCAAATCGTCAGCAGCGATTAGAAAACTATGTCTACATCTCCGGACCTGTTACAAATCAATTTTATTAGATAAACTACGTGACTTTACCTTTTTTGATACATTCACCAAAACTGGGTACTGGGTTTATAAAAAGAGTTTAACAAAAAATTAAGAAGTAGAATTGATTACAGACCTTAATGAGTAATTTATGACTCACTAAATTACTTATTGCCTTTTCTAATTCAAAACTTCTTCAGATTTCTTTAATGAGTCTAACAATCTTCCACTTGAAAACTGATTTCAATTTGTCTTGACACCTTGGTCTATACAACATATATTTATGGCCTTCTTACTCTTGGAGACCAACTTAAGTTGAATACAAATTTAGTTTTCAATGGATACTGTCTTTGTCAACATATCAGTTGGATTCTTGATTCCCTAGATCTTTTTCAGTATAAGCACCTTGTTTTCGAAGAAAGAACTCATGAAATGATAACGAAGACTGATATGTTTGGTTCTCGAATAAAATGTTGAATTCTTCGCCAACGTAATTGCATTCTGGCTAACACTATGCATAACGTTCTTCTTCTATTTTAATCCCAACTCGGTTAACAAACGTTGAAGCCATATCATCTCTTTACTGGCTTCGGTCACTACATACTTAGCCTTTATAATTGATAGAGTGATAATATTTGTAACTTTGATATCCAACTAACAACTGTAGTTCCAACGGTAAATATATAACCAATGATGCTTTTCCAGTAATCGACTTCACCTCCAAAATATTCATCTACGTAGCCATGTACCTTTAATTGACCTTTACCAAAGTAAAAATACTAACCTGTGGTGCCTAGTAGGTACCTCAAAATCAACTTTACATCTTGCCAATAAAGTTTCCTTGGGGTTGACATAAACCTACTTAGAGTTCCCACTGCATGACTAATTTCTAGTCTGGTAGACATCATTGCATACATCAAACTTCCAATAGCTTATGCGTAAGGAACTTTATCCATAAAGGCTTTCTCGACCTTTATTTGAGGGGATTGATCCTTGGATAAATGAAAGTGGCATATCAATGGTATAATAACTGGCTTGGCATCACCCATTTTAAATCTCTGCAAAACACGATCGATGCACTTTGAGTGAGATAACTGTAAAAACCTATCTATGCTTATATCTTATACTTTGCATTTCAAGGATTTTTTTTTGTCGGACCCAAGTCCTTCATACAAATTCATTTGGTAATTGATGATTCATTTTCCACTATCATATGTATCTGAAATTGCTACTAATATAACATCAATATAGAGTAGCAAAATGATATAACTGGACTTTATAACTCTTGAAATAACAACAATGGTCACCATTACACTTCTTGAAACTCTATTTGTTAATAAAACAGTCAAATTTCCTGTACCAATGTCTTGGAGTTTGTTTTAGACCATAAAAAATTTTCTTGAGTCTACATACAATGTTTTCTTTCCATTCTTTTAAGAAACCTTCTTGTTCATATATATATATATATATCTCCTCATCTAAGTGCTCGTGAAGAAATACTGTTTTCACGTCTAACCATTCAAGATAAAGGTCTGTAATAGAAAAAATACTCAACACTAATCTAATAGTATTAAGCTTCACAACTGAAGCAAAAATGTTAATCTAATCAATTCCTTCATTTTTCTATAACCCTTTAACAACTAGTCGGGCTTTGTATCTCTTAGAGCCATCATGCTCATATTTCACCGGTACACCCATTCGTTATGAAGTGTCCTCTTACCCATGGGTAACTCATCTAGTTCACATTTCTCATTTGAGATTAAAAAATCCATCTTATTTTTTATGGCAAGCTCCCACTAGGTAGCATCAGTGGTTTGACAAACTTGATCATAACATTCTAGTTCCCCTCCACCAATCAGTAACAATAGTCCAAGTATCTCTTATTGGGAACATGTGGTTGGGAGATCTTCTCAAAATAAGAACTTCCTCAGTCGGCTGTAGGATATCGGACTGTTTTCGATCAGTCTTTCCAATTGATTCTCCTTGTCAAAGAGTTTAATTCAAGCAGCTTTATTTCTTGACTATATGGGACGCCCAAAATATCCGCAAATATTGATTTGTACGATTTTGAGTCATTTGCTTTGGTTTTATGTCTGTCATTGTACATCATTGTTTCATTGAAGATCACGTCTCTTCTTTGTATCATCTTCCTATTTTCGTCATCCTAAACAGGATAACCGAACTCATCTTCACCATAATCGATCACGAAACATTTCTTTGATGTGGGATCAAGCTTGTTATTATCTTGATCACTTATATAAACATGAAAATATAAAGCCAAAAACTTTTATATGTGATAATATTATCTCCTTACCACTCCATACTTCCTTAGGTATTCTATGTTCTTAGGGAACCGATGGACCTCGGTTAACAAGGCAAGTTGATGTGTTGAGTACTTCTCTGCAGATATTTTTCGGAAAAATTGACCATATACGAATGTTTCTGGCTCATTCTGGTCAATGTTTGTTCATATGTTTGGCAATATCATTGTGCTGAGGCGTACCTAGCACGATTGTCCACAGCCTGATCATGTCCTCAAAACAAAACTTCTTGAATCTGGTGTTATCATATTCACCACCAATATCGGTTCTCAGTTTTTTAATCTTTAGACCTATCTGATTCTCAACCATAGATTTCCATCTTCTAAAAATATCAAACACTTTAGATTTATGCTTTAGAAAATAGACCCAAATCTTTTGAGAATAATCATCGACACAAGTCAAGAAGTAGTGTTTCCCTCATATAGATTAAACAGTTATTGGCCCCCAAACGTCAGAGTGAACAAGCTCAATCTTTTCCTTTTCTAGAGTTCTGCCACTCGTCTGAAAACGAACCGTTTTCTGTTTGCCAAGTATGCAATTTTTGCACATGTCTATATCGAATGACTTAAGACCTGGAAGTTTCCCTTTCGATTACATAATTTTTATACCCTTCTCACGTATGTGGTAAAAGCCTCTGGTGTGATACATTTGGTCTTTGCTCTCTTGTAAAGAGTACGGATATTCATTCGGTGAGAAAACGTCATTGCTCCAATCGAAATCATCCAGTCGTCATTATGGAAGATCGTAGTTTAGATTTTCCTAGCCAACTGCCCTACTGAGATTAAGTTCTTTCTCTGATCGGGGATATGCCTGACATCTTTCACTTCCTAGACATACCCATTCAACTTAATATTCACAATAACTTTAGCAATAATATCAAAAAGTTTATCATCACCAAGATATACATTTCCAAGGTTACTAGGGAGATACCTCTCAAAAAATTCTTTCTTCGAAGTAGGGTGGAACGATGCTCCAGAGTCTAACTCCAAGACTCTTTCCTATTTTCTAAAGATCATATTAACGCATTATCTCCTTCTGAAGTGAAATTTGATACTGTTTTCTTCTCATGGTCCCTTGTTTCTCTCTTGCACTGATATTTATAGTGGTCGGTCTTCCCACAATTCCAACACCAGATGTTTTTCAATGCCTGCGAATATTTAGAATTCCTAGACTTGGACCTTCAATCTCTTGATCTACCTCGATAGTTCGATTTACCGCATCCATACCCTCTGGTTGAATTTATTCCTCTCAACTTTCTATGTAGGACTGAAGAGATTAATGACTCACCCGATTCTCTTTTTTGAATCTCTTCATTGAGAACTAGGTCACGAACATCATCCAATTTCAATTTATTGCTTCCCAACGAGCTAACTGGTAGTGAAGAAAATAGTATCAATGCTCATACTTATTCATCAAAATAAATTTCAGCTCAACTCAACTAGGTTGTGATTGTATTGAGTTCATTGCGGTGTTGAGCTACCGACGCGCCTACCATTATTCATAAATTGAATAAACGCCTCGTGAAGTAAACTTTGTTGGACGCCGATGGCTTCTCATACATACTGGAGATAGCCTTTATAAGACCCTGCATGGTTGTTTTTTTTATGATGTTGAAAGCTACATTTGGGGATAATGTTACTCAGATGAATCCAAGAGCTTATTTGTCAAGAAGGGTTCATTCTTTATCTTCCATACTTTTTGGCTTTTTTTAGAGGGGTTTATAAAAAAAATTATGGTAGAGATGATCTTCAATCTGCATCTTCCAATACCCAAAATCTACACTATCGAACTTTTCGAGTCTCACATTTTCTTCTTCTGTAGCCATTGCTCTCACTCAATTCTGGCCTCATTTGGATCACTACCAAACCTATAGGTCTGAGACTGATTGTTAGGGATCTTACGCAAAATATCTTGTAATTAGATTAGCGAAAGACAAATAATAACAATATGTAGTTAGGGAAAACAATAAACCAACAGTAAGGTCAAATACAAAATAAACAAACAGTAAGATCAAACACATAAATTGTTAAAAGAGGTCAGCAAACTAGACTTACATCTTCAGACATGTTGTATATCGATTTCGTTAGAAAGACTTAGTGATTCTTTCTTTTTCGATACATTCACCAAACATGGCTATTGGGTTCATATAAAGAGTTTAGCACAAAAAAAGTATAAACGATTACAGACCTTAATTGATAATTGATAAATCACTAACTTACTTCACTATCTTTTCAAATTCAAAACTTTCTCATCTTTCTTTACTGATTCTAACAAAAAAATGTAAACAAATCAAATTCAAGTTCCACTTAAACAAATCAAACTTCCAAGAATTTCCAAATTCAAATTATGGCGCTTTGAATGAAAACATAATCATTGATGAAGATCAGCATACCTGATTTCATCAGAAAATTAACTATTGGTTTTACCTTGTGCACCGTGTGACGTTTACGTTTTTTATTTTCTTTATAAAAAATTCCACAGAAAGGTAAGCCCAAGCAATATAAACAAAACCTAATGCATTGATTACGGGAGTAAATACTGCATTGTTTATAAAAATTTCGCCATTCGCCAAGCGATTGTTCACTAATTCTCATTGGTTGTTTTTAATTGCTTCACCAATTTTCGTCATTTGTTGTTTCTTGTTTAAAGATTGATTTCTTTGTCAAGTATTTTGATATAGAATTTGGGTAGAAAAATAATAATTAGAACTTGAGTTTGGAAATTATGATTAAAAAGTAACTTTTCAAAATTAAACATTATTTTAGGTTTTTTTACTATCTATGTACTATAAGGTATTTTTCTACTAGATACATAAAATAATTAATTTTTATTAGCTTGGTTTTCATGTGTTTAATTTTTTTATATAAATCAAAACATTTTACCTTTCTAAAATTCTCCTTCAACCCATAATACTTTGTAACACTAGTCAAATCCAAATAAACTAGTTTTGTTTCCGATTAATCACAACGACCGGAGCTCACCTAGTTCGTCAAGAAATATGACTTGTAGCTTATTCGAGTGGGAATTTGAGTGGTTTCAAATCAATTACAATACTTATGTCGTGGAGTTTAATGGGTGGTTTGGAGATTGAAGTACTATAATTTGTATCTCGCTTATAATGATTACATATTGTAAGCTTTATGCACGACACGATCAATGAATACTATTCAAACAATAGTTTATTTTTTAATCAAACACACATCTGGGGA
Organism: Limnanthes douglasii subsp. nivea; assembly: GCA_036936605.1. Classification (NCBI taxonomy): domain Eukaryota; kingdom Viridiplantae; phylum Streptophyta; class Magnoliopsida; order Brassicales; family Limnanthaceae; genus Limnanthes; species Limnanthes douglasii. Next base: position 70,928,335 of record JAUPFV010000002.1, on the reverse strand, counting down.
AGTTAATCATGTACCTGATGCACTGAGCATACGAAGTATGATGATTCGAATATAAAGGAAGGTTATTGGTTTTGATTTGACGAAAGATTTGATGGCCATAGATCTGTATATTGCTCATATCTTGGAGAATGTTGAGGCTGGTATGAGAACTAATTTTTTTTTACATGTGTTCCCATTAAGAATGTAAGACGGTTGATAGTGCACGAAAGACACAACGAAGGATATGGCGGTTGCGATCAGATTTTCAAATCAATAAATCATCAGTTTTATTGGCAACGTTTGATGAGAGATGTTGTTCATTTTGTAAAGTGGTATAGAACTTAGCAAATGGAAAAAAAGACGAGTTCTAATGTAGGTTTATATATTCTTTTACCCATACCAAAGGGACCATGGAAAAATGTGACCTTGAATTTTGCTTCTGAGTTACCTCGTACACAAAGAGGTAATAATTTTATTTTTCTCGTTGTTGATCGTTTTTCCAAGATGGCTAACTTTATTGCATACAAGAAGACGACGAATTTCGTGAATATCGCTTCATTATATTTTTAAGTTAGTCTATCATTTGCATGAGTTACCTATGAATATTATATCTGACCGGGATCCAAAGTTTGTAGGAATATTTTGAAGATGTTTGTGGTGACTTACTTATACAAAGTTGAGCTTAGCAGTTCCTATCACCTACAGAGGGATGGTCAAACAGAGGTGACTAACAAGACAATAGGAAACTTGTTGCGTGCAAAAGTGGCTGAAAATTTGAAGTCATAGGAATAGATCCTCTATCATACAGAGTTTTCTATAATAGACACCACAATACAATTACTAGGTATAGTTTGTTCATGGTGGTCTATGGTTATAATCCACGAGGTCTGATGGATCTTGTTTTTCCGGAGCTAGTTAAAGTTTTTGTCAATGTTGAAACTGATATTGTTGTACTGGGGGTATTCATAAGAGTACTCAAAATTTGCTTGAGAATACTATGTAGAAATATAAAGTTACAACTGACAAGAGAAAGTGGTTGGTCGAGTTTGAGGTAAGCGATTATGTATAGGATTTCTTAACCATGGTCCTTACCCTTCTCATGAGTTTAATAAGTTGGCCACTAGAAAGGTTGTTCCCTATGAGATTGTCGAGAAGATCAACCCCAATACTTACAGATTAAACCTGCCAAGTCATATAAAGACCAATGATGTCTTCAATGTGAAAGATCTAGTGTCATTAATTGAGGTCGTTGATGATGTTGTTGTAAATTCGAGGGAAAATCATTTTCAAATAAGAGAGGATAATGTAGCAAAAGAGGCCCGTAGTTATCTGACATTAATGGACAAACACGAATGTGCTTTATTTTCCGTCCAAGATCAGAATTGGAGGAAATTGGTACTCAAATCAAATTGAGTGTCTCGAAAAGTTCAACTATTGTTACGGACATGATGGAGGGTGAAATCTCATTCACAAAGCTAAGGTCCTAAATTCTAGATTTTACAAATCCAAATATTTATTTTATTGTATTTTTCTATTTTTCTTAAATATTATGTGGATTTGTTATGATCACTTCTTCAAATTTAATTGCATTTAAATTCCATAAAATTCTATTTTAATGCATTTATATTATTTTCTTACTTTTGAAATTAGACTTTTGAACTATTCCTGTATAAAAATGTTTGATTCCCTATTTTTAAATTATATTTAATCTAAATAAACACTTTTTATTAAACTTCAATCTTAGTTCTATGGATTAGAGTTACATTTATCTTTTCATTCTTTACTTACTTTTATTGGTCCATATTAAAAGGAACCGTGTTAGATTTGTTTTCCGTTATCATGTACTCCTACTGTGTTTACAATTTACATGTTAAGAATATCGACTTACATAACAATTACAGTAAATTAATATTTAAGCAGTTTATTCAATAAAAAGTAAAATTAGAAGATTACCCAATTCTGAAAGCATTATATGAAATCTTTTGGATGCCATATTCATCCGTTCCTCCTATAAACAAATTTATACCATTCCGTGAAGTTAAATGATTCGTTATTCAGTTACCATGTTTTATATGATCTTTATAAACAATATTACGAAGAATAAAAATCAAAGTTGAGAAAGCTTCGAGAAATAGTTTATATAAGTTATTTTTACTCATAAAAATTTATTTTTATGATATTGATTATTTTTTCCATAATTAATAATACTAATATATCTTCGATATGTACAATTTGTATAAAATATTTCATTATCACTTTTTCAAAAACTATCTGTATTTTATTGTCTTTCAAAATCCTAGCGGTCTTTCGGATCAATCATTTTTTTATGATTTTATTTTTTTCTAAAATTTATCTTTCAAGATCGTTTCAAAGTTGCTCATTTTATTTTCATTTATAAAGTTAGATACGTTATATGTCTTTAATTTTATTAATTTCTTTTGTTTCGTTATATGAATTAGAAAATGATTTGGTTATTTAAATAGATTTGGTGCTTTTGGTACACTTGATTGAAATAAATTTGTACTATCGAAAAAGATTTTGTTATTCCGCTGATTGAAATAGATTTATATTTTTGGTACATTTGATTTGATTGAAAATACAATATGTAAAAGATGTTTATTTGGTCATTGTGTTTATTTGTTCACTTTGGTTATTATGATACTTATTGAAGAGTTCGTGTTGTTGAAAAGATGTTTATATAAGAATATAATGTTTTGTATGCTCACAAATGGTAGATTTCTGGGTGAATTAAATGTTTTATGGGTTCGCCGAATTATTTTTTTTTAGACAAAAATTTCCATTTTTTAAACATTGAAAGTAACTCATTCGAAGAGAACATCTCAGAGTTAGATGTTTGTGGGGAAAAAACCTGCAATTCTTGAACAAATCTTGAAGTTTTATTTTTAAATTTCTATTAACTAAATTTTGGTTTGTTTGTTTGTACAGGATTAGTCCTTTGAAGCTAATCAAAGAATTCTTTCATGGTTTGTCTTCTTCTTGTGTGAAAAAAACGAAGAACAAATCGAGCAGTCAATGATTCTATAGTATTTTAATACGAAAAGGTTTAGTACACGTATAAGGCATGCGAGCCCGAGATAACCAAGTCGCCCGAGATAACTGAGTCACCCGAGATAACTGAGTCACGGGCTACATGTACGGTAGAATTCAAGACCATTGATGAAACCATTTCTGAAGTCGAGAATGAGGAATTTGTTGCAAAACTTAGGGCTAGAAGTAGTAAATTTCGAAATAATTAAACCCAAAAAAGAACTATTATCCATCACATAAGTTCATCATTGTTGTAATTTTTATTTGTGATGAATAAATGAGTGAGATACGAAATTGTAGTCTATTCCGGCCCTTCAATTATACAAGCATAACATATTAAAACAAAATAAAAAAAATAACTACAAATTAGGATCCAAAAAAAAACACTAGTTTAAGAAACTTTTCCAAGAACACAAACTTCATGTAATTCTGAACAAGAATTTTGAAAATAGGTCCATTTAAAAAAAATCTAACGACACACAATTGTGAGACTCTAGTTCGACATTAGATGTAACTTCACTTGAAAAAATATATTTCAAACTTTTTCTCAGACCATATCTGAGAATTAGATTAAGAAAAAACAGTAAAAACTACTTCCGAAAAATATATATTTTTTCCAAAAAAATAAAAAATGTATAATTAGGAAAATTGCCTAGGAAATTGACTCTACATATATATTTTCTCGAAATCTAGAGATGTTTTCTAGAACTAGTGGTTTTTGATAATTTTTTATTCTAGAAGTAAAAGATAAAATTAGTACATTTTGACACTTGTTTGGTAACATTATTAAGTTTTGGAATGGTCGATTTATCTTTCATTTATTTGTTTTGACTTTTTAAAAGTTTTTAAAATTTATGACTATAAAGACACTTAGACAGTTTCTTAATGAAATGTTAGTAACGAATTAGAACAAAAATTTATGGCTAAAATTAAAAAAATAAAGCTAGGACCTCAAAGATATACTAGTCCATTACAGTAATTATAGTTACAAAAATTTAATATATGCATGCACAAATTTACATTAAAGGAATAAAGAAAATCTTTATTTTTCTAAATATTATAAAAATTTAATATATGCATGCACAAATTTACATTAAAGGAATAAAGAAAATCTTTATTTTTCTAAATATTATAAAGGAGAGCTAAAAATAAGATTAGTTGATGGAACCGGAGAAATAAATTTGGGAATTAAAACACAAGAAATGATATCTTCTTCCTTGAATTGCAAAGTGTTTCATCAATAGTGTTGAGTTAGAATTCCTTTTTTTTTACTATTATATATTAGAAAAACTGATTTATAAAAATTAAAAATAAAAATAAAAAACATAATTCACATAGATATGGTAAATCTCAGGTAGGCGGTTTTAATGACCGTCTTTATATTTTTCAGTTTTGCATCGGAAGAAATGGACTCTAAAGGTTTCCTCAATAAAAAATAATTTTTTCCTACATTAATTTTAGACATGAACAGTGTATAAAAAAGGGTATAAAATAATTATATTTTATTTTGGATATCATTTAAATGACAAAAGTTGATTTTTGAAATACGAAACACAAACAGTCTTTTATCGAATCTTATGTATAATAGCATTTATCACATTTTTTATTTGAAATCAGATTGCAAAAATACATATTATTTGTTTAAAAACAGACATCTAACCAGTAGTGTAAATGACTCTTTAAATTTACACGTTTTGATTTTAATATTTTAAAAAATTATTTTTAAAATATTAGATTATATAAGGTAATTTTTTATTTTGTAAATGGAAGAGAAAATTAATGGATAATTAATTACAGTTGTCTAACTGGCACCTTATATTTTTACCTAAAATTACTATGTACTGTTATGAAAAAATTGATAGATAATCTTTAAATTTGTTATCAGTCTCGAAGGCCTATTTTATTGGTTGGGATGCTCTTATACAACATATATGGTTTTTTTTATTTTTTGCCCAATTTTAAGAGAACAAAAAAAACTGACTTAAACTATAAAGAGTAAAGAGTACGTTGGATTGAGTAATAATCTAAAAATTTAACAAAAATGTACATTAAGCATTGGATGCTCTAAAGACCCACGAACTGTCTAAATGAATGTATTGTTGAAATTACAAACATTGAATAATACGAATTGTTTAAAAACATCCTACTAATTTGAGGCAAAATATTAAAAACTATATCAAAAAAACATAATCTGTCTTAATAAACTTGTTCTAATCGAAAGCATCTCTTCAACGATGACTTCTCTTCTTCTTTGAGTATTTCCAGTCCTTTCCGAAGCCCCAAGCATTAGACATATAAACAGAATCAATGTCCTCTTCGCTATCAACAGGTTCATTTAAATCTGGTGAAACCACTTCGTTTTTTCTTTGAATGTTTCCAGTTTGTTCGGAAGCAGTACAAAGGGAAGCAGCAGAAACAGAAGTATGATCGTTTTCTTCATTTTTTCCCACCTGAGATCCAATACAAAAAATATATTAGACATCACAAATGGTCTAACTTTGTATAATCTTGGAAGATGATAATAAGAACGAAGATATGTATTTTTAACAAGAATAAAGTGTTCTGTAAGTAGTTTTGAACTTCCCAAATCTTACTATTTTCAAATCTAAATATTATTTGCAACCATCCACCTATCTTTATGTCTATCCTTTAGTTTACAGAAACGTTCATATTTTCTCACCGCAGTAGAAGCACCACAATTCTCTTGAGCTACTGTCCCTGAGGCAAGCCCAACATGCCGTTCATGGTTCACCTGTAAACCAAACCGATACAATTTATTCCACAATTTAAATAAGAAACATAGAGCACAAATTTATACCCATTACACACTCTCTCTCTCTCTATATATATAAATATTTATAACAAATACAGTAAGGCGTAGAAAACTTACAGCGCATTGTAAAGAACAGAATCTAGCAGTTCTATAGATATATAGAGTCAGTCCACAGGATCTACAGGCATTTCGGCGATTGGGGCTTCTTGTGATCCTGGTGTTTTTTCTTACTATATAAACAACACTTTCCGAATTTATATAGTTTTGCTGGATTCCAGTTAAATCTAAATACTTCGAAATTGATTCAACGCTTATTAGTGATTGATGCGCAAATTTATTTACCTGAAATTCATTAAAAACATAAAGTTAGATTTAAAGAATTAAGTATAGAGCTTAAAGAATTGTTATTGGGAGAACATAAACACCAGAAATCAAGATTGATTTTAATGCATGAACAGAAACCTATCTAAATTCAGTTAAAAGATGAGTCTTTCTTTATCCCCACGCCACAATAAACCAAAAGATGAAAATGTAAAAGAATTCAGATTCAAGTTTCACTAGAACGAATCCAGACTTCCAAAATACCTAACTTCAACGGGAACTTACCTACTGGTTTTACCTTGAGTACCGCGTGACCGTTATGTTTGTTACTTTCGACATAACAGTCTCCACAGAAAGGTGAGTCGAAGCATTTTAAGCAAAACCAGTTGCATTCATCACCGTAGAAGTGAATTCTGCATTGTTGGTGAAACTTAGCATCCACGAATGGAATCAGCCATGGCAGTTCTTTTACTGCTTTACCAATTTTCATTGGCAGTTCTTTTACTTCTTCATCAACTTCCGCCATTCTGTGTTTAATGTTAGAGAGAGAAAGAGGAAATCTTGGTCAAAGATTTAAATTCTTTATCTATAAAATCTATAAAAAAGTATTTCAAGGCGATCACGATTAGAATTTATGAGGATTAAAATTTATGGTGGCCTAGGAAAACAAATTGGAAGTTGAGTTTGCAAATTATGATCGAGAGGAAACCTTTTAACAATACACTATTTAGTTTCTTTTTCTTATTATTTATTTTTGGTAATATATTAGGCTTATTTAGTTTCCTCAGATGTGTATTACTTCTCATCATCAAGTAAGAAATAAATAAATCACTTTATAAATTCTTTGGACCTTTCTTTTCCTCTCCAAAAAGTTCTAAACTAAAAAGGAAGCAAACTTTTTTGTACCTTTTGTAAAATTTGGATTCAATTAATTCTTTTTAAAGTTATTCTTATTTTTAACTTAAAAAACATAATACTTCATAAAAGTAATTTGCATTATTATTTAGTTTATGATTTTTTGTTTGATTTAACAAGATGAATAGAAAAAAACCAATTTTAAAAATAAAAGAGTCAATTATATAGACTTTCCAAGTAATATATTAAATGGACAATAGCAATTCCTCCCATGTGTATAAAATTTTATGTTTCTGGAAGGTATAATGGAAGAAGAATAAACCTTTAAAAAGATAAAAATGACAAACTTAATCGAAATCATATCAAATAATGGGGCGATTGTTGTTAAACTTTTGGAGACAAAAAAAAAATATCTGTGATAATAGAGAGATCAATACATATCGAGCAATAAAAAAAAATATAAGTTATAAGCTGAAACGCTTTGACGAAATAATATATTAAATTTTAACTTATGGTTCTAAGAGCTAGTTTTTTTTAGGGAAAATCTTTCCAAAAACTTAGTCAAAATGATGAATTGAAAAAAAAAATGTATGATATTTGTTTTTATTAAAATATGTCATCACTCTCCAAATGAAGACTTTATTTCCTATTTATAAAATTTACATTAAATATTATCTAGTCACTAAATTACACATGTCTCTAATCACTAAATTACATGTGTCATTCTGTTATAACCGTCATAACTGAATTCCACCCTCATCGTAACTCTAAATAGAGCATTCCTCATAACTCACAATATTATCATTGTCATAACCCTTAATGTAACCTTAATCAAAATTGGAATTTCACGATCCCCATAACTGTGAATGCAACCCTCTTCATAATTCTGAATTTCACTATCGCGATATCTCTCATTATGACCCTCGTCCTGTTTCATTCCTTATCCACGACATACATCATGCTTCCTGCATCTTATCCCTCTAGTAGCTTAATTTACCTCGTCTAATAAAAGAAATATATTTTATATGTGTGTGATAGCCTTATCTGGACTCCATCTAGTCCTTGAAACAAATTAGTTTTTTAAAACAATTTCTTTTAAAGACAAAAAATAAGACAAAACAAGGTCACAACAATTTTAATATACACATGGTTACCAACTTAACGTGTGCCTGACTATATTGACACGTGTTGTATATATTGTCATAACGTCAATCAATAACTCTGACATAATAACTAGCTATGGCAAATGGGTCTGGACCCGCCATAAATAAATGGGTACATGTCAGAATTTAAATATGCAAAAGTGGCACGTTTAACTAGTTACCTGCCAGGATACGCTACATGCCAGGCACGTTTACCTATTTACACGTATAAGCCAGACCTGCTACCTACCAGACACGTTTACCTATTTACACGTATAAGCCAGACCTGCTACCTACCAGACACGTTACCTGCCAGACACATTTACCTGTTTACAAGCTTAAGTAGTTACCTGATAGACACGCTAAATAAAAAAACTTAATTTATAAGTTTATTATTATAAAAATTATTTATTTTATTTTTAAATATTGTAAGAAGTATTATTATAATTTTATTGTTACATTATGAGTATTATTATCATAATTTGGAACTAAATATTATTATGGTTGTTATTATTTTATTAATTATAATCATATTTTATAAATATATTTAATTTTATTATTACATTTTGACTATTATTATTATATGGTTAAAATATGATAAGTGTTGTAATTATTTTGTAAACCAAAAACATACCTTAAGTTATATATAAAATATATTATTATAATATATATGATTATAAATTTACTATTTTTAATTTGGTTAGTATTATTATTATCAGGTTATTAATATTTTAAGTTTGTAATTGTTTTATAAATCAAAATTTTAAATATTACTTTTAAGGGTATAATGTTATTATTACATTTTCAATATTATTATTATGTTTTGGTTATAAATATTACAAGTGTTGATATTATGTTATAAACCAAAACCATATCTTATCATATTAAAATATTGCAAGTTATATGGTTATAATTCTAAATATTACATTTTGAATATTATTATTATGACTTGGTTATAAATAGTGTTGTTATCATGGTAAAATATTACAAGGTATATGATTATCATTTTATTATTACATTTTGATTAATATTATGATTTGGTTATAAACATTACAAGTGTTTGTTATTATTTTTTAAACCAAAATCACATCTTATCATGGTAAAATATTACAAGTTATATGGTTATGATTTTAATATTACATTTTGATTATCATTGTGATTTGGTTTTAAATATTACAAGTGTTTTTATTATTTTATAAAAAAAATAATATCTTATAATTATTTGATAGTATTATTGTTGTTATTGTAATGAAAGCTAAATAGTTTATTTAGTTTATTTATTATTCACAGTTTATATTCTCGCGGGCCATGAGTTGTACAAATATTTTCAAATTAAAATACAAAATCTAAAAAAACCATTACAAACATCATTCATCTTCTTCAAGTTCTTCTTCGTAAGCATAATCTTCAGACTCATTTGATTCACCTTCAGCTTTATTTTTTCTATAATTTCTTGTTTAAGTGTATCTTCATAATCATTCGTATAATCTTGAAAGATATCGTCTACATTCACTTCGTCTTTAAACTCTCTGTCTTGCGTCTTTTTATCTGTTGTGGTCCAATCCTTGACTCCCACAAGCACTCCAAGTGCTTTTCCCGTCAATCTTGTTCTTTTAGTCATGTATTGCAACCTCGTTTGGCTAAAAGCACACTCACTTACAAATGTAGACATATGTATTGCATACATCTCTTTAACAAACCTGCAAAGAATAGGATAATCATCAGTTTTGGTACTCCACCATCTTATGATATCTTCAATACCATAGTCGGTATAATTCGTTAAATCAAACCTAGTGCTCAAATATCTAGACAACGTATTATCAGATTGAGGGGTTTCTCTAAATTCATCGCCTAGTAACATTCCCATTTGAACATAGTTAGTAGAAGATCTCTATATACCCATACTGTTATTACCCTCTTACATTTGAAGTTGTATTTGGACTATATCTTTCAACATACTTATTATGCATACTAAGCATACAATCATATACGTCGGTAATATACCCTTCAGGGTTCACTGGATCATCCGGTGGACTAATTTCAGAAAATTGTAACCAATTCAAATTGATATTTTTATTAAAAAAGGATCCAAAATGTACGCAATAGAATAATCGATGGAGATTGGATGAAAATACTTTGAAAACTTTAATTCCATTTGGGGCACCATGTCTAAGCATACAAAATTAGATCTAAATTCATTCATATGCATGGCAAGATTAGTAATCGTGAAAAGGCCCAAGTGAACATTGGGTTGATTTTGTGAAGAAAAGGTTTTAGTGTTATCTTTAAAAAGTTTAAAAATCTTAACATGGTAGCATAATATTTCTAATTTTGATTTTCAAGAATTATATGAGGATAAGATGCATTATGAAGCGATGTAATCTTTTCTTTAACAACATGAGCACGTGCAAGCATTGTATAAGTAGAATTCCATATAGTTTTGACATCTAATATAATTTTCTTATATGTTTTCCCATTTTGAATAACAAGTGTTTTAAAAGCTCTTTTTTAGAAGCGGAGGTCGTGCAAAATAGGACCCCCAATTTTAATAAAAACAGTATAATCTTCAAAAATCATACTTATTCTATCTTTCACAACTAATTAAAGTACATGGCATAAACATTTGGTGTGAAAAATTTAGGAAAATTGGGAGAGCAATCAACTCTAAGAAATTTTTATAGCACTCAAATTAGCAGATGCATTATCGAACGACACAATCTTATTTTTAATTTTATAAATATTCATGCATTCAACTATACTCTCTCTAATTACTTGTGAGTTATGTTGGCCAATATATTCAAAGCACACAATTCACCTTTGGAGTACCCATTCGGGATCCATCCAATGAAAGGTAACACATATTATATCAAAACCAGTAAAAGAAGTTATGCCACTAGTAATAGAAACATTCCATGTTAAAGATAGCATAGTTTGAATAACGTTTTTTTTTCCTTTTTGAAAAATATTTAAATGCTAGCGATCGCAAAGAGCTACGTGGAATGAGTTTGGCTCGTGGGTTTCCCCAACTTGCATCTAATTTTCGTATCTCCAAGTATCCGCATAACCGAAAGGTTGTAAACTACCAATCACATAAATCATTGTTTATTCCCTATCTTTATCTTGGTTAAACTCAAAAGGAAGACCGATTTGAGGGTCTACAAATGTATTACTATTTTCGTTAGGTTTTAATGATCAAATATTTCATGAGTTTTTAAATTTTTTACCATAGTGCAGGTGCCCATATTTCTGTTTGATGCTCTATAAGTATAACTTCTATGGCACATTTTACAAATAGTGGAGGTATTATCATCGGTTGCACTAACGTACTGCCAAATCCAAGATGTTTTCTTACGAGACGTCGACCCACCACCATTTTCGTGGGAGGAGAGTTTGTTAATGTGAGAGCAGTATCTAGGAAAATCATCATTGGTATTGAGAATTACATTAGCGGGTGGGTGAGCATTAGTATTTCTACGTTTGAAGCCATTTTAAAACTTAAAAAAAACCTTTTTTAAAAATATGCAATAAAATACTAATCGAAACTAATATCACAATTAATAAAAACTAAATTTAGACTAACAATTACTAATATTACAAATGAAAATGAAATATTTTTTTTAAATAAAAATAAACGAATAACAACTAATCTAAACAACTATAACAGGAAAATAACTTGATAAATTATAAGAAGCTATTATTTTAGCTAATATAATGTCATCATAATATTATTTAAGTGTTTTTATCAAAGAAAATAAATAGCAAACAAAAACAAATTTAAACTATTCCGAAAGTAAAACTATAATATCTAAAACAAGTAACTAATGCTTTATAAAATTTGTAGAACAAGTAGAGAGATTTAGAGAGATGTAGAGTAGTTTTGAGAGATGGTGAGTTTGGATTTGGAGTCTCCTCTATTTATAGGGGAGATTCCTTAAAAATAAAATTTATTGAATTCGGATATCCAGACGCCCTGTCCGGATATCCGTTTTGATGACGTCATAAAAAAGGCTCTTTATAAAAAAACAAAACTCAATAAACCCCTTATCCTCTTTCTTCACTCACACCATCTATCTCATACTTCTTACAATATTATCTCTATTATTTTTAATTTCAAACACCAAAAAATTCAACGAAGTTTGTTTTAATTTCTCATTCGAGAAAATCAAAGAAGGTCCGGAGGAGTGGAGATGATTCATCATCTAAGAAACGAAGAACAAATGCCAAAAGAAGTTATTTGTATCCATACGTAGAGGAATCAGAGAGCCAGACAGTCGAACATCACGGCGAAGGGGAGGTTCACGTCCGTAACCCCGACGCGATTGTGAAAGCCAATCATTCAATTCATCAATCAAAGTGTTACGCGACTCATTAGTGAAATAAAAGTATTCTCTAACGCGACCTAGACAAAAATATATCACTTCCATTACATCCATTTTAAAGACAATTATACAACCATTTTTCTTAAATGAGCATTACATTATTAAATTCAATAATATTCTAGATTGAATTCAACAACCCTGGTTCTCATCAATTGGCGAGCAATTGGCAATCATATCTTCTCTCTCAACAATCACTTCCTTCAAGTACACAATCATGTCTCTTGATATCCAATCATTAAGTTCCAACTTTCATAAGTCTGTTGCATCTTCACGCAACGCGAGACACATGTCAAACACACGTAGCAAGGTATCAGATTTTAGTTTGTTGTACCTCAAAGCGATTTCTTCTCGGCTGCGAACATGAGGTGCGAAAAATCCAAGCCTCCCATAGTCAAAGTATATCCTGCATAACACTTTATCGAAAAAATATTGGTCGTGTCATCGGTAATTGTTGTCTTAACGTACTTCACCGCTTGAAGCAAGTGTTGGTCTTCATCCACGCACCAACTCATACTCGAAACTAATTCTAATGTGTAATTTTTTTTCATTTAGAGTAAAAGTAGAAGTCTGGAGGTTTATATAACGGGGAAAAAGTAGGTGGCTAACTTGGGCGGGTCATAATTATTTGGTGTAAGTTTTGGCGGGCTAGTAGCAATCACTCCCAAAAATAGGTGGGACTTTAACTATACAAATGGAGCCAGAGTTATCATGCGATTTGCATGATAACTAGTACGCGTGATACACACATAACCTAATAATGCGATTTGCGACGTCCAGTCCTCATATACCGTGTGATTTACTCTTTCTCTTTACAATCATGTATTTACTGTTATATTAATGTGGTTTACGTTATCAATATCCATATAGCATGCGATTTAGTCATTTTATTATGGTTAGTGATCTACAAGGGTCCAAATAGATACAATTGTTGAATACAATGGTCACACTAAGTTACATTAAGAAAACGACATTGTCCTGACAATAAAATGGCACCACATAACCCATTAGAATTCAATTACATACGAAGATGTCCTTCGAGTATTGTACTAAATTAAAAAAAACAATCATGCATCCAACACCCTCATATTAGTATTTTTATCATTTATGAATTGGTAAAACATTTCTGCACGTGCTTAAGCAGGAATTTTTATGCTATATTCCTTGGGTATAAACCCGTGCTGGATAATGTCTTTAACATACTTACAAACGAAGACTCCGCAGTCAAGTGAGTCTTTTTCTTGCTGCGGAATATCTCTAACAGCTTTAACTTTATATCCATTCTTCACACGTGGTATGTATTTTTTCTTCATACAATAGTTCAGTTTCTCATAAAGAAAAATGATGAGGTTATTATATTTTAAATAACATGTAAAACCTTATGTTAGTTGTAATCGTTAAGCAACTTCATGCGATTTTTGCACATACAGAACCATTACCAGTTTTTACCAGAAACACATTATGTATACATCTCATAAAAGGTAATGTTGCGAATCGTATTACATCAGCACGCGAGTTCCATGCATACAATGCGATTCTCATACACTACAAACGCGATTCGCGAGCAATGACCGAGAGAAATCTCACAACAGGAACACGTGATTCTTTCATGCATCTGTAAAAAATGAGCATACAACGTCATAAAATACGGTTTCATACTCCTTACCAATGCTTCGCCTATTTTTTTAGTGTCATCTGGAGTGAATTTTCTAAGAGGGAACATGGGATTGTAGTTTTTGGCCAACCCATTCTCCATGTCTATTACCAACAACGTCGAGTTATTAGTTCCATTCTCATTTATGTGGCATACCGGAATGAATGCGATAAATGTGTCTTCCCTCATATTTTCAAAAACTTCGTCAACAACGTGTGAAATATCTTCTTTCAATTCTAGTAATTTTCTATAATAAAACTCGCGTACAAAAAATTAACTTTTGGTTCACTTACGATGGCTATTAAATAATTATATACTAACCGTTGCCATCCCAGAAATCTGAATAGCGTTGTATTTACAACTGTACTTGTCATCAAACCCTTTGAAAGGTACATTCAAGTTTTATTCGTTAAGTAGCTTATATATCCAGGCATCAATGATCTACAACATGACGATTTCATAACTATATCAAACTAGTTGTCAATTCTTGTGAGTTATATCAATAATCTAAATTTTACCTTGAAATCTAACTCCCCTTCGTATGGTAGGGCAATTACCTGAGTCACACTAACACTTAGCTGGTATGCAAATTCTGTTTCTGGTAACTACCATACTTCCGAGTCGCTTTGATCTTCGTCTCTTTGTATTTTAACAACCTTGTGGTATTGAGTAACGGCTATTCACTTTGTTGTTGTTGTTTGAATTTCCCAAGGTTGGTAAATAAACTTCTCCCTGTTGTGTTTGTGTAAGTAAATCCCAATTAGGAATAAATGTTATTTAGTAACTGTAAAAGGACAAAAATTATGTTACACAGAAATCAAAATGTGACAACTAGGTATATGTTTATTAGTATAATTACCTACTTACCATTAGAGGTGCCTCTTCTAATACACTTTTAGATGAATTGCTGCCAACAAACTTTCCTCCACACGAGTGAATAACCGTCTCCTTATCAACTTCGTCAAAAAATGATTGGATACATAGTACAAATCCATCATATAAGGTTGGAAGATCAAAACATTTTGCTTCCCTTTCCCCTGCTGGTTGTACTTCTTTTACTTTTCCAGGCTGTTTTAGTACTTCAACCTTTGTTTTTCTCGTTGCACTTCCAACTTGGGTTGTAACTCTTTATTGATTTGAGAACAACTTCGAATTCCATTACGCACTCAGTCTTTGGTTATTGTTTATTATGTCTTTGTGTGCATTGATGTAGTCCTTCGTCTAATCTTGCTTTTTGGACATTACATACCTGCCGCAATTTATCATATATATTTTCAGTGTATTGGTCTTCCCAATTATAGTTTTAACCAATTATAGTTAGCACACCATGAAATTCGAAATCAATTTAAAAGTGTTGTAACCAAATTCCCCCAATGATGCGTGTTGGTGTTTCTTTTCACTAATCACGCGATGTGTTACACGATTTAACTTAATTTTATTATACTTGCGTGATTTGTATTTAACCTCTAACGCGAGACAACCCTATTTTTATTATCGATGCGTTTGTTATATAAATAACATGCGATTCTCATTTTAATAGAAGACAATATAAAAGGTACGAGATACGACCTTTGGTTGAATAAACATAACGCGATATAGGACTAACATATTCAACAACCTTTAGCATGAACAACGCGATGTAAGATAAATATCAAATCTTGAACTTCCAACCTCATTTCAATATAGTTATAACATAAACTTCGAAATAGTTATAAGTAAAAAAACATCCCCTACTGTAATAAAACAACCAGCAAACCCCCTATACAAAATCCAAAATATACCAAAAAATAGCTTCACCAAATTAAACAAACCACCTTAACATGACTTCTTAAAGACAAAGCATATCACATAAAATAGTCATATAAAGTTGAATCTTAATATCTTAATATCCACATATATCTTCATGTCCTTGATCCCCGCGCTTGGGTACGCTGCTGCTATTATCATCTGCCCCGACTATATTCAGTTTTGTCCCACTTGTTGCCTCTCCAACATGTCGAATTGCCAAACCAACCTCCGTATTTTTGAAAGCAACCTCACCACATTGTACATCATTTCTACCCTCTACGTGATTTTCATTTTCTATCAAATTATTTCCTTCTTCCACAACCTCTTTACTACTCTTTTTTTCTATTTCTTTGTACAATATTGCGTCTATTTGGTTTCATTACTAACTCTCACGCTGTTTCATCTACCACAACAACTGGTTCTGGTTGTAGGGGTGTTGGTTTAACAACAGCTTCCATAATTTCACGCTTCTCCCCCCCCCCCCCAACGACGTTAACAGGAATTTGCATCTTAGCCTCTGCCTGTTATTGCACCCACACCCACATCTGCCCCATGTGTGGTTACTTCATCCTCCTTTTCTACATTTCCGCTTCCTGTTCCAACTGGGACACCACTTTTAAAATTGGCCGGCACAAGCATACAATTGTCAACACCTAAAACATACAAATATTTTTCATTTCCTTCCCCTCACCAGATGTCTCAATAACATCGTTCGGGTCCATCATCAGCTCCATCATCATTTCTTCTCATAAAGTGTTTCATCTCCATCTTCGGCCCCATCGTCTGTGTCTTCTTTATGGTCCTCAGGTGTATTTACCTCTAAAATGTTTTCTTCTTTTCTCATCTTTTTTCCCTCCAGCCTCTACCTTTTAAAAACCATGTTTTCTTGAAAC